>CAJQZJ010005154.1:1462544-1525044 GCA_907164525.1 Lophiomys imhausi | reverse complement strand
CATTCTCGGACACTATTCCTTTGCTTTAGGAGCCCAAGGGGAACATTTCTCCCCAGCCAGCCTGTGTTGTAGCAGCTTTCCTTCCTGACTGCTGCCTGACTGTTGAGCCACAAGCTCTGGCTGGTCCTTTCAATAAGCTTAGCTTTCCTTGTGGTCAAGCTCACTGCTCCTTCTGGATCTTGGTGTCTTTCTCTTTCTTAAGAGAATGGCTGATCTCTCGGGGGGGGGGGGGGGGGTTAGGAGAGTATGGTAGGGGCATGGGTGTCTTGATGCAGGTCCGAATAAGGGCCAATGGTCTGAAAAAGAAGCAGTCAACTGAGAACTGAAGTGACATGGACCAAAGGTCTGTTCCAAATATTTGCTAGATAATCTCAGTATTAACCAAATAGCAACCGGTGGCTCTGGTGGGTTAGCCATAGAGCTGATGACTTCCTGAACATATGCTAGATCGTAGGCAATGAGTGTGGGTGCTACTCAACAGTGTTTGCTGTGGGCCATCATAACCATAGTAGCCTGAATGAAATTTACCTCGTTTCCTCTCAAGGGCTGGGCTTTTCATATTTGTTTGTTGGTCTCTTCTCCAATAACATGAAAGGCTCACTGAAGTCTAATTTAATTTGTTACAATAATGATGATAACATACGAGGCTCTATTTCTGGCTCAATGACCATCTCAAAATATATGACCTTAGATAAATATTTACATGGGCAGATATGTTAAATTGATTTCAATAAAGAGCTAATAGCTATTGCTTATGGAGAGCAGCTAATATGTGTCAGATACTTCAGATGAATTGTTTCATTAAATCTCTAAAATATGTCACACGACATGGCACGATCTCATTTTTGAAAATAGAAACTGAGGATCCAAGAGTGTCTGAAACTTACTCATGTCTGTAAAAACAGAATCAAGTTTCGCATATGTTTATTAGTCTTAGATCTGTAACCCACCCTCCCCCATTATGTCTGGCTGACTGGAACACAGTCTTTTCGAGAATAAGAAAGACATACATGATCTGCAGTTTCAAGGTAAATCCACCCATGGCCAACGGCCTTTCGAGAGGCAAGGAGCCACACACCTATTTCTTAGTAAGGCCTCATGGGGTTCTGGATATAGGGACATCGCCACTGACAGTCCTCCCCCCCATTCACTCATCCCATTGTATGGTTCTCAGCGCAGTTCCCCAGGAGCCACCAGGAGACAGAAACTCTGATTGGCTCTGCCAGCCTCTTATTGTTTTTCATTTTTTCATCACTTCAGAGTCTTAAGACTGTCTCCTATAGATGATCTTGCCCCAGCTATTGTCTTTGCAGACTTTCCCACCGCCTCAGGACCACGGGCCCTGTCGCTTATTGTGGTACTGTTGGCTCAGCCTCAAGGACAGAGACCTTGAGCCAGCTGACAAGGTTGCTTCTGTCATTTCTTCTAAGGCCACAAGCCATGCTTTTGGTTCTCAATACTTTTGAATACTCTTCTTTCACCATCTCTCCTTTGGTTTAGCCACATGGTCTCCCAGGCTCCCTGCAGCAGATTTTCCAGCAGACAGTTTTGGCTTATGGCCAATCCCTGTCTCTGCCTGGATGACCTCAGTTACCAAGTCAACATGGCACTTAATGAATGTTGCTATGCTGCCCCCTGGTGGAGAGGGTGGAAGCAGAGCTGATTCCTACCTCAATTAGAGAAGCACCCTAGACACTCTTTCCCATTTTGACCTGTGTTCTGCTTCCTAAACCAAAGGATTCAAACACCTCATCAGCTGAGGTCCAGTAGCACTATGGGAAGGCAGTGTGACCAGCCACAGTCTAGTTTCCTAGGCTAAAGCGGATTTGTTATCTGCACACTACAGGAGGCTCAGTTAGAATTAATGTTCTTTGTGTTTACCTAGACCTCCATCCTTCTGTGTGTCTGTCTGTGAGTCTCCCTTTAAGGCCTTCAGGACTCAGCACCAAGGTTAATGAAGACCTTGTCATTCCCAAACATCTTCTGGTCACCAGGCATCTGGAGTGCTGTCAGTGGAGCTCACCTTATATTCTCAGTTAAGGTCTGGATTCCCTTGTGAACCTGCATAAGATTGTCATGTTCTTCCGTTCCTGTATGTGAGAAGCTGTTTTATGATTATGGAGGGTGAAAATGGGGATGCAAGGCACCTAATGTGGCTGGTGTAAGATAGGGTAGGGATATGGCAGCCTCCCAACCCCCCAAATCTGATTTTTATAAAGTCCTCACTTTGTTGAAAGCCTTCATAGCTGCTTTCTTTCCCCTTCCAAGCTGCTCTCTTCTCATTCTCCCAGACTCTGTCATGATTTGTCATCTTAAAAAAAATCTTGCTTCATATTTCAATTTTATCCCCTTTATCCATTATGAACTTCATTATCACCATTGTAAAACCATCTTATTGAGGAGTTATGTGCCAAGAACTGTGTAAGTGGTTTTGATTTGTTAGTTACTTTATTTGCATAGACTCTGTGGTGTGTGTGTGTGTGCGCGTGCATGCGCGTGCATGCTGGTGGGGGGGGGGTCCTTTTATTATTCCCGTATTGTAGATGAGTAAAGCAAGGCTTCTGCATTTTTTTTGTTTTGTTTTTGGTTTTTCGAGACAGGGTTTCTCTGAATATCTCTGGCTGTCCTGGACTCGCTTTGTAGACCAGGCTGGCCTCGAACTCACAAAGATCTGCCTGCCTCTGCCTCCCAAGTGCTGGGATTAAAGCCGCCCGGCAAGGCTTCTGTATTTTAATCAAGGTCACAGAGCTAGTAAGAGGAATAGCAGAGACTTGGTCCTAGGTTTATCTGATAAATTCTGTAACCTCTTTGAGAACATGTGTGCTGGAAGTGGAGAGCAGACCTAGGTATCATGCATTCCCAAGATTCTTTCCTGTGGATCTGAGATGGCAGGAGTCAAGTCTAGCTGAATATGATGCTCTTCATGAATTCATAAAGTACCTCCTGCTTCTACTCAAACATAATTTAATAACAAACAAGACAAACAACACAGTTCTTGACACAGGGTGGGTATCTGATCAAAATTCAGTCCACTTTCTCTGTCCTCCATAAGTTCCTTTTGTCTTCAGTCATACTGTTTGGGGAACTGATATAGGTTCTAACAATGAAACATTCTGTTCAGAGTGGTCAAATGCTTTTTTTTCCCTCAGACCACATGGCAGGAGCTTCTATCCAACTGTCACCTAATGCCTTGGCAGGCCACCACCTTGCTATTGCAATTCTGGTGGTTCTAGTGTAAACCATTGCTGCTGAAGTTTTCTGTTTCTTTATGATTGCCTCAGACTTGTTCCTTGAAGTATGGTAGTGTCAAGCCTTCATAGCTGTGTTTGAGACTCTCTTGTCTCCATAGTTACAAGACCTCCCACCACAAGACAGAAGTGGGAATGAATTAAGAGACTATCTTGCTTACTGGATCTTAAACATGGCTCAGGAATAAAATATTATCTTCCAGAATAAATATTTTCTAGGCTTTATAATACATACAGTCTTAGTATTTTTTAATAAGTAGATTGTAAAACACGTGTAGTCTAGAATATACTTATCTAGAGTATGTATTTTTTGGTTTAACTGCCCTATGTGTGCATGCATGCACCCGTGTTTTCATGTGTGTAGATGATACTGTATAAAAAGATATTGTTTGAAGGATTACCATGGCCAAGCAGTATCCTGTCAAAATGCCGTCTGGAGACTAGGATTTGGATACAAGATCTCAGAATCTCTGGCTGAGAATTGTGCAATGAGAAGACTTGGGAGATGGAGACTTTTAAGTCTTGGCATTATGTGGTGTTTAGGACAGAACGTACCATTAAGAAACGAAACACAAGACACTCAAGGTCCAGGGAAACAATGGTCTGTGTGGATGAACTTGCCTATATTTGAGTCATAGCTGGGTCTGAGGAACATGGTCCGCCTGGCATGCCAAGAACAGAGATGAAGTCAAAGCTAAGAGTCGCCGGAATAGCTCACACTGGAAGAAGGACTGTCTTAGGATGGGGCTCAGGAAGCCCTCAAACATAGACATCCATCTTTGAGGGAAGAAGGGAAAAAGCCTACAGCCATAAAAGGGAGAGTTGTGGCCAATAAAAATGACTAAGAATTACTTGTGCATTAAAGGTGGCGAAGTACTCCATGTGTGCATTCTCATCTAGTCCTTATTTGCTGAGGGATGCAGGCACCATGCTTGCTTCTATCCTCAGTGCAAATTGAGGATGAAACAGTCAGTGATGAGTAAGTCACATCATTAGGATGTGGTAGAGCCTGTGGAGTAGACTGTCAATGAGACTCACAGTTGTGCCTCTCAGAGCTTTGGGCTTAAACAGAGCATAGAATGAAGTGATAGCCAGTCTGCACTTCCCTGCCTGGGAGAGGATGGGGGAAGACAGCAAGAGAAGGGAAGAGGGGAAGGAAGAAGATAAAGGATTCTGTGACTAGTCACCCCAATCAATTGTCTGTGCATTTCTCTGTTGTTCTCTGTACATATCCCAGCCACATCTAACTATGGTCATTCATTTAGAGCCTTGTCATAGTTAGGGTTTCTATTGCTGTGATGAAGTACCATGACCAAAAAGCAAGTTAGGAAGGAGAAGGTTTTTTTTTGGCTTACCGTTCCATATCACTCACTGTTCATCATTGAAGGAAATCAGGACAGGAACTCAAACAGGGCAGGATGCTGGAGGTAGGAGCTGATGCAGAAGGCATGGGTGGGTGCTGTTCACTGGCTTGCTCACCCCATTTTCTTATGGAACCTAAGACCACCAGCCCAGGGATGGTACCACCCATAATGGGCTTGACCTTCCCTCATCAATCACTAATTAGGAAGATATCCTACAGGCTTGCCTACAGCCTATCTTATGGAGACGTTTTCTTTTTTTTTTTTTAAATACTTTATTTTTTTTTCTTCAAGTTACATCTCAGTAACAAACCCCTCCCTATTCCCCCTTTCTAACCCGCCCTTCCACCCTCTTCCCCCCAGAAGTTTCCCCTTTCAGTCCAACACATGGTTCCTTCTCTTATAACAGTAAGTATTATACAAAACAATAGATATAAATATGCCACATTTATGAGAGTAAATTGGCCCAGTATACCTTCCCAATGTCCAGTTTATACATATTTGGCCCCTGACTTTAACATTCTACTATCTAACCAACTCCATGAGTTTAAAGGTCTATATGTGACTCAACATTCATACTATCTTGCAACACACTTTTGAGAGTATCTTCTTAGATCTATAACACCCTCTTGATTCCTAAACAGTTCAAAATTTAACTATGAGACTCTAGCTGTCTATTCTTCAACCACCTCAGAGACCTGAGAGGGATAAATATATTTGCTTATATAGGAAGTGCAGGGCCTGCAGCTTCCAAAACTAAGAAAGAACATACCAATGACTGCCTGGACAGTTCCCATTTTCTGGAGACGTTTTCTTAATTGAGGTTCTCTTCTCTCATGACTTTAGCTTTGTCAAGTTGACATAAATCTGGCCAGCACAACTGACCACTTGTCAACTTGAGACATAAACACATCACCATTAAGCCACAACCTTTCCTTTCTTGTTCATCCCCAAGATCACAAATTAGTAAAGATACCACAATAGAAAACATTTTACAAACTTAGAAAAGTCCCACAGCCTTACAAATTCTAACACTTTAAAAAGTTGTCTCTTAAAAGAAAAAGTCTCTTTTAAAATCCAAGTTCTCTGTAAAATCCCCGAATCTCCTTTAAAAAGTTTAAAGTCTCTCAACTGTGGGGTCCTGTAAAATAAAAAATAAATTAAGTACTTTCTTATTTCAAGAGGAACAGTCACAATCTGAAGAAAGCAAAGTCTGACTCCCAACAGTGTACATAACTCAGTGTCCAACTATCTGGGATTTGCTCCACAATCTTCTGGACTCCTCCAAAATGGTTGGGTCACTTCTCCAGCTCCACCCTCTGTAACATACACAGCTGGTTGTCTAGGCTCTGGCTGGCTCCACTCCACTGATCTTGGTGGTCATCCCACGGTACTGGCATCTCCAAAATGCTGGGGTTCCTTGCTGCAAATGGGCTGTACTTCCATGGGCTTTTTTCTGGTGCAAAGCATCAATTTCTCTGTATGACCCCTTTAACCCTGGGCCTTCAACCACCACTGAGGCTGCACCTTCACCAATGGCCTTTCCTGGCCTCTCAAGGTGCCATGCCTCAGCTGATCCCTATGACCCCTTAATGCTTTCAAAACAGATACCACTTGGGTGACTGTTACACTACCAAATTCAGCTGCTAGGGTAAACTACAACCCTGGTCATGTCTGGAACATGGCTTCATTGTGCTGACTCTCAGGAAAACACTTTCTAGAAGTTTTTACCTCAACGATGCTGATGCTGGTCTCTTCTTGATCACTGCTAGTTTCTCAGCTCTTGCTAACCAGCATCGAGTATCCCAGCAAAGCAAAGTTTAACTTTAATAATTATGTTATCTTGTTAATAATATTTGATTCTTCAGCTTCAGCTGACAAGAACTACAGATTGTTCACACAAAAAGCCCAGTTGAGTCTTTGCTTCCTTCTGAAACTTCACAAGCAAGGCCTCCATTGTCTGCACTGCTGTCAACATTCTTTTTTTTCCTCATTTCAATATGTTTATTACCTCAAGTCACATCTCCACCACAGTCTCCTCCCTCCACCCTCCCAGTCCCATCCTCCCACCCTCTCCCCCTTCTCCCTCCTATCCTACTCCTCTGGTGTAGGGTGCCTCCATGTATCAGCCCCCCTCACTTCGTTAGTCACTTGAGGTCTAAGAGCTCCCTTCTTCTTGTGCAGGGGGCATACATGGCAGTTCCAATAGGGTGGAGTGTCCCACTAACAGGTAACCAAGTCCATGTTCCTATTCTTTTGGGTCTGTTGATTGTAGGATGGTTATCCTGTACTATATGGCTAAAATCCAGTCATAAGCGAATATATACCATGTGTATCTTTCTGAGTCTGAGTTAGCTCACTTACGATGAGCTTTTCTATTTCCATCCATTTTGCAGAAAATTGCATGATTTCCTTGTTTCTGATAGCTAGCTCAGTAGTATTCCATTGTATAAATGTAACACAGGTTTTTTTATTTTTATTTTTATTTTTTTGTCCATTCTTCAGTTGAGGGACATCTGGGTTGTTTCCAGTTTCTAGCTATTACAAATAAAGCTGCTATAAACATAGTTGAGGCGATATTCTTGAGATTTGAGGAGGAACCTCCTGGATGCATGCCTAGGAGTGTTATGACTGTGTCTTGAGGTAGAGCTATTCCAAGTTTTCTAAGATATTGCCAGACTGATTTCCATAGTGGTTGTACAAGTTTGTACTCCTACCAGCAATGGAGGAGTGTTCCCCTTTCTCCACAACCTCGCCAGCATGTGCTGTCATTTGAGTTTTTCATCTTAGCCATTCTAACAGGTGTGAGATGGAATCTCAGAGTTGTCTTGAGTTGCATTTCTCTGATGATTAAGGATGTTGAGCATTTCTTCAAGTGTCTCTCGGCCATTAGAGATTCCCCTTTTGTGAATTCTCAGTTGAGCTCAGTTCCCCATTTTTTGATTGGATTATTTGGTTTCTTGGTGTTTAATTTCTTCCCAACACACTAAATCTAAGAGAAGGGAAAGTGGGGAAAAGCCTCGAACTCATTGGCACAGGTGACAACTTCCTAAACAGAACACCAACAGCTGAGGCTCTAAGATCAACAACAGTCAATAAATGGGACCTTATGAAACTGAAAAGCTTCTGCAAGGCAAAGGACACTGTCATTAGAACCAAATGGCAGCCTACAGATTGGGAAAAGATCTTTACCAACCCCACATCTGACAGAGAGCTAATATCTAGTTTATAAAGAACTCAAGAAATTAAACACCGACATTCTTCCAAGCTCCTACAGCACAACTCACTAAGCTCTCAATGCCCAGTGACTTTCCAAAGTCCTTCCACAATCTTCCCCAAAACAACACGGTCAGGTCTGTCACAGCAGTAACCCCATTATCCTTGTACTAACTTGTCTTAGTTAGGGTTTCTACTGCTGCAATGAAACACCATGACCAAAAAGCAAGTTGGAGAGAAAAAGGTTTATTTGGCTTAACACTTCCATATCACTGTTCATTGAAGGAAGTCAGAAAAGGAATTCAAACAGGGCAGGAACCTGGAGGCAGGCCATGGAGGGATGCTGCTTACTGATTTGCTCAACATGGCTTTCTCAGCCTGCTTTCTTAAGAAACCCAAGACCACCAGCTCAGGGGTGGCACCACCTACCATGGGTGGGGGCCTCTTCCATGTATCTAACTAAGAAAATGCTCTACAGGGTGGCCCACAGCCTGATCTTACAGAGACATTTTCTCAGTCAAGGTTTCCTCCTCTCAGATAGTCAAGTTGATATCAATCTAGCCATCACAAGCCTTGTGTCCACTGTGGGTGTTAAAGGACAGAGGTAGCTACCTTCATTTGTTATGACATCCCTCCTCACTCCTCACAGAGGGTGATCTGCAGACAGAGGAGAACATGAAGGGCTTAATACCTGGGACCATATTGCACAGGATGTTTTTCCATAAGGAAGATGTTCCATTTCCATTTTATAAGTGAGAATGAGATACAAGGAAGAGATGAATGATGGCCCCAAAGACATCAGAGAGAGGTGGGTGGGGATTTAGAATGCTGAGGAAATTTGGATGGTGTTGTGTCTGCATGGATGAGCTGATGGTTCTGGAAACACTGCCCAGCTTTTCCAGGCACAGTAGCCTGCCAGACTCTGAACCCATAGTGCAGCCTCATTAGCATTCAGAGGGGGAAGTAACCATGGGGGACACATCTCAAGCACTAGGAAGAGACAGGCTGTGTTTTAATTATGACCTGGACTTTTGAACAAATCCTTTTCTCTGCTTCTCTGAGCCTTAGAGAAAACAACTTGTGGGAGGCTGTGCAGTCGGCAGCTGGGTCCACAGTGGTACCCGTACAGCTGTGTACACATCTGGCACCCAGGTGGTAGATGGCATGCTCCTCTTCTTGAATTGCTCTTGAAGGTTACAAGAGACAGGGAGGAAGGTGCAGCTGACCTGGTTTGGATCCAGGGAGGGAGAAAGGAAGGAATCAGGCCTGCCTGCCTCTTCTGGCCTGCAGTCCTCAGGGGAACATGGCCACTTTAGGATTTGAACCTATATGACTACTGCCACTTCCACCAAATGCTCCTGAGTCAACATGGAAGACTGTCTTTGTTGTGCTCACTCTGGCCCTCCCTTCTCTAACATGGGGGAAATTTATGGAGTGGGGGGAAATTTTAAGGGGAAAGAAAAAGAGGAGGAGATTAACAGGGTAGGACCCAGACAAGCACAGATGCCACCACCCGCTGCTGCCGCTTCTTAAGTGTTTGTTGACTCCCTGGGAGCTTTTGCCTTGAGTCTGCTTAACAGTCCATTCCAGGGGATGGGGAACAGAAGCAGGGCTTGGGGACAAAAGGCCTTTGACTGACTCCTGGAAAAGCATTGATTAGTTTGCTCAGGTTGGCAAACAGAGACCAGGGACTTGGGAGACCAAGGGAAGAACTAGGTAGATTTTCTGCACAACGCATGTCATCTAGCAAGGCGAGAGGGTGTGAAAGAAAATACTGGAGGGACTCCAGTAATAGTCAGGAAAACCGCAGTGGGCAGCTGGAGGCAGGAATGTGGGTGGGAAAGTCTTCTGGTTCTTGTAGTTCTGTGTGTGGAGCTTATTAGTGTTGAAAGGGAAACATCAGCCATTTGGATAGGTCCTCAACTTGATTCCATTGCAGAGTTTAAGAGATAGAGAGGGAGCATATAAAATTAGCTGCTGCTTCATAGGGGCTCCCAATGGCTGAGGGGTGGGCATGGTAGCTCACAGCTTGTGTTGCAGGCCATACAGCACACTCCTTCCAATACTGCTGATCGTGTCCTGTCCTAGGAGGCGGTCTGTGGGTGGCTCCAGGATTCATGGCGGGTGACCTCATTTTCTTTTTTAAGCTTTGGCTTCCTCCACTCAAAGCTTAAATGTCTTCCCTCTCTCCTGTGCCAATCTGTGTGTCATGCTTCCTTGGGAACTCTTCTCAAGCTTCCTCTTTGCTCCACCTTCAAAGTATTCCCTTCTTCAGGAAGCTTCCAAGATAAACATGCTGTGCAAGGGTATGGCCTTATAACCAAACGGGTACAATTTTATGGTTGGGAAGTGATTGAATGTTGTAATTCCTTTTATATGCTCTAGCTTTGCCATATAATATTTTATAGTCATGGGGTGTTTCTGCACTGTTCTTTTTAATTTTTTAGTGCCATTATGGCACACATGTGGAGATCAGAGGTCAACTTTAGGAAGTCAGTTTTCTCCTTACATCTTTAAGTGGGCCTTGGGGTTTGAATTTGGGCTGTCAGATTTGCAAGGCAAGGACCTTTTCCCACCCAGCCATCTTCCTAGAACATCTTATTTATGTTCTTCCACAAGCATATGAGCTCCAGTGCTCCTCCAATGGAGGACTTGTCTTATATACTGTTGAGTCTACAGCAATGCTACACACACACACATACACAAAAAAAAACACCCCCCACACACGTGAGCATGAACACACATACACAATGTTCATGTGACTCCCTGTGTAGATGCAGTTGGAGGTGTGGTTTCTTTTTCTTCCCTCTCTGTTAAGACACAGGGTGGATACCACAGCACATGCAGTGGATGCTTCTGAATTAATGAAAATAAACAAATGAAAGGAAGAATAAGTGACTGACATATGAACAAGCAAAGAGATAGGATTGGCCTCACTTAGGGCAATGTGGCAGTCGGCTTGTCCGTAGGAAAACACTCTTCCATTGTTTATGTTTCCATCATTCCTGCCAAAGTGGGACTTATTAGCAGAACAAATTGGCATCAGCTTTCTAGATATATCTTGTGTAGCTCGTGTCTGGCTTTGTGAAGAGGGGAGCAGTGCAGTTTTATGAACCCCCTCCTTGATTCTCTCTCCCCTGGGCCATCTGACCTTCCTGTATCTGTCAGTTCCTCTGGTATGCAGGGACAGAGGATGTTTTGCCAAGACTCTTTCTGTCCCCGCAATTGTGCTACTGTTGTAAAAAGAAAACAACTGCTCCTTGTGAAAACAGTAAAACGAGTGCTGTAATGAATGAATCCCGTAGATATCTTCAGATGGTTATCTTCGTGCCTTTTGTCGACGTGTTTACAAATGCAATCATGGTCTCATCAGATATGGTAGAAGTGAGAAATGACAGATCTTTAAATTTTGGGACTTTCATTAGTCTGCCTGAGTTGTCATGGATCTAGAGGGACCAGAGAGACACAGATTACCCTGAATCTGAAGTCTGCTCCAGTAAAACCATTCCTGTCCCAGGGCTTGAAGGTCTTCTGTCTGTTGACCGGAGGGGAGACCTCATTGCTTTTCTTTCTCTCCCACCTGTAGACTGTTTGCTGTCAAATGTGGGGGCTGCTTCGAGGCCATTGCACCCAATGAGTTTGTCATGCGTGCCCAGAAGAGCGTGTACCACCTGAGCTGTTTCTGCTGCTGTGTCTGTGAACGACAGCTGCAGAAGGGTGATGAGTTTGTCCTGAAGGAGGGCCAGCTGCTCTGCAAAGGGGACTACGAGAAGGAGCGGGAACTGCTGAGCCTGGTGAGCCCGGCAGCCTCAGACTCAGGTGAGTGCCGTGTGGTGGGCAGGGGCGGCGGCATGGGTGGCTGAGCTCCTTGGCAAGGCAGTTCTGTGCATTTTAAGAACTTTCTCTTCAAGCTCAGAAACATCTTCCATCCAGTGAGCTGCTGTTATGATGATATTGCATAACGAGTTGTACCTAACGTTCGTGGCAGACAACTGAAAGCACACACTCACCCATTTAGACGTCTATGGGTTAGCTGGAGTGACCTTGCTCCAGGGTGAAATCTGTTGACCTCAGCTGAGTTTAGCTCCAGGCCCATATCGGGTTCAAGTCTTCTGTCATTTGCTCTGGGGTTCAGGTTAGAGGAGCAGTAGCTATAAGGCATGGTCTCCTGCCAATCACAAGCGTGCAAGGAGGCCTGCCCTACCACACACACACACAACACCTCACGCCTCGACTGCCATCATGTCTGCTAATATCCCATTGGCTGAGGCCGATTGTAAGGTCATTCCCATGGAGGGGGGAACTACACTTCATGAAGCCTGAAGCTTTGCCAGCTGGACTTTCATAGTATGTGGAAATGCGCCATGATTTATGGAGGTGGGGAACTGAACCAGCCCTTTAGTCTACCACATTCATTGATCACTGAATTTCTTTAAGCACTGTTTCCTCCTCTGCTTGATGGGAATGCTGGGACCACTTGAGGGTTGGTGACATCATAAAGGAGCTACAATATTTCTGTTCTTTCTCTTCCTCACACACCAGCCTTCAGGGGAAGTCAAAGGTGGGAGGTACAGAGGAGGTGCAAAGATTTCACAGAGCATCTTTCAACAGGTCAACTAACTCTGTGCTTTTAAATGAAGCTTTCCAGGACAGTAACTCCACAGGGCAGTTTGTCTTCTCCCAAGAGTCCGTGAGAAGCCAGACACGGTGTCTGTGTGACTTTCCCCATTTCACCATGTTTTCATTTTGGTCCCAGCCTGTAATGTACTTGCCAGATGGCTTATGGGTTAAAGTGTTTGCCACAAAAGTGTGAGGACTCGAGCTTGGCTCCCCAGCACCCATTTAAATGCTGGATGGGCACAGTGCCCCACCTTTAATTAGAGCCCCAGAAGATGGAGACAGGGTCTCCAGCTAGCAGGCTGGCAAGACTAACAATATCGTGAGCTCTGAGTTTGATTGAGAATCCCTGGCTCGCTGACTAAGGTAGAAGACTGATAAAGGATAACTCTTAGAATCAACCTTGGGTATCCACATACACTCAGACCCATGGGCATACATACATACATGCACACACTCAAACATACACACACACACACACACACACACACACACACACACAAAAGGAAAAGACACTGCAAAAATCATCATGAATTCTTAGAGCTGAAAGGGACAACGGAAGTCCCTCAGAAATACCCTCCTTCTCAAATATTGGCAACAGTTAGCTAGAAAGCTGTTTCTTGATGAGTGAAGAATCTTCTGTCCTGCCATCTTAATATTTTTTGTGTGTCCATGTATGCATATGTGTAGGTGTGTGTTTGTGCATGTGCATACATGTGAAGGTCAGAGATCAACCTTGAATGCCATTGCTCCGGGAGCCACCCTCCTTGTTTTCAGAAGCATGGTGTCTCAATGGCCTGGGGCTCACTTATGTGACTAGACTGACTTGCCATTCAGCCCCAAGGAATCACCTATCTTTGCCTCCTCAGGGTTGTGATTACAACTTGGGCCACCACACCCAGCTTTTCTTTTTCTTTTCTTTATTTCTTTTCTTTTTCTTTGCATGAGTTTGGGAGTCAGTTTCAGGTTCTCAGGCTTGCACAACAAGCTGTTAACTAACTGGGCTGTCTCTTTAGGTCCCTTTAATGCTTTTGCCAATGACGTAATGAAGACCAAAAAGGTAAGGGGCACAAATCAGGCAGGATATTCCCATGTGGCAGCTAAAATTCTTGATGGTGAGAAGAGTTTTGGCAGTACAACACTGGCAGAAAAAATATGAGCTCCAAATTTGATTATGGCTGTATGAAGTGGGGCCTTTTTTTTTTTTTTTTTGGAATTACATGTAAAGTTGTAGGTGATGATAAAACCAGTGAGGTCCAAAAAAGACACTCTGTATTAATAAGGTAAGGTGAAGAACCTGTAGTTATGGGCTTTTTCTATTTATCATATATATATATGATATATATGGAGAGAGAGAGATATTTTGAACTCAGGTCCTTTTGCTTACATGACAATTACTTTACTGACTGAGCCTTCTCTCATGCCTTCCTGATCATTTTAGACAGTGTCTCACTACGTAGTCCAGGCTAACTCTGAGCTAGCAATCTTTCCCCCTCAGCTTCTCAAGTGCTAGGTTTCCTGGTGTGACCCACCACACACAGCTCAATGCTCTCTTCTGATGTGGCCCAGCCTCTTTTGTCCTGGTCCCTGCTTTGCCAGTAGCTCACAACAGCCTCTAGAGCAGTTAGATGCAATTCCAAGCCACAGGCAGACCATTTTCCTTGGGCTTCATGTGTGGTAACAGATGCTCAGTGTCACTAGGGAAGGGACCATATGGGGTCTTCAGGCCTGAGCTCTTTTCCTCCAGCAGGGAACAAGAAGATCTTACCATTGATAGGCATCTTGGAGGTTATGTGGCTCACATTTCCATCAGAAGTTGTCTGGGCCACGGGGAGCTGGAGATGTAAGCAAACACACTGATGGTCATTTCCTGCCCACTCCTCTTTAAATACAACACTGACTCCAGATGCATGGGAGCTCCCCCCCCCCCAAACTCTCTCTCAATTCAATCCTGACATTCTCTGCCTAGAGATATTATTAGGTTGAAGGCTCAGTTTCATATGGCTGCCTCTCCACTTTAGGTGCCAGTCACAAGTTGTAGATTGTCATCTGTATTTCTGACTAACTGGCTATAGACTGGAGCTCCCAGGACACCCTCCTGCAGATCAATTAATTTGTTAAAGGACATGATAGAACTCAGGAAAAAACATTTCATTTTCACTCTGCCATTTCTTATAAAGAAATTTCAAAGGGTGCCAATGGCATATAGAGAGCATGCAAGACAAGGTGTGCGCAAAGGGGCCCAGAGCTCCCACAGCCCCACTAAATGCACCAGCTCCCACATACCTCCAAGCAGTTGGTGCTCAGAACGTCACCTCAGCACTGTCCTTTTGGGTTTTTAATACAGGTTTTTTACACAGGTCCACTTTTGTCATTAGACATATTCATGATCAACTTACCCTTCAGTTCCTGTGCCTTGCTTGAGGGTGGAGGTGTGGCTGAACAGACCAACGATCTATGTTGGTATCTCCAGTGACCAGACTCTGTCCTCCAGCTATCTAGAACCTCTCAGCTACCATTTATTCCGTTAGCATGCAGCAGCCATCCTTACCACTGGCAACCAAAAGCGGTCGTTTGCTGGGAGACTGGATATAGAACATTCGTGGTGTTTTCTACAAAGTCACCAGAACTCTTGACCTTGCCTTCTAAAGTAGATTGTCAGATTGTTAATGTTAAGCCTCAACATCCCTCTCAATTCATGCATAACCTCAAACCTTGGTTCTGGCTTTACTTTTAGAAACCACACAGCAGGAGACCATTCCCATATACTTAGTTGATAGAAACCCTCTCACAGGTCTAAGGGAACATGGAAGCCTTTCTTAGTTTCTCCCCCGTCTTTCTAGGAGACCTTGAAGATATGTTTTGATCTATCTGGGAAAATACTATACTGTCTTTGAAAGGTAGCACCATGAAGAGGGTGTGAATTTCCATATGTGGTATGCGTAGAACAGTGTTATTGTTCCTGCTTGACTTGGGTATCATATTCTGTTGACATACTCACATTTCTATTAGTCTTTTGACCTGGGAGTGGATGCAGGGGCTCCTGGCCCCTGACTTCTCACTGCAGATAACTATAGTCCCTAACTGGTCCAGGTCATATTTCTCAAATTTCTATTTTAGAGTATCTTTTGCAGCAATTTTAAAAGCTTAAGTTTGAATTAAAAATTTCAATTTACAGCATAGTTGAAATTGAGACAGATGTTTCTATATCCTTTTAGCTTCCCTGTATGCTTACATTGCACATAACTGAAAAAAAAAAAAAGATGGTAACCCTGCTAGCACATTGCCAGCCATAGGTTATGAGGTTTTCTCTAATGTCTTTATTCATTTAAAAATCCAGCGTAGGGCACCATGCTGCATTGCACTAAGTTGTAGTTATTTTGAAGCAAAACAGCTTGCTGTATTGTTCAGTCCTTGATTACTGAGGAATATCTAATTATAATTATGTACATATTTTGTTTATTTTAATAGTATTCTCTTTTTGCATTTTCTTTCATTTTGTGTCTCTTTCTGTGGACTCTAACTGTATTTCTACCTTCCTTATTTTGGGATTCATCTGTGTTTCTGAAGCCAGGGTATTTAGATTATTCCTGGGATTCACTATCTGGCTGTGGTGAGGCTCTTTCAACTGATATTCTAGTGTAGAGGGATCTCCCCAGAGGAATCCTGGCACATGAGGCCCATCCCAGGACCCCTTTCTTTGAAGGACACTTCATGTTTTGTGGGTTGGTGTAGCAGCTCCCCAGCCTACACTGAGGAGTCCTTGTCCATGTATTCAACATCCACCTGCACAGCACGACCTGGTGTGCCACGAACACGTGATGATGTGATGATATGTGCCTCTTGTTTGAACACATTACCTTTTCTTGTTCATATTAGTCTCTGAGGTCAAGAACCACAAATCATTGGAGTTGTAAGGTAAGTTCATCACACCCAGTGTTTGTCAGTCCCTTTTCTTTCTGGGTTTTTCTTAGCATGTGGATATTGCTGTGTCTTAGCTTTCAGATGCCTCCCATAACTCTCTTTTTCTCAGTCACACTCTTCTGTGGTAGCTAGGTTATCTTTTATTGTTTGTTAAATTATTATTTTTTTACTTATTTATTATCGGTGTGTGTGTATGTGTGTGTGCATGCATGTGCACACACACACATGCTCACATGCCACATCATGTGTGTAAAGGTCAAAGAGCAATCTGGTGGAGTCTGTTCTCTCCTTCCATCTACCCGTGGCCCCTGGGGATCACGGAGTCATGGCTCAGGCCCATAGGCTCTTTTTTCCTTTTCATCTACAACACTGGGGATGGCGTTATTGTCTGTTCTACAGCATAGCAACACTTCATTCAACTCATGTTGGGCTAATCTTGTTCTCTGATAAAGTAGATTTATGAGCAGCAGTTACCTCACAAGTTCTTTAAGATTCCTTGGAATCGTTCCTATTGGTTCATTTTTACAATGTAAGACAAGAAAAAATAGCAGGAGTAGGAGGAAGTCTTGTCTACTTTGGGGTCTGCAGTTGGACAGGGCCAGGAGTGAAGCTAGCCCCACACTCAGAAGCAGTGTGGTCTTGGGCCAGTTACCCTCCCCGTCAAAACTTTATTTCATAATCAGTAAAAAGGTGATTAGCACGCCTCCTGTGGGGGTTGTTTTTAGAAGAAGAAGAGATAATGCAGATTAAGGCATGAAATATGATTGGTGTCTACTACACGCCAACTTCTGTGGTTATCTCTTGATGAGGTGCTCGCGGTTCTCTTATGACTTCTGCACTCACTTTGCGAAAGATCCATAATTTCACAGATATCTTCTCATCCCTCTTTGCCCTTCTGTTTCAAATGCCCCCAAAGAGCTGGCAGAAAGCATCTCAGTGCAATGTGGGGGGTTTGTCATTGGCTGCAGTGCATGACTCAGAGATGGGTGGTTTTCTACTACCAAGTTGTGTGGCTCAGAGACTGTCTTTACTTTTAGAACATTCTGGCTAGTGTCACTTTCTGGGAAGTCATTGCAAAAAAAAAAAAAAAAAACCAAACAGAAACAAGTGTAAACAGTCTTTCATTTGCCTCTGGGGCTAATTAAAATGCAAGCAAGAATGGAATGGGAGAAATTTATTGATTTTAGTTGTTTTTCTATAATAGTTTAAGATAACTGAGGTTGATAGTCATTATGATTTGCACTTCTTTGCACACCTAAGTGTTACGTTATTAATAAGCATCACCTTTCCTCATAAAGCTACTCTGAGGTCCATCTCTCTGAGGTTCTGGTCTCATGGAGTGTGTATCTCCACATCTCAGCAGTGGGTTAGACTCCTGTCCAGCAACCTAGCAGTTACCTGCTATTGAATGTGCTGCAAGGCTGAGGCCCAGACCTTCTTTTGTTACTAAGTAGGTCTGTTAGCACTGCTCTCATACCTGCTGTCCTTTTAGATGTCCTTCCAGCCCTTACTAGCCTTCCATTTGGCATTTAGTTTTTACAGACTTCTACACTCTGTCAGTCTCCAGGCTAAATACAGTCTCTTAGCTGAAAAAAAAAAAAAAAAAAGCCAACAGGACCGATTCTCAAGCAGTATAGCTGAGGAGACACCTCAAAGTTAGCATAATCATATCAGAGCAATGGGGACAGTTTGTGATATAAAGGGGCTGAGAGATGGACAAGGGGACATATCTACAAAAATCTTGTCATTCTTCTCTTTAAGAAACAAAGGGGTTACTCTTTTTTAAAAAGCAAGAATAGTTACTGCACTTACTCTAATAAACATTATATTGGTGAAAATATGTATATAAATCATGTTTTCCATATTCCTTATAGCAGCAAATTTCAGAAAAATGTAACTGTACTTCAGTTCAGTAATAATCACCTTTTTATCCGGAACATATATGCACACATTCACACACATACACAGACACACACTCACACATACATACATAATATACTCTCACACTCACAAACACACATACACACACACATTCACCTCTTCTTTCAGCACTTAGACGATTCATTGCTTTCCTTCCATGTTGATGTGTTTCGGTTGTAATCCTAGAGCACTGTGTTAATTTCGGAAGTTTCAGATAGACGGTGGCCTAATGTTTGAGAAATACTGGTTCAAAGTGCAGTTGCCTACAAATCTATCCCTAGGTTTTGGAACTGTTATAAATTCCTGAAATTTCAGGCTAATCAATGTATTCTAGTCATATGCCGTGCGCTAAGAATAAAGCAAGATCTTGTCTTGAAGGTTTCCTTACAGCGCTTATCACAGAGTAAGCATGTAGTCTCTTTCATTGTTTTTGTGGTTGCTAATATTAACAAAGAGACATGAAGAGCATACATTTATATCACGACTCCACTTCCCAGACTCTGCCTGGTTTATTAACCTGGCATTTCTGACTGGTAAGCAAGAAGCCGGTATAATTTCCTGACCATTTAGGTTGTTTTCAAAATTGACAGTTTTGTTTCTTTCTAGTTTCAGCCATACAATTCACTAGCAGAATTATTTGTTGTTCTCCATCTAAGGCTTAAAACTTCTTTTCTGTGTGGAATCTTCCTCCTTTAGTGTATTTGTTTTGTCTTCATAATGTAGAAGGAGAAGTAAAAACACAGGACACTTGAGTCAGGGATAAGCCAGAATAAGAACTTAATTCTACCAATTACCAAGTCCTGATACTTGATACTGAAAGAGAGGGCTTCGGCCGTCTCTGTAATTGGAAGTTGGGTAGAGTTTATCTTTGGTGCTTAAAAAGTTACAGGCGATGTTCAGATTTAGACAATGCTTATCTCTTTTCCACTGACCGAAACTTGGTTTTGGGAATGTGTTCACAATAATTTTGATTAAGATGAATAATAAAAGTATAAAATCAGTGTAGTTGCTTCAGAATATGTAAAATTTTCATTAGTGTTTGTAATTAATCATTCCCACACTCAATTTCTGCAAGTAAATATGGCCACATGTAAAACATATCGTTGTGTTTTATATAATGATGATGGATTCAGGGATGTTCATAATTACCGAACCTCTCTCTACAGAAATTATTACGTTTAGTGCTTCAGGGAGTTAAAGAGCCTCATCTTCCTATGGAGTTGGTGCTTGAGGGAGTTTTGTGTTTCTTCCCCTTCTGCACCGAGGAGGATGAGCATGGAAAAGTTAATAAGTTACCACTGCTAGTCACTGAAAGACGACAGCTCAAAGCCGGGTGGTCTAGTTGCCAAGTCTGCCTTGCTAAGCATGTGTGTTGTCATTCTAGTCATCAGAAACATACATGCAGATTAAACAAGCCCTCACATTGCTGTCTCATGTTTTTCTGAGAGCTCCCTGGCTGGCTGTGGTGGTGATTTAGGAATTCACTAAGACTTCCTACCTGAAAGATCCCAACCTTGCACATATTGTTAAAGCAATCAATAGGAGTTGATGTTAACTGAGTTTATGAACCCATTCAACAACAGTCATCAGTTCACTTCCTGCTTTAACCTATAGCACTTCCTTGACACTGATCACTATCCTTGTACATTTAATGGGCATCTCCTCTAGCAGTAGGAAGCTGGGAAAGATGTCAGATCAACATAATGGGTGGAAATATAAGCACTTAAGTGCATGTGACCAACCATTAGTGATTTTGTTTTGTTTTGTTTTTACAGTTATACATCCCATCTGGTTCTGTTCTTGTGTTTTATTTGATGGCAACAGGAAAACTTCTCCCCCCACCCCATCTCAAACCTTCCAGAGGAGAGGTATTATCGGTGTAAGTCATAGCCCTCACTAAGTGACTTAGGTCTGACAGTGGGCTAAATCAGGAAGCCTCATAGGCTTCTGTAGGCTGACCTGTAATAGTTCCCCTCTCAAGAGACATGAGCTCAGATTTGTTTCTCCATTGGCATAAACAACATTATGCCTTTATCTCTCCACTTCTCAACTGGGTCCTCTCTGCAGGACTTGGCAGCTTGGCAGGTGAATTCAGGGTGACTGTCCCTGTACAGGCAGAACAACTCATCCCCTGTGCTACATGTCCCAGGGATCAACTTTCTCCACACCGTAGTGAAAGTCGTGGAGGAAGTGTAAGAAAGTGCTAGGGTGCTTTTGTCCTGGAAATCCAACCCGAGCCCCCCCCCCCCCCAACACATACTTTTGAAGTCCCAGGCAAGGTGTTTTGGAGGTGCTTTGGAAACTGAGACATGTCACCCAGGCAGCAGAAGAGTCCCTCCCAGCCTGTGACTTTGTGTCTACGACTAAAGAAAACCCCCAATGTTTTCTAAGGATGGTAACAAGCTAGTTTATGGCTGCTCTGAATACTGTGGGATTTTATTAGCAACAACAAATGGAAAAGAAAGTAATCTAAGACCCATTTGGATTCTCAGTGATCCAAACCCAATTTTGCACACTGGAGATGCCAGAGGCTTATTTAGGTCTTTTGGTGTTGAGGACCAGGGATCTGAATATTTTAGCACATGTGTGCTAGGTTGGGCAATGGACCCAGGTGGCATTCAAGGTGAGGTATCCAAATATTCCTTCTCAGAAACCTGTGGGGATCAAAAAGCTGGCTTGGCCAAGTCACCATCTAGTTCATCTAGGAGTTTATTGAGTATTGCTTTGAGCAGGGCCTGGATTTGTTATATGGAACATATATTTGACTAATGAGCAAGTATCTGAGGGCACAGACAGTATGACGGGGCCTGTTGCACATACTGGATTGATAACTCTGCCCTCAGGAAGCTTGCATTCTAGTGGAGGGAGACCCTTAATAACCAAGGCACTCAGATTTGTGTTGCTCTCCAAATTAGTTCTCTCCTTAAGGTTTTTTTCTTATGCATTTTAAAAGATGTATTTGTGTGTGTGTGTGTGTGGGGGGGGGGGTGATATGCTTTTGAGAGCCTAGAGATGCCAGAGGAGTGTCAGCTCCCAGAACTTCAGGTACAGGTGGTTGGGAGCTGCCTTACGTGGGTGCTAGGAACCAAGATCTGGTCCTCTCCAAGACGACCATGCACTCTAACCCACGGAGCCATTTCCCGTATTTCTCTTTTCCTTGATGTTAGATTTCTGTGGAATGGGCTTTAAGGATTTAATTAGTCTAGCATGCAGCTTGAGATCCCAGGTTCTGTAATCCCCAAGTGAGCTGAATGTTTAGGAAAGGAAGGTTGTAAAGCACAGCTCCAGGAGGTGGGGGAGTTACAGTTGGGGTTACATTGATCAGCTGTTCATCCCAGTTGAGGGTTGGTGCTGTGTCAGGGAGAGGCTGGAGTTAAGGCAGAAGGTAGGGAGGGATATTGTCCCTAGAGTGAACAGGTGTGTGTAGTTGGGGTTGTAAGATGAAGCAAAGAAAATTCTAAGAAGCCAGGTGACATTTGCATTTTGGAAAATGTAACATATTCTGAAAGCGTGTTGGAGGCATGATGACATCAGAAATACACATCTAAACAGTTTTCTGCGTTTTACCTGACAGCTTTGGGTATAAGAATGAGCAGAAGTGAGGGAGGAGAACCAATAGGGTAATGATTGATTCCTGAGCCAGCGACCAACTGGATATTTGATTGACTGGTTGGTTGATGACATAGAGAAAGCAATGTAATTCTCTCCCGAGACACGCGTGTTCCCATTTCCCCTGTGTACTAGGATTGGCCCCAGCCAAGCACATTGGAAGCTCCCGGTCCTGGGCCTAGAGTGAGAATCTCGTTGCCTTGGCAACTCTCTCCTGCTGTGGCTTAAGACCATTTGAATTACACCCCTGCCAGGCAGTCACCAGTGGCTTTCTTTTCTTACCAGCTCATTTTTCCCTGGCAGAACCCTGACTAGCGGTGGCTTCAGTGCGGGCCTAGCATGGGGAAGCTTCCAGGCCTGCGGGCTGCGGTCTACTGCAGCCCTGCGCATGCATTGCATTCTCCTGTCTTCAAAGGCGCTTTAGAAATAGAAGAGGCCAGGCTGCAGAAACACACCCGGACGGCAGTTTTTATGAGAAAATGCAGATAAAGAGCCCGGCGGTAGGGCCATATGTTCCCCATAATCTCCAAAGCCGTCACTTCAATTAGAGCCTCCCCCGAGTTCTAATGCCCGATCCTGAGTAAACAAGCCGCTCTGAAAGAAGAACTCGCTTTCCAATTAAAAGTGTACTAACATTTCTCCCTCCCTTAATTCCCGGCCAGCAAAGCCCGCGCGGGCGGAGGCGCGGGCCGGGTCGCGGCGAGGTCGTCCGGTCCGCGCCGCCCCGCGCTGCCGCGCCTTCCCGGGTGACGTCAGGCGGGCCCGGGATTAGGGCGCACCCCGCGCTCCCGCGCTGCGCGGCAGACTTAATTAAAAGTAATGCCACGGTAAATCCGCCGGCTCTGGCTGGCGGGACCGCGCCTTCGGGCGGGCCTGCGATGGGGGACTTTCAGAAGCAGGTGCTCTGCGCGTGTGCATGTGCGCGTGTGTGTCTGTGTGTCTTGTGTGTCATCTGTTTGGAGATGGGCATGGCTACCCTCTCCTTCATTCTCATCTCCACCCGTGCTCTTGTAAGTACAAAGGCAGGCACACATGCCGTCTGAACCCGGATTTTCTCTTTACTCCCAGCCTCCTCCTGTGTTCTGTGCCACGGATACCACTTTCTAAATAGTCTCCCGGCAACCCCCCCCCCCCCATTCCTGTCCTTATGCCACAGCCTTGAGAAGGGCAGGAGTAGATGGGGGCCAGGTGTGAGGTTATTGAAACATCAGTCAAGTAGGGGCATCCTCCCGGCATCCCTTAGGAGTTCTTGTGAGCATCCATCCTGGACCCTTCAGCCTCGGTCGGCCTCATGACATTTGCGGTGAAACTTGGTTTCTATGGGTGTTTTCAGTTCGGCAAAGCTGGTTGGAAGCTGCTTGGTTTCAGATGGGAGAGTGATGGATAGATTAACTTTCTGGCCTACTCTCCACACCATGAAAGAATCAAAGAATTGAAGCTATTATCTGAAAGGTCCCAGAAACATCAATAAGCAGAAAATCCACACCAGATCATTCAAATGCAAATAGCTCTCCTTCTTTCATGAATTATCTACCCAAGTAATTACTTTAGTTTTTAGTTTGGCCTTGGCGGTGGTGAAGACTTCTGAGAATTAGTCTTAGTGAGTCCAGGACTGTTTGTTTATTCCTTACTCTGTGATTGATGCTGACTAAATTAAATTGAGGCCAGTTCAGCAAACATCCCAGGACCTAGCTGTCTGTTAGATGCTGAGTTAGCTACCAACGATGACAAGTGGCAGGAAGCCACCCTTGCATTCCAGGCACAGGGCTCCTTTGTGGACAAGAAAGTAGTTACAATAAAGACTCAGCACTGGTTATTGTAGAGATGCAGCGTGTAACAGGTGATACTGGGGTGAGAGCTAACTCCCCTTGGTGACTGTGTGCGTTAGGTGTTAATGACTCCTGGAACTACTCCAGGTATGGTGGCATGCTCCTGTCATCAGAGCATTTGGCAGGGCGGTGGGGTGGGAGCTGGAGGGGGTGGAAGCTCAAGGTTATTCTGACAAGTTAAAGGCCAGCCTGTGCTACAAAAGTGAGACCCTGTCTTGAACAAAGAAACACTAATAGAAACCAGGAAAGCGTTAAAAAAGTGTTTCACAGTGATAAGACGTTGTGGCTTGGGCTTGACAGAGCAGGGGGTTTCTAAGTGGTGCAGGGGCAAGTGACTGACTATGTTGCTAGAGAGGGTGGTGTTGCCTCACCTGTTCCAAGCTGCAGAAGTCTGGTTGTACCTAGATATTGAGGGAAAGGCTGGGTCATGGGGATCCTTTGACTGAATGGAAGTCTGTGGCAGGGTGAAGTTACTTGGTCACTTCTGTTAAAAGAGATGCAGGGAGAATGCATTAGAGTAGGGTGATGATCTGTGTGTGTGTGTCTGTGTGTGTGAGTGTCTGTGTGTGTGTGTGTGTAATCTACTGTGGTAAGAAGAGAAAGTGTCAAACAACAGATAATGAGTTTCAAAGGATTTGTTCATTTCCTTCTTCAGTCATATTCATTTCAACTCAGGGGCTATCCCTACTCTGTGCTAGACATCACTCTGAGTGTGACAGGGTACAGTGGTGAACAGAGCAGGTCAAACAAGTGTCGTCTAGCTTAAATTCTAGAATTTAAATTACTATTAAGTAAAGTCAGGGATGCTCACATTAAGGTTGACAATAATGTTTCGAAAGTGTACAGATGATGTCACAGCAGTAAAAAAAAGTGTCCAGAAAGTAAAGAGCCATCTAGTTAATTAATTCAGGTAGGGGCGTGTTGCGTGACTTGGTGAACAAACATGGATGTCTGATCTGGTGGGCAGTTGAGCACTTGTATATAGGACTTAAAGGTGTATGTGCCTCTCTCTCTCTCTCTCTCTCTCTCTCTGTGTGTGTGTGTGTGTGTGTGTGTGTGTGTGTGTGTGTGTGTGTGGTTTATGAGACACACTTAGGAGTCATAGAAAAACCAAGAGTTTAAAACCTGGTAGTGTTTCTACAAGTGTTTCCACTGATACAATTGTCTAGTCTTCAGGACAGCAAGAAGCACGAACACATGCACATTCACACACACGCACACACTCACACACACTCACACACACACACGCACACTCTCACACGCACA
This sequence comes from Lophiomys imhausi, assembly GCA_907164525.1. NCBI lineage: Eukaryota > Metazoa > Chordata > Mammalia > Rodentia > Muridae > Lophiomys > Lophiomys imhausi. The sequence continues at coordinate 1,500,054 of CAJQZJ010005154.1, read as the reverse complement.
CACACACACACACACACACACACACACACGCACTAGCAAATACCAATAGAGCGATGGTTCTCAAAATATCTCTTAGGACAAAATGTCAGATTCTCTTGGGAGCTTACTTGATGTCAGACTCATAGGCATCACCTTGACCTACTGGGACTGGCATTCTGTTAGAGGGTCAATAATCTGCTGCCTGGGAAACTTTAAGTTCTATACTGGAGAGCCCACCAGATACCAGTCGTAGAGACTAGCCCAGACACAAGAGTGGTCACCTGTACTTCTTAGTGACATTGACTACAAAGACTTGTCTATCTAAGTTCCCTTGAGCAGCTATAGGCTATTCTAGCTCAGTTAGGGAAGATACTGATTCAGATGCTCATCAAGCCTTCAAGTGTTAGGCCAGTGGTTCTTAAATCCTTTTAGTTATTCTGTAACAATCCCGTGACATTATGGGGCTCCCTTCACCACTACTAACTTAGTGTACAGCTCAGACTGTGAGTGACTCATTGTTTGTCCATATTTTTGTGGTATCTCAACCATGCAGTGAATAAACAGATATGAAACAACATGGGCATTGGATAAGATTTGCACAAAACAGCTTCTGAAATACCCTTAACTTCTGAGTCTGCGACACACGCGCGCGCACACACACACACCCACACTGAACACAAGTCCTTGTATATCACCATCACCTGTATGACATTCAGACAATATTTGAGTCCCTCTTCTGTGACCAACCCCTAAGCCTTGTAGAAAAATAAAATACGTTTTATTAAATTACACTTTCCATAGTCCAGATAGAATTCAACACAAGTTACAATCAGTGAATAAGAATTCACTGTGTGAATATATCAGCAACTATCCAATGTGTAAGTTTTAAAATAATATAAAGAAGGGAGAACCTGGTGAGAGTAGGGGTAGGCAGTGAATCAACTAACACACCATTTTAAAATAAAGGCTTTTGTGAGCATGGGTACCTTGTTCGATTTCCAGTTCTTCCTTCTGGTGGCTGGTGACCTTGAATAAGCATTGGAACTTCCCCTTCACCACCCATGAAATGGAATGTTCTGAGATTTGCAAGGAAAGGTTCATACTGTGTTGCCTGGCTCCAAGTAGGTGTTCAATTAAAGAGATGCATTATTGTGAATATGTATTAGGGGCTTATTCTGGTCCTCAGGCATCCTGTTTATGCCCTGGCAAAGAGAGAGATGGAACCCAAGAGTACCAACGCTTATGGGTGTCTTCCTGACTCATCAAAGTGCCCTTTGCATGTGGCTGATTGGGAAGCTGCACATTAGATTGTTTGACAGAGACACAAGGAACCACAGCTGGTGTTACCTAATTTAACAGCTGGGGTGTGACCAGAGGGATTTGGGGGCACTTGAAGGAAAGACAAAGGTCACCACACACAGTCTCTGCAGATTGGAGCATGCCAAAGGGAATGTGACACACACTACAGCACTTTCCACAGGAATTGGCCTAGAGATGTGTGTTTCTAATTTTCTTTATGTTTTTTTTTTAAACAACCAACTACAACTTGGAGATCCCTTGTTTTTGCAGAAGGGTGTGCCTCCCTAAAAGCAGAGCTGGCAGTGACTGTGGAAGACTTCTATTGGGGAAAGAGCATGGGAAGTGTTCACCACTCCCCTGTGCTAGTGTTGTGGCTCTCCAGGAGGCTGGGGGCTTGATCCACATTGAATATAAGGGAAAGCCATGGAGAGTTGGCTTGTCCCTGTAGAAGCTGGTTAGAACTGCGTGCTGGCGTTTTCCTCCTGCTTTTCTGAGTATGGAAGGGGAAAAATAGAAAAGATCTCTCCTTCTTTGCTGAGTCCTGGGTTTCTTAATCAAGAATTCAGGGACCTCCATGGATTTGTGGCAGAACTGAAACAGCATCCTCACACCCTCCCCTGGGGCTCCCTTCTGCCCCAGCACAGGGTACATTCCAGCCTTCCTATGAATGCCTCCTTTGGGTTGATTTCACAGAGCCTACTTCACACACCTAGGTTATTTTTCTTGACTCTGGATGTATCCAAAGGTGAAATATGACCAGAATATTGAGACTAAGGTTACAAGACAGCAAATCGAGGGGCTTACTGAGGTCCAGCTGAAGTGACAGCTACGATAGCTGCTCGTTTGTGTCACGATAAATTAGAAGCTAAATCATTTTGGAGACTATACTACATGCTTTGCAGATATTGTCCACTGTCATAAATACTTTGTAGAAGACTCTCATCTTAGTCTGCCCAGACTGCTGTGATATAATGTCACAGACTATATGGTTTATAAACAACAGAAATGTGTGCCTAATAACCCTGGAGGCTGCAAGTCCAAAGCTGGAGTGTGCCAGCACAATTGAGTTCTGGTCAAAGCCTTTGGGGTTGCATGATGCCAACCTCTAGTTGTATTCTCATGACCTGGAAAAAGACTCAGTTCTTTGGGATCTCTTTGATAAGGGTACTAACCCCACCTGAGGCCTCCGTTCTCATGACTCCATTACTCTTAAATGGTTCTACCTCTAATATTGTGATGGTTGGTTTGTCAACTTGACACATTAGGGAGAGAGAACCTCAGGGAATTGCTCTGTCATGTTGGCACGTCTGTGGGGGCACTCTCTTGATTGCCAACTGATGTGATAGGGACCAGTCTACTGTGAACAGTACCATCCTTGAGAAGATCAGCCTGTGCCATTGAGAATGAACTTGACAGTGAACAAGCCGTCATCACTCCTTCATGGTTTCTGCTGCAGTTCCTGCCTCCAGGTGCCTGTTTGAGCTTCTGACTTGGTTTCCCTTCATGATAGACTGTGTAACCTGTAAGACGTAATAGACCCTTCCCACCCCAAGTTGCTTTTTGGTGGCATGATATTTATCAAGGCAACAGAAAGCAAACCAGAACAAATAACATCCCTTTGGGGCTTAAGATTTTAGTGTATGAATTTTAGGAGGACTCAACATTTGACCCATGATGATGGTTTCCATAATAATTTTCACCAGAAACACTTTGACATTTGAATATGACAATTGCAGGGTGTGTGTGTGTGTGTGTGTGTGTGTGTGTGTGTGTGTGTGTGTGTACTTACCATTCACTCACAGTTAGAGAAGGGGCCTTCAGTAGATTTGATTTTCAAGTGCTCAATCAGAAACAAAGGTATTTCTGATTGAGAAACCTTGGTCGACTTTGTGAACATAAACAGCAAACTTGTTAGTGTTTCCCACTTTCATTTACAAACGTGGAGATGTGATCATGGAAGATCAAGTTGACTGTGATGTAAGACAGCTTCTGTTTAAGTCCTTCATTTCATAGTTGAGGAAACTGGAGAGAAGTCTCTTGCCCAAGAGCACATCGTAGTTACTGGTGGAGACACAGTTGTACTAACTTTCTCATATCCACCTCAGGGCTCTGTGCTACCCCCTTTTATGTCTTGCAAATGTGGTTCAGTCTGTGTTTGGGGATCAGTCAAGGAGTTATGACTACTTACCCCTATCACTCTAGTTACTGGGTGTCCCTTTAAGATCCTGAGCTTTGGGGTTTCCTAGGTTGCATAGACCTTTAAATGATGTATTCGGTTTACGAGGACTTTAAACAAAGGCTGGTGTCATATTTCCCATGCAAGGTACCGCTTTTTTTTTTTTTTGGTTCCTGTGTGTGTGTGCATGTATGTGTGCACATGCATATGTTTTTGTCTATATGTGGGCCGGAGGTCAACACTAGGTGTTTACCTTCAGCTTCTTGTTCACTTTATTTTTTTTGAAACAGGGTCTCTTACTGGACATGAAACTCCATGATTCAGCTAGAGTGGTTGACCATCTAACCCCAGGGATCTACCTGTCTCTTCATTCCCAGCACTGGGATTACAGACACACACTGCCATAACTATCTTTTTACATGGATGCTCAACTCCCCATGTTCCCATAGCAAACATTTTATAAAATGAATCTTCCCAGCCTATTGGTACCATTTTAAGCCACATCAAGCTGGGATAGGACACAGTTGATGTTGTCAGATAATATTTTATCTCTACTCTAAAAATACTTTAAAATTTATTACTTGACAACTTTGTGGGTGCATATAAAGTGTTTTTATCATACTCTTTCCCTATTACGTTTTTCCTCCACAACCTCTGTATCCCTTCTTTCTAAAAAGTCCTCTTCCTACTTTCATGCCTTTAAAATATGACCTACTGAGTTTAGTTAGAGTTGCTTGCATGGACATAGATGTGGGTCATTTTCTAGAGCACAGACAATGTAGCAATGGCTATACCACTGAAGAAAAGTGACCTTGCACCAAAGTGTATCAAAATTTCACTGAACACATTTTTTTTCTTCTTGGCGGTCTATAAAATAATGGCATATCTCACCATTAAATGTACCTTATATTTGATGCAATGTGATAGTTGATTTTCAGGACAAATTTCAGAGACTGTATCAATGTTAACTATTCCTAGAGGTAACGCAAGATATGACAAAGCTTGTGTTCTTGACTGCTTGGTCTGTACATAGCAGCCCAGGACACACGCTGGGCAAATTGAAGAGAGGTTTTTTTACAATGAAATTATGCAATTTGCAGCCAAATGGATGGAACTAGAAAAGCTCATCCTGAGTGAACTAACCCAGACTCAGAAGGACACATATGGCATCTATTCACTTATAGTAGGATTTTAGCTATATAGTAGAAGGTATCAATACTACAACTAACACACCAAAGGGAACTTGGACATAGACTTCTTATTTTTAATTTTTATTTTTTATTTATTTTTTATATATTAGTTATATTTTTTTCTATTTTTTAGTCTTTTTATCTATTGTATGCTTATTGATTTGTTTGTTTAGTAGTTCTCTCTCCCAGGCAATGAGACACTTTTCACTGATGGTACTGCTTCATAGATCCCCAATGAATGAAGAGGCTCTTGGCCCTCATATGACCTCTCAACTGAGATGAGGGACTGTTATATAAGGACACCCCACCCCAGAGAAATGGGATGGAAGGGTTAGGAGGTAAAGAAAAAAATGAAATGTGATGTTTTGGCCTTTTACTACTAACTGTCATGTACTGTTTAGAATAATTAAGAAATGCAAACTAATGGTTATGCAAGCCAGTCATTCTGTTAGGTACTATGACAGCCTATTATAGTTACCTGCTAAGCTAATCAGAAATAAGCCTGCTAAGAGACAAGCAACATCTGCTTACCCTAATATAAGAGATAGATAGGGCCTCTTCAAAAACCTCAAGAGATCTGCAGAATATGGCATTCAAAGATGTTTTCGTAACTTTAGATTTTTTTTATATCAAGACATATCAACTCCTGACAGCACCCCCTATTCTCCTCCAAGTAGAAGATGAGCATCGAAGAATCTCCAGTGGGAGATGATTGAATTAGTCGCAAGCCTATCTCTTGGTAGGAAAAGCCCCTTGCTCCAACTGTAGACAGAATGCTGTCCAAAAAGGACAAAACCTGGAAGCAGGTAAGTCGACAGCCTAGCTCTGCCAAGACAGGGTAGGTAAGTCCTTCATAACCCCTGCTCTACAATCAATGTCTGTCAGAGAAGCGGGGCCAAACGACTGAAGAGCGATGCTGTAATGTATGGAGAGAAAATGGGAACTGTCCAGGCAGCCACTGGTATGTCATTTCTTAGTTTGGGAAGCTGCAGACCCTGTACTTCCTATAAAATCAGATATATTTATCCCTCTCAGGTCTCTGAGGTGATTGAAGAACAGATAGATAAAGTCTCATAATTAAATTTTGAGTTGTTTAGGAGTCAAGAGAGTGTTATACATCTATGAAGATACTTTTAAAATTATGTTGCAATTAGTATGAATGTTGAGTCAGATATAGAACTTTAAACTCATGGAGATGTTTAGATAGTAGAATGTTAAAGTCAGGTACCAAATACATATGGACTGGTCATAGGGAATGTACGTTAAGCCATATAACCGTCATAACTGTGGCCTAATTACCTCTGTTGTACTGTATTATATTTATTATTATAAGAGAAAGAGCCATTTGTTGGACTGAAAGGAGAAACTGTAGGGGGAAATAAGATATACCTTAAACTTAAAAGAAAAAAAAAAAAGGAAGAGGATGGGGGGTTGAGGGTGGGAGGGTGGGACTGGAAGGGGAATAGGGAGGGGACTGCAATTGAGATGTAACTTGAAGAAATAAAAAATAAAGGAAAAAAAAAAGAAAAAAAAAGAAGAGAGGTTTTTTGGTTTTGTTTTTTTTCGAGACAAGGGTTTCTCTGTGTAATAGCCCTGGCTGTCCTGGACTCGCTTTGTAGACCAGGCTGGCCTCGAACTCACAGTGATCCGCTTGCCTCTGCCTCCCGAGTGCTGGGAGTAAAGGCGTGCACCACCACGCCCGGCTGAAGAGAGGTTTTAAAAGCAAACGTGTGACACTATCCCACTCTCTCTTCCCAGTTTCTGGAATAAGATTTCTTCTAGATTCTTAGGGGCCTCCCATTTTCTTCCTTTGGCCTCTTGGATCTGGCCATGGTGCTGACCATAGACTTGTAATAATTTCCGAAGAATTTTGATGTCTAAGTTCTGGAGCAAATATCTTTCATGCTTCAGTGCATACTTGGTCCTCTTGTATAGTTTTACAAATATGGCTTCAGGGAAGCTAGCACAGGAAGATGGCTTGAGCTAACTTGGATTGAAGTGTGGCCAGTGAGCTGGAGTTTTTATTCTAGGTCCTTATGTGGCAGGTGAAGCCTTCACTACTTGCTGAACTCCCTTGTCACTGTCAAGAACCGAATCAGCCAGGACTCACCCTAGAAAGGATACGCAGCTGTCAACATTCAAAACGCCAGAAGAGTTTAACTCAGAGAGCCAGTAACACAGCCAGTGAGATGATGGAGATGAAGGCAGATCAGGATGGCAGGACAGCCTCCAAATTAGCAGGAAAGGGTGGTGCTGGGTCCCCTGAGTTGACACACTGAAGAAGTGATATAACTTCTGGGGCATCTGGTGGAAGCTGAAGCTGCCAGGTGTGAGCTGGCACTGTGAAAAAAATGCCAACAGCTGCCAGAGACACCACCCAAGGTATAGAGAACTCGTGGAAAGACCTTGCTTCCTCCCTGTCTTCTGACTTTCCTTGTACACGTTTTCCATCGGCTCATGCAGCAGCCTGCATGGGTTGTCCTTCTGTGACACAGAGCAAAGTGTGGGCGAGGAGTACATCTGAGTGACTGAAAACCTGTAAAATAGGCAAGGGAAAAATAGAGGCATCTGGTATGGTAGGAAAAAAAATGAAGCCAGCATGTTAGTTTAGCAAAGCTGGAGCCTTCTTTTGCATTGAGTAGAGAGCAGGTATCTGGGCCTCCATGGTGAAGAGGGAGGTGGTAAAGTACAGGCAAACGCCCTGAATGTGGGGTGATGAGGAGCAGCAGGTGGTGCCATCTTCTTTGTCTCTTCTAGTGTGCATTGGTATTCTCTTGAGGAACAGGACTTACAGAATGAATCTATCTTTATGTCTATGTGTCTTTATATCTGTCTATCTATCTTTATCTTTCTCTCTCTCTATCATCTATCTTTATCTATCTTTCTATCATCTATCTATCTATCTTTCTCTTTCTATTATCTATCTATCTACATGCACACACACATATATATATTTATAAGTAACATATATATATATATATATATTTGTTTATTAGAGTGGCTTACAGACTGTGGTCCTGCCAGTCCAACAGTGGCTGTCTACTAGCAGAAGGTCCAAGAGTCCAGTAGTTGTTCAGTCCAGTAGGCTCGATCCCTCTAATGATTTTCAGTGTAGGCCAGAGTCCCAACGAAGTGGACTCTAATTCCAGTGAAGGAATGGACTTGCCAGTGAGAGCAAGCTGCCTTCTTCTGTGTCCCTTACATAGGCTGCTAGCAGAAGGTATGTCCCAGATTAAAGGTATATCTTCCTGCCTCAGAAGGTCCAGATTAAAAGTGGGTCTTCTAAAAATCCCTTACAGGTGTACCCAACCGGCTGGGTTTTAGTTAATTCCAGAGGTAGTCAAGTTGACAACAAAGAGCAGCCATCACACAGTTTCTAGCTACAGTTTGTCATCCTACTTAGAGTCAATCCAAGTCCTCTATCATGGCCTCTGTTTACCTGAATGATCTAAGCCTGCTTTCTTTTTCCTTTTTTAATCTTTATCCTCGTTTTCTCTTTTTGTACAGAGACTCAGCTATGATAGCTGATCACTTTGAGCCAGGGACATTCTGCCATGAGCTCGTGGCTTCGATTGCTTGTTTTTTGTTTGTTTTTTGTTTTGTTTTGTCACTTTCTTTTTTTTTTTCAAGTTTGGTTTAAAACACTCTGAAACTATTTCTTTTTTTTTAAATACTTTATTTTTTTTTCTTCAAGTTACATCTCAGTAACAAACCCCTCCCTATTCCCCCTTCCTATCCTGCCCTTCCACCCTCTTCCTCCCAGAAGTTTCCCCTTTCAGTCCAACAGATGGTTCCTTCTCTTATAACAGTAAGTATTATACAAAACAATAGATATAAATATGCCACATTTTTGAGAGTTAAATGGCCCAGTATACCTTCCCAATGTCCAGTTTATACATATTTGGCCCCTGACTTTAACATTCTACTATCTAACCAACTCCATGAGTTTAAAGGTCTATATGTGACTCAACATTCATACTATCTTGCAACACACTTTTTTTTGTGATGGCTTTTTAAAAAATGTTTATTTATTACTTCAAGTTGCATCTCCATCACAGTGCCCTCTTTCCACCCCTCCCATCCTCTACCCTCTCTCCCTTCTTTCCTACTCCTCTGGAGTGCAGTGTCCCTACATACCAGTCCCCCACTCCAGTTCAGCAGTCATATGAGGGCTAAGCCCTTCCTCATGTACTGGAGGCCTACATGGCAGCACCACTGGGCAAAGTGTCTCATTAACAGATAACAAAGTCTATGTTCATGTTCCCTTTGATGCATTGGCTGTAGTACAGTTATCTTGTACTATATGGCTAAAATCCGATTATAAGTGAATAGATGCCATGTGTGCATTTTTTCTGAGTCTGGGTTAGCTCACTCAGGATGACCTTCTCTAGTTCCATCCATTTGGCTGCAAATTGCATGATTTCATTGTTTCTGATAGCTGAGTAGTATTCCATTGTGTAGATGTACCACAGTTTTTTAATCCATTCCTTGGTTGAGGGACATCTGGGTTGTTTCCAGTTTCTAGCTATTACAAATAAGGCTTCTATGAACATAGATGAGAAAACTTCCTTGTGGTTTTAAGAGTATCTTCTTAGATCTATAACACCCTCTTGATTCCTAAACAGTTCAAAATTTAACTATGAGACTCTAGCTGTCTATTCTTCAACCACCTCAGAGACCTGAGAGGTCTATGGCCATACCACCCTGAACGTGCCCGATCTCGTCTGTTTTGTCACTTTCTAATGCCATTTTATCTTCAGGGTTTTAGCTCCTGAGCATTCTGGCCACACTCTGGAATATTATCCATCACCACTGATGTCACCATCACAGACATTCTGTTTTCAATATCTGCTCATCACTATTTAAATTTGACTTGGATTCTAAAATGATTGAGTTCGTTATTTATTTATGGGCTATGCCTTCCCCAAAGGAGGGTAGGCTCTACTTGAATAAGAAGTCCATCTGTTCTGCTCACAACTGTACTTTTAGAATCTGCAATATTGACTGTATCATTAATTTGTGGTCATTGTTTGATGTAGGTATGGGGCAAATAATCGCTTTAAAGAGTATTTTGATTATTTGCTTTTATGACTGTCTTGCTATATGTAACTAAGGTGTTCTTCCATTTCCTTCCAATTTTTCTCAGTTATGTTAGCTTTTATTATCTGATTTCGTAGGCATTATTATGACCCATTATTCAAGTGAGTGGAGATTCCAAAAATGCCAGACATGAACTATTCTTTTGAGGTAAAAGAAAACATGAAGTTTCACTGTGTACTGGTGAGTATTTAGAGACACAATTAATAGCAGCAATGCCAGTACTCAAATGGCCCATATTCATCTGCTTTTTTTCCCAACATCTGAGGATGTAGCTTAGTGGTAAAGTGATTGTCTTACTTCCTATTTTTAATTTAATTTTCTATCCTCCTCTTATGCACAGGTATGCACATTCATTTTTTTGAGACAGGGTTTCACTTCAGACTATTCTGGAAGTCACAAGACTCCTGCTTCAGCCTCCTAAGTTCTGGGATTGTAGAATGGACTGCCATTCCTGACTTTGTTCAGCTTTTTAGTAAGATCCCTTTCTATGCCATATATGTGAATATTATCCCTTCATGAATATGTACTTGTGGTTGAGAGTATTATTAATGGTTTGAATTTCTTGGGTGTCTACTATGAAAGAAGCTACAATTTGGAGAAATTAAATAAGTTGCTCCCAAAAGAAACAGCATTAAACTCAGTTCTCTGGCTCCAAGGCCTTTTACCGGCTCTTAGCAGTTCCTTCTGTTGCCTTGCGTTCTAGAACATGGATGTACTTGGTCCTTCCTGGTTGTCCTTGCTAACTCGCCCACACTGCCTGTCACTCACTTGTGATAACAGAGTCTTGCTTTTTATCCTTTATTTTGTGTGTAGTTTTACTAAACCTATCCTAAACTTTCTATAGGTTGTCTGGCAGAATACTGTCCTGGTTGCTGTGACCACACTGGCCTCCTCTCTATTGCATTCTCTAGAATCTTACATTTTATTAAAGCTCCTCATGTCCTGTTTTGGAAATGTTTACTCTCTCATCTTCTCCACTGCCCAGGAAGTTCTTAGAGGCAGGGATTCTGTATTGTTTATGGGTACATATTAATCACTATTCCAAATTAAGTATTTTAGGCGAAAACATGAATGATGGCTTAATATAAGCTGCCTCTGCATACTGAAAAAATATTTATTTATTCATGAATATGATGTTTACATAAAACTAAGAACCTAATTCTATGGAAAAAATAAATTAAGCTAAAGAGGAGCATGGTCTGTGCACGTCTCAAGTATAGGGCAGAGAACTGATACTAACTTAGAACCCAATAGCAAGGCTAGGCTGCTGCTCTACGCACAGCTACCCACTCTTCCCTGAAGCCCAGCTGTACCCACAGTGCCAAGTTATTTCTCGTTTGTCAGCTCTCACCAGTATCAGAAGAGATGAAACAGCTATCCCCGAGGGAAGACTCCTTTCAAGCCGAGATCTAGGACGCTAAAGGAAACAGACACATTTGGTGACATCCATGTTGTATGAGAGATGCACACTCTGAAGTCATCTGGGCCCTGCAAACAGAAGGGCTGATCAGCACTTTGCCTCAGTCCTAGAAGAGGTGATAATGAAGAGAGGTAGGAGAGAGTCGCTGGAGCTTGAGGGTCAAGGAGAGATGTCTATGATACAGAGCCCTTTCAGAGTGTCACCGTCTCCCACTTGCTTGGGTACATCCATGGCTCTGATGTCTAGTAGCACTCCATCGGACAAAGAGGAGGGTGATTCGCCCCATTCATGGAACTGTCACTCAAGGTGATGAATCCCAAAGGCCAGTCCTGTATGTGACATCCTTATATTGCAGTCCTATGTAACCCTCACCCTTTCCTCTAGTCCTACCATTATGATTTAAAGAAAAAAAAATCAGGATTAAAAAAAAAACATTTTAAAATTCATTTTCCCCCAATTATCAAAACGGACAGGCATCACTGAAGATTTGGCAGAAATAGTTAAAAATGGACACAGGTCTTAGCTTCCTGAGAGAGAAGGCCTTACGATGGCTCCACCTCTTCAGAAGTTTTAACCAGACCTCTTTGTGTGCACGCAGCAGTGTAGGGAAGAAGGGAAGGAAAGAACATTCTAGGTCAGGACTTAAATTTTTTTTCTGCTCCTGGTGTCATTTTCCTGAGAAATTTCACATGACCTTCAGGTATATAAATTTACAAAGTAAATAATCAAATTAAACATTTACTACTAATAAATCACAAAGAAGTTTATTTTAAACAACCTTTGGCATAGATATAATCTTACCGTTTATTAAAGACAGAGGTAAATTTGCATAGTAATGAGATAGATACACTTATTTATATTTATGTAAAGAAAGTATGGTTGAGTATTTGATACTTCAGGACATAGGCTCTTCAGTGTTTTTCAGAGTTGATATAGATTTTGATTTTATAATTGTCAATACAGAGAATGCTGTTTTGCATAAATACATACTACAAATGTTAGGATTTTTTAGGACTATATCAGAAATTCTGTCCTAACCCCAAGCCAAAAATTCAATTAATGTTTTTTTTTTTCCTGAAACTCAAGTCAGCAACCAAGCAGCATTTTTAAGAAAGCAAACATTGTAACAACACAGTCCAAAGATACACTAATTTCATTCATGCTGAGGAATGATGGCAAGGAAGCTTTAAAAGTCCTTGTTTTCCACAGCCAAACCATTGTTTTGGGAGGAGCAGAAAGTGTTTTATGTACATGAAAGATGGTTCAGTTCACAAAGTGTGACAGTCTTGAGTCTGGGCCCATGTGTTCCAGCAGCATTCATTGACATGTACAATGCAAAGTATGTGTGTTGTGTGTTCAGAACCAGAGCTGTCATGAGGTCACAGGGAACAACATGGCGACATACTGTCACAAATGCCCCTGATTTGTTCATTATAAGCTTGACCTTTTGTTAATTATTTGGCTGTTGTCCATTCAGAAGCCCCTTATTGTTGTCAAACTTCTCGTGAACCACACATTTGTGACCTGTAGTTTACAAAGTTGAATTCTAGGTCGGTGATTCTCCAAATGTGGTTTCTGACCTGGCATGGCAGTACTCCAGTTCAATTAGAACTAGAAAGCCACCAGCTAGTCCCAGACTCACTAAATCAAAAGCCCCAGGGACCAGCCCAGCTGTCTGTTTTGCCTAGCCATTCAGGTGCTTCTGAAGCATGTTCTCCTTTGATGACCGCTGTTCTAGGCTTTAGACTGTTCTTGTGGGATCTAGGGGTAGTAGAAACAGTAATTTTTCTCTAGCCCAGGTTTCAACAGCAAACTCTGTGCTATCTGAATAACAATAAGACTGGGAAGAAATGTGTTAAAAATAGAAATCCAAGGCTAATTAATGATGTAAGGTGTTGTTAGCAATAGTGCCCTAAATTCAAGACCATCTTAGTATACCCAATTCCACTCAAGGGTACAGTCATAGATCTTCTCCAAGAGGGTAGCAGTCGAGTTTGTTGCATACAGTTATACTCAGTATATTCTTAATGTAGGGAAATCTCATTTTCCTTCCAAAAATGTCTATATTATTGTAACCTAACCTTGCTTTTTCAGCCATAAAGAACCTTGTCTGTTGAAAGCCCCTCAGTTGCTAAGGGTAGCCAGTCAGCCAGAGCTAAGGGCTCCTTTCCTTCCTGTAAGGTGAATGTGCAATGTAGTTCACACCAACTGGACCAGAAATCACATCATCACACCTGTTTTCCTGGGTTTCAATCCCCCTCTGTTTATTTTTGCTTGCTTTTCTTCATGTCCTCCTTTTTTTCTGTATCCCTACTACAGTAATCTTCTAGGTTTCCATGACTTTCTCCTATCCTTCCTACAGAACAAGTTACAGGCTTTGTTTAGTACATGAATCCATGTTTGATTTGATCAACATAACTGTGTGTGCATTGATACAATGGTAGAGCATCACTAGCATAGATATCAGTGTGAAGGAAAGATTGAGGTTGAAGTTCACGTGGCATAAGGGTCATCCACACCGAGCTTCAGTGATGGAGGTAGCTAATAAATCCCTGCTCTTTGTGGCCTGTTGGTGGTTTTTGGAATGGCCTGGAGTCTGAGGGCACAGGTTACTGGCCTCTGCTCACCTTCCCAAGGCAGGGGAGGGTCTGTTCAAAGCCAGGGTGTATTGGCCAAGTGCTGGAGTAGGCTGAGCACCTGTGATCACACACAGGCAAACTCTTGTGTTGAAGCCCACAGTGAGTTTAACTAAACAGGTCTCTCTGTCTTCTGTATATCTAACATGCTTCCCAGTGGGTTCCTGTGCCCCAGGATAGCTGTGAATGTGGCCCAATATAAAATATGAAACTTACTTTCATTATGAGCATGGTGAATTTGTGTGTGTGTGTGTGTGTGTGTGTGTGTGTGTGTGTGTGAGACAGACAGAGAGAGAGAGAGAGAGAGAGAGAGAGAGAGAGAGAGAGAAGAGGGAGAAGGAAAGGGACAGGGAGGGAGGGAAGGAGAAAGGGAGTGAGGGAGGGAAGGAGGGAGATAGATTTTCTTGGTAATTTTCTATTACATTGTTATTGAATATGAACTCCATAGACAACAATGAAGTATTGCTATGTCAAAAGGTTGGATACTCCTGAGTCTCTAAATTTTAGCCTATTAGCCAATTCCCCTGAACTCCCTAACCACCTAGAAGAGTGTAGCTCTTTTCTTACTTACTCTTTTTTTTTTCATTAACTTGAAGGAATCATTAACCCTTTGTTTCCCAGACTTGCCTGCAAACAATTTAATTTTACTTAGACAGTTTATCCTCTTGAAGACTACTAATTAATGCAACAAAATTGGACTGCTCCAAAGAGAGATGGTATTCGGTTGACTGAAGTCACTTTCTAAATCAGAGCAAGCTCACTCCTCTTATTAATATAGGCTAATAGGATGTCATGCACATCACACCCTGTGCCTGGTGACCACTGGGCAGCTGGACTAATGAGCTTTTTTATCTAGACTGAGCTCTGAGGCCCAAACAACTGAATTAACTTGTTATGAGCTTCACAGCCTCCCCCTTGGAGGCTGGCCAGATGAATACAGAACAAGTTACAGGCTTTGTTTAGTACATGAATCCGTGTTTGATTCGATCGCTTTGCCGTTGAGGCACAGCAGACTTCTGACACCATGTTTCTGATGTGTGACAAAGACACCGGCACAATTAACGTTTATCCTCCTGTTCAGTAGTTTGGATTGCAAGTGGTTCATGCGGCTGCGCTTTGGCATCAGATGAGAAAGACAGAAAAATTCAGTGAGGGAAAATTTGTATGCGTGCATGCCTATGTGTGTGTGTATGTGTGTGTGTGTGTGTGTGTGTGTGTGTGTGTGTGTGTGTGTGAGAGAGTGTGTGAGTGTGTGTGTGTGATGAAGAATTCGTGTTAGCCTAAGAACTACTCAAATGTGCAAGACAACAGTACTTTCACCATTCAGGGCTAATATCATCCTGTTTCTTTTCATACTACCCAATCACAAGGTCTCCCGTCATGAGCACCAGCCTGTTGAGAAAGACAGGAGAGGCATCCAGCTGTGACCAGCAGCCAGAACTCAGGAACCTAGACACAGCTCCCCTTTGGGGCCTGCCTGGGAGCTTGAGCAGGATGCCCTGGCTGTGACCTGCCTGGCCCCTCCCCCTAGCCTGGCACAGATCCTCCATCTGCTGTGGACATCTGAACAAAGGTGTCTTTCTTGGAACACCCTACCTACAGCCCATCTCAGGAGCCTAACTCAACTTTTGTCTGCTCTGCTCCCAAGACTCTTGGAGCTGATTGGAGAGCTTCCTTGGGTTCAGCTGAAAGGTGGTGTAGGGAGGAAGGGGAGCTGGGACTGCATGAGGAACAGAGTGTGATGGGGAGTTTAGTGAGCTCAGTCCCTTTGGGACTGAAAAGAATGGCTTCCAGGACCAGCATGGGTAGATGTCCACTCTCCAGGGAAAACCTCCCCTTTGGATCTTTTCTCACTCAGTAATAATAGCCACACAGCCTTACAGTTGTCCAGCCCATGAAATTTTACAAGCAGGAGGTATCCTTGGGTCCTCACTGTAGGCCAGGGAGGCCTGACAGGCAGGCAGGCAGGTGTGTGTGTGTGTGTGTACACATGGGGGGTGGTTAAACAGAAGAAGGTCTCAATTATGTGCCTCAGACAAGAGATCACTTTACCTCTCCTGTGCCTCAGTTTAGTAACCTGGAGAAAGGACACTGACACACTTCCTGTCTCATAGGGCTGTAGCAGAAACAGTGAAACAGTTCAGTTGTAACTGGATTGCATTTCAGGTCCTAGGTACTTGTAGGTACAACTATTTTGTAGGTGAAGAAATTTCAAGACCAAAGGATTTTTTATCCAAGGGTATTTGGCTGAGTTACAAAATTAGGAGCGAAACGTCCATCTCCTTTGTGGTCTGAGATACTGTGCACTACTTGCATGTTTCTGAGTTAAGCTGCAGGTCTTTGGAGACAAAGCATTAAGGCGTTCCCTGAAAGTAGGCCTGAGCATGCGTAGGTGACTGTCCTTTCTTGTGCTTGATTGGCAGGTTCCTGAACCTCTCTGAGGCTGCCTGGTTTTCTTTCTTTCTTCTTCTTTTTAGCATTGCGAGAGTGTTTCATGCTATTTTGAGCAACGATGAAACACACTCTGGACAGGAAACTCACATGGGATTGGTGCTTGAATGGTGGCCCTGTTCTTATTACCAAATCTGTGTGTGGCCTGATGCTGCCATCCACACATGAGCACAGTAATTCAGAGGCTAATGTCTGTGCCTCCCTGGTCCACAGTGCCCTGTCCCATAACATTTCCCAACTTCTTGTGGTCATGGAACCTCCACCTGCAATACCCAGTCCTCATCAATGCTGATCAAACCCTATCTCTGCCAGTAAACCCCAGACAGCCTCTCCATCCTGTATCCCCCTCCCTGGGGTGAAATGTGGCCCTCTCTCTGAGGCTGAGAGGCCCCTATATATCACTGCTCTGGTTCCCCAGATTTCCCTCTACTCCCGAGGATGCTGAACTCTTTGGGAACACCTGCTGCCTCACTGCTGCTTTCCAAATTTTGCCTCCACCTCTACTCCCACCCCCAACTCCCACTTCAATGTAGAATTTCTCCATATATTCACGTCTCCCTTTTTCTAAATACATTTTTTGTTTATTTTTACATTTGGCCCTCTACCAGGACTTTAGTCGCTTACTCTTTTATATTCTTATAACCTATTTGTTAACTTTCATATCTCATCGCCCGTCCCACTCTTTAAGATCAAGGGATTGTTCTTGCTCTTCTTGTCTATCGCCTGGGTGCACAGGGCAGCGCAAGGAGAGTTTATATGAGGAGCCTTCCTTTCTGGTTGATATCTGGCTTCCCTACTATTAAACTATTTGCCACCTTCATTTCCTCCCTCCTCTTCCACATGAAAACCTCTGCCAACCTTTGGTCTTATGCATTCTCTGCACCCATGCAGCCTTCACCAAACTGTTTTCCTCCCTGAGCCTTTCTGGGTGCTGAGTCTTTTTTCCCCTCTGGTCACAAGCTGAATCCTCCTTACCTCCATGCCTCAGTTTGACCTTGCATATTATATACAAGGCTGGTAAACTGATTTTTGAGAACATCACTAAATGAAGAAGTTCTCAGTCAAGTCAATCTCTTGCACCCTCTACCTCTTTCTCTCTTGCTACCTCTTTCCCTCTTGCCCCCTCTCTGTCTCTCTCTTTGTCTCTGTCCCCCACTCCTGTGTGTGTGTTTGTGTGTGTGTTGTATTGGCACATGTGCAGGACTGAGAAAAACCTTCAATATTGTTCTCAGCTGCCATCCAACTCGTTATGGAGGCAGGATCACTCACCGGCCTTGCAGTGTAGGCTGGCTGGCCAGTGGGCTTCAGGAGTCCACCTGTCCCCACCTCCTCAGCACTGGGAATTCTGGGGGCTTGAACTCAGGTCTTAATACTCATAAGATGAGATATTTGCCCACTGAGCCGTCACCCCAGCTCCCTGTTAGATCTTTTGTTAGACCCTTTTCCTGGTATGAGTTGCCCTCTCCTCTAAGAACTATGCATCAGGCGGTTTGAGGACAGTAGCTGCCTGGACTCTGTGTGTCTGGAAACCTGCACTATTCCCTCTTGGACTTTAAACACCATTTTGAGTTCATCATATCCTGAGATGACCACTGCTGTTCTCAGGAAGAATGAAATTCCAAACCCATATAGTGCAAGGTGGTGGCTGAAACAGCTTCCTTTATATCCTGTCATCATAAATCTCTCCCTGATTTACTTCCCTGCTCCCTGTACCTACAACAAATCCCAGAGCCTTCCTCCAATCACCCAGCCTGGGAAACATTTATGAGGCTCGTCACTGGGGAAGCACTGGGGTCTGTTCTTTTCTCCTCCTCTTCTAGCCCGGAGATCTTTTGTCCTCCTCCCTCCCTCTCACCCCCTGGACTAAAGTCAGTTATCTTATACCCTGTTTATGGGCTGTTGGGATTTTTCCAACAACATGAAATGAATCTGCAAGGGCCCGCAGGTAGTGCTGCTTGGCCTCCTGGCCATAAAGTATGGCTGGCTCTTTCATCTGCCGTTGCTTATGACATAAATGAGTGGGCAGAAAGACAGTGGGGCAGGAGCCACCCTAAACCAGTCCAGACTTATATAAAAGAAGAAGAAAAGGAAGAACGAAGAAAGGAAGGCCCTGAGAAACATGTTCAAACTTCTTTGTGCCAAGCCAATTCATTTCACTCTGGTAGGCTCTACGGAGAGACTTAATCTCTGGGCTTCCCCACTAGGAGTCAGATTTATTCTCTATGTGTGTCTAAATGGCCTCCAGGGATGCTGACATTTGTTGTGAGAGCTAAGAGTGGTGTTCCTTTCATCTCTGCTGAGGGGTGTCACCTTAAATTATGAGGGATAGCTCCAGCCTGCATCTGGGTGTGGGAGGCTCTGGCAATGGAGGGTGCCTGCTCCCTTCAACTCCCTTCGCTGTTTGAAGGTTTTCTGTTGTCTTCTGCATCCCGGTACTCCAGCTGACTCTGGAAGAAATATTCCACACCACATATTCTCATGGAGAAGTTTGTGGAGTTTGGCAAGCCTGCCTTGCAGAAATAGAGAAAAAAGCCTCAATGAATGCCATAGAGCAGCTTAGAGCATCCCCAAGAAAGTCACAGAACACCCCAGGCTGCTAGTATTCACACACCATTAGTGGAAGCGGTTAAGGACAGGGATAGACAGCCCCTGAGATTCCTAATTACTCACCACTCTCTGTCTTCAGAGTTTGGCTCACCTGGACCCACCAGGACAACTGGAAGGCCACACTGGTGACTGTTTAGGAAGCAACATCCCAGTTAAAAAGTATTCATGTTATTGACCACAGCAAAGAACATACAAGATCTTGGCTAGCTCTACCATAGTGTACCAATTAAACAGTTTCTCTTGCCCCAGATCCAGGGCCCAGAAGAATGAGGCTTGGGCATGGGATGCATATGTTTAGATGGA
The DNA here is from genome assembly GCA_907164525.1 of Lophiomys imhausi. Taxonomy (NCBI): domain Eukaryota; kingdom Metazoa; phylum Chordata; class Mammalia; order Rodentia; family Muridae; genus Lophiomys; species Lophiomys imhausi. Next base: position 1,480,893 of record CAJQZJ010005154.1, on the reverse strand, counting down.
GAGGCAAGAAGTTGGGTGAGGTCTAGGGCAGAGGTCACTAAACTGAAGCATAGAGACTATATTTGGCCTGGTGTCTGTTGTATAAACGTAGATCTTCTGGACACAGGTATGCCCACCCTCATGGCTTACGGCTGCCCTTGGCCTATGGTGCAGTACTGGGAGTGGAGTGGGAACTGAGACCAGAGAGCTGGAAAAGACTAAAGGAATTACTCAGAAATTTCACAGAGTTTAGAGACTCCTATGGAGGGAGAATGGGACCATGTAGACAACATGCCGCACTGCTTTCCTGGAGAGGGACAGTATATGTGGGTCATTATTATTATTTTAGATTTTACGTTTTCCTTAGTTACATGATCCAAAGTTTCAATGTCCATTTGCATCCAAGGATGTGGGAAATGACTATGAAAGAATCAGAGTTACTTTTGAAAGACACTTGCAAACACCATTTTGACAACACTGCCAGAAGACAGGCTTGTGAAGATCTCCCGATTTCATTTAAAAGGCGCTCTCTACTGAGGCAGCCTTGGTGCTCATTTGCAGGGCCAGTCAGTACTCAGCCCCTTCCTAGCTGTCTGCTTTCAGGAGAGCTGCATGTCACTTGGGCTGGGACTTCAGTCATTTCCATTTCCTTAGAAGTGTCCCTGAAGGATTAGTCATACCAGAAATTCCTCTTTACCCTCCTCAGTGGTTGAGGGAGTCCCCAACCTGCGTTAAGGCCTTACACGAGGGTGAATATATACAGATATGACTTTCTTTTTCTACCTTTAGCCTCTTGGGGGGATCATCTTATTTTACTGAGGTTTTTGCCTTCAAAGTTTATTTTCTCCTTGCCGTTCTGCAGACTTCCTAGGATTGCCTTGCAAACCCTTTGCACAGCTATGACTAAGATCAGCTGCGACATCACTCCTGGGAAAGAAGAGCTTTAGAGCTGAAGGATCTAGGGGTATCACCTTCCTCTTGAGGACTCTGCTGCTAATGCTCCTTAATCTCTCAGGGTCTTTTATTTGTACCTGTGGAGGGGCGCGAGGTGTAAGGAGAATGTAACCTTTCCACAGCATATGTGCTGGGGTCATATGAGCTTTTTTGTACGTAGCATCAGTGCTTCTGGGACACCCACAGGGCGGATGGTGCTGTCATCAGTATGTAGTGGAGGAAACCTGCTGGGGAACTGGGAACATGGTGTGACTAGCAAAGGGCTAACAAGGGACAGAAGTACCTGCCTACCCCAGCCTTCTTTTAGTTGAGGGGATTCAGAACTGAGTGCCCCTTCACAATCAAGTTAAATGTTTCGAATGTCTGTAGGAAGAGAAAAACATTGCTCTTCCACATAAAAGAAATGTTGGCTCTGGCCAAGTGCCAACTTAGAACTCAGCTCATATCCCAACTAAACAATTATGTACAAATGTGTCTCCTCTATGGAAGAGGCAGGAATAAAGAAATGGTGTGTATAGCATGCAACTGCTGGGGTTTTTAAAAAGTAGCCAGAGGGAATGCAACTGCAGTAGGGCAAGCCCATGAGGTAGGGGGTTCACTGCAAGGAGGATAGGAGGCTTGGAAGATCCAGAGATAATGAAGGGTCTCCTTAAGATAACTTGGATTCACAACTCCCAGTGGATCCTAATGCACAAAGACAAAAGAAGTAACTCACCCTGGCGTCTCACAGACCCAAGAAACACCCTCTGGACCTCTCTCTGTATGAGAGACTTCTTTCTACTTTGGACATTATGAGTTATTGTGAATTGTATACCCTGTGAGGGCTCATCTCTAAATGGGACACCTTAATAGACTACCTTCCTATTGGCCAGCCAAGGCTCAGGGAACATCACAGAAGAAGGAGCAGAAAGAGTGTAAGAGCCAAAGGGTAGGGAAAGGGCTGTGAAATGTTGTCTTCTGGACATGGCATAGTTATTGCACTCATGAATTCATAGCACCTGTGGCTGGCTGCACAAGATCAAGCCAGACAAGATTCTAACATGTAATAGGGAGGGAACTCGAAAGACTCCACCCCTAAATGTGGACCTATTGGTAGCTGATGGCTAGTCAATGAGGGTGCATCCTCTTTTGGAGGTGTAGGTACTGGTAGGCTGCCTGTATTCCAGTAGATGACCCCACATCCATGTACAAATGGGAAGCACTAAATAGGCTTAGTGGGTTTTATGGAAAATATAAGCAAACATGAAGTTGGAAGGTAGACAGATATGAGAATATTGGGGGCAGCTGGAGGGGGAGAATGGAGGTGGATAGGATTATTTTTCATTGTATATACATATGAAATTCTCAAAGAATAAAGAGGAGGAAATACCCCTGTATTACTCACTGCTCATTGAGTTGAAGTAATTCACATACTTTTCTTATGGAGTTGTTTATAGAATAGAAGTTTAGATGAATTGTTAGTGATACCTGGTCATTCCAAGTCCTCTGTGCCTATAGATAGCACAATACTGGGTTTTGATGACCCTTTAAACAGTAATATTTTCTACCTCTTGGTAGTAGCTAAATTTTTTTGACATAGTTCTGGGATGTTTTGCCTCAGTCCTTTAGGTCTAGTATTGAAAAATGACATCAAGATAATCACACTAGTAAATAATAGTTATGGGGCATTGTGCTGATGTGCATTCGAATGCCCTACTAATACAGGTTCATCTCCACACTGATGCCACGGAAGCAGGCCCTCTTATGTCATGATCCCTCACCTGAAAAATGGAGTCAGAGTTTATTAGCTCGCTTAAGGCCACGGAGTTGATACATGTGCAGCCAGGACATTATGTTGTGATGAAGCCCTGAGGGTAACTACGACTGTGGGCTTTCTGCCTCATGCCTCTGAGCTTTAGAAGTGTTTTTTGAGTCTCTTTCTGGAAGCTTTTAAATCTGCACTACACAGAATCTTGCCCTCACACTTAAAGCCCTTTCGGTCATGTGGCTTCCCAGAGCTTGTTATGCAGCAACACATGGTTCCACGGGGTGCATCTGGAGACTGGAGATGCTGTTCTCTGCTTATTTTTAGGCAAAAGCGATGATGAGGAGAGTCTTTGCAAGGCAGCCCACGGGGCAGGGAAAGGAGCATCAGAGGATGGCAAGGACCATAAGCGACCCAAACGTCCCAGAACCATCTTGACCACTCAGCAGAGGAGAGCGTTCAAGGCCTCATTTGAAGTCTCCTCCAAGCCCTGCAGAAAGGTATAAGAGAGGTGAAGTCAGGAGGAGTGAGCAAGGCCCCTCAACTATGTGTAGATGGACTTCCCTGGGATATTGGAGGGTGGTGGTGGTGGGGTTCTGATTGGTGGGAAAAGTGACTCAGAGCCTGTTACAGTCATGAGCCCTGCAGGAGGTTCAAAGGACAGGAGAGCTAAGCTTTGGTCTGGGAAATAATAGAACCCCCCCCCCCCCAATTTCCTGTGTGCATGCCATTTCCAAGGACTGACTAACAGACACCTCTCACTTCATGAAGAACAACAATGAACCATAAATAGTAACTAAATCATTTGCGATAAGTACTACTTGTGATATAAACAAGTTACCTTAACAAAGATTATAAAAAGATAGTGGCTTGCAATATGTGCTATTTATGGTCAAGCCTTGACTTATTATCCTTGGTGTGGTGACTTGGGGATTTCCTGGGTAGTGGTTCATTCCTTCCAATATTTTCAAATGAATGGTTGTGCTCTGACTTTCTACTCACCTATTGATGGGAATTTGGGTTGTATTTTGCTGAGGCTGTTATGAATAAGATTCCTGTGAAATTTATATAAAATTACCATTGAATTGATGAAATAGTGTTTTCTTTTTATGTCATACTTCAGAGGAGAGCAATATAAGACTGGGAGAGCAGTTCTGTTACCTGTCACCTGGGTCCCAACAGTTGATCCAGCTGTCTGCATTTTCCCAGCCACTATGATCGAGACAATAGAAGTAGATGGCAAGCACCTGCCACTTTGAGGGCATTTGGGTCGCTTATGGACCTATAAGTAGGGTTTGTGGCCACCTGTTTGTGCCTCTCATGCCCACAGAGTAGAGAAGGGAGAATTAGGTGTTGTGAAGCAGTAATACAGTCTGTCACAACTTTGATCTTAGAAAAGGTGTGCCCGTCGACTCTTTTCTTTCCCTATCTTTGCCACTCCCTACACTCCATGGGAAACACATGGAGAAAGTAAACTATTCCAAATAAGCTCACACATGGGTCATTTACAGTGAGGAGGACATGGTGTCCTCAAGTGTCACACCAGCTACGGCAACACAACAGAGAGGCTGCTGGGACCTCTGGGAAAGGGGAAAGCCATTTCATCTGGGCCAGGCTTCGTGGGTCAAGTGGCTTCTGATATGAGCCTCTGAGGCATGGATAGGGTTTCAACAGGTGCAAGGGCCCCTATGTCCACTCCTTACGGTGACTTAGTAGACACACATACCTCAACAACCTACCCTACCCATCTTACTCCTCAGCTTCAGCCCAATTGCATGGTCAGGGTTAAGTGTTTCCTGCAGCCTCCAGTTGGCCTACTCATGCCCTGATTCAGGCTCTTTCAATCCACCTTCTCTGGACTCTGTCAAGAAGGGGTAGTGTCTCCAAGTCCCTCTCACCAACCCCTCATCATGTGCCCGGACAGCGTAGATAACCAAACAGGTCTCTTTGTTATCTGGATTCCCCACTGTCCTTATCTCCACATGACCCAAGTGTGTTTCCAAGTGCCAGAGTTGTCCATCTGGGTCTGCTTGACTCCAGGTGGCCCTCATATTTCATATTCCCTTCGGAAAGGGCTCACTCAAGAAAATAGCAAACACAAATATTCACAAAACACATAAAGTTACTTGGAAATAGGCAAGGTAAAAAATTTAAGTCAGCAACAAGACAGGAGGACAAGAGAGAGCCATTTGTTTCTGCAAAGAGATTTTCACTTTAGTTCTCCTTAAGTAAGTTAAAACATGTGAGGACCTACCACTGAAGAGCAATCAACTCTGATAGACCACATAAAGCCGTTACTTCAGAGTGCAAGAAACCCAAAGGGCTTCCTGGGAATGTGCATCTAAATAAATGAACATCTCTTCCTTCCTTTACCTTGTGAAAGATGCCTTCTCTGCCAGAAAGGAAGCATAAGCTTGTGTTTGGGTGTATTTGAACATTAATCATGAACTATTTTCTACTTAAGAATGTGACCTATGTATGCCCCAACCTGGCACCACCCAGGAAATGGTTTGCCTGCTAGTCTGAGAGGTCAGTTTGTGTTTTATCCTCCTGTGTTCAATTTCTTCAAGGTGAGGGAGACTCTGGCTGCGGAGACCGGGCTGAGTGTCCGAGTGGTTCAGGTGTGGTTCCAGAACCAGAGAGCCAAGGTAATCTCCCTCTCATCTTTTCCCGTCATTGCCTTCCTGGTTTCTTCCAGCAACAGCAGATGGGCATCAAGTTATTGTCAGTCAGCCTTTGTAAGCTAACTTATTGGGGAGAGTAGCTCTCTTGATTCAGAATGTCTGCCATCAGCAATTATTTCAGCCACAGTAGCCCACAGAAGGGAGAAGCGAAGCAATAGTGTTAGTGAAACGGCTTTTGTCATGGCAAGTTGCTTGTCTTGAATGAAGTCCTGTCTAACTCCAGCCAACACTGTCCTAGGGTTACTTATTTTCCTCCTGACTCTAAAAATACACATGTCCCGGTCTGTTTCTCATAATGTTGGCTTTATTTATTTTTGCTTTCTTCAATGTGTGTTCATGTACAGGTGTGTGCATGCAGATGTGTGCATGCAGGTGTGTTCATATGCACAAAGGCCAGAGGTCTTCAGGACAGTAATTCACCTTGGTTTTTGCTCTTTTGAGTAGAATCTCTCACTGTGTCCTGGAGTTCCTCAGTTAGTCTAATCTTTGACGCCAGGCAGCCCCAGGGACACTCTTTGTCTCCGTTCCTCAGCACTGGGTTTACAAAGGGCATATGAATACCCCTGACTTTTTTGCTCGAGTTCTTGAAAAATTAAACTGAAGTCCTCATGCTTACACAGGCTGAGCCACCTTCCCAGTCTTTAGGAGGTGATAAATTACCCTCCTGTCACAATTCTGCAACAGAATTCCTCAGAACAGGGCTGTTGGTGTGTCACTCTTCCACCAATAGAAGACTGTCTGGTGCAGTGACTGAGAGAGAGCACACTGAAAGTTCTGGGGGGAATTTTATGGCAAAGGAATTCATTTTAAAATCTAGTATTTCTCTCTCTCTCTCTCTCTCTCTCACACACACACACACACACACACACACACACACACACACTCATGCACACACATGGTAAATATTAAGATGTCACTGAGTGCTAACGTTTCCCAGAACACAAGTTGAGAAACATTAGGTTTAAAAACAAAACAAAAAAAAAAAAAAACACTGGGTGAAACTGTGACTTTGGTGGACAAGCTTCTGACCTAGCAGTGTGGATATCACAGGAAGTGCCTCAAACACAGGGCCAGCAGATGGGAAGGAGGCAAAAGAGTGTTTGGGCTCATCTCAAGTCCTGCTCATTAGGCAGCCTGTGCTCACAACTATTTGAGACCATGAAACACACATCCGCCTACTTACTGCCTCATGTGAAGCTGTTCCAGAGAAAGCAGCATGTGGTCCTTGCTGGGAAGAAGTCTGTTTCTGAGAGGACAATTTGCGCTATGCTTCTCTGCCAGCTGTATTCCTGCTGCTGCGAAGTCGGAGAGCCCTTGCCCCTATGCATCTGGGTCATGGTGCTGTGTCTGATATGTGCCTCTAAGACAGAGTAAAGACTGGGAGATTTCCCCTTCTACTTTAGGAACAGTTCTCTCACCAAAGGGTAAAAGTCGCCCCCTTTCCACTCTCCTTTACCATTCGACCCACCCCAGGCCTCTGACTTCTAATGGTGTGATCCTCTCCTCATCAGATGAAGAAGCTAGCCCGACGGCAGCAGCAACAGCAGCAGGATCAGCAGAACACCCAGAGGCTGAGTTCTGGTAAGTGGGGGGCTCTTTGCAGTCTCTGCTGTAGTCCAAGCCTCTCCTACCTGAGGCCTTCAGCTGAAGCTCATTGTGTGACATTTCCCCAGTCAGTGACATCCATCCACGCTTGTTTGAGAGATGATCTATTGAAGTGAAGACTGGGCTGTGGGTGACTTGTAAGAGCTCCACAGGCACCTGAGATACATGTCTGGAGTATTGGATTGACCGTGGCAGAGCCGCTTGTCTGGACCCTGCCGGTGTCAGGAGTATGTGCAGAGTCAAAGACATGAGCAGTCAGACCCTCTTCTTAGCTGGCCCTCATTTACTAAAAGATACCACTGACTTAGCCCTTCTGGTAGCTTTCCATCACTGTGCTAAATTTCTTGAGATAATCAACTTAAAAGGAGTAAATGTTTACTAGGGCTCCCGATTCCCAAGGGTTTCAGTTCATAAATGCTTGGTATGTTGTTTTAGGGATTATGGTGAAGCAGAACATCATAGCAGAAGTGTGTGGTAGGTAGAAATCTGTTCAGCTCATGGTGGTCAGGAAGCTGAAAGAGAAAACAGAGCCTTAGAGGTGGTGGTATAAATGTTCTTTTTAGGGCCCAGCACTAAAACAATCACTTATTCTCAACATCTTGAGTAGCCATGGGTCTCTTTCATTCACTGCCATTCACTGCAGAATGAAGCTTCTCTGATTATGTCTGAGGTTATCATTTGCCTATGGGTACAATCAAATCCTTAGCATGCAGTTTGATGCCATATCAATTTAGCTACCGAAAAATAGTAAGTTTTCTTGTAGTACCGCTGACCTCAGCCAGTTTGTTTAATAGGTTTATAGTATCAGGTATGCATTTTCTCCAATGGAGGGAGCCTCAAATCCAATCTGAGAGCAGTTGGTTACTCCATAATAGGCATGCCATTGTTACACTAGTGGGCACATCTTGCTTCGTAGTTTATAGGATTCATAACTGGGAAGGACCATTGATGAATTTTCTTCAGTACACTGCATAGCACCTTTCGGCACTATGAAAGCAGGAGGAAGTTTCCAGCTCATTTCCAGCTTGATGTCTCTGTATTTTGTTGTCAAGGAGTAGGGGTATATGATGGCTTCCCCAATAGAATCCTGTAGCCTAGTTTTGAGGACAACCAAGTGTAATGGTAAAAGCCTATACTTTTGGGTAGACTCTGGAGCCTTCCTGACCAGAAGCTCTTAAGAGGATGCCTCACACCTGGCAGTGGGGTTCTTGTTTACTAAACAAACAATGATTTCTAGGAGCAGTAGCACCCATCCAAGCAGGATACCTAAGTAGGTTTCTACATGGTTTTTTCATAAATATTTCATTTTGATTAACCTGTTGTGCCCCCTCATCTTCCCCATTCCTGACCTCCATCCCTGCTTAAACCTTTCCAGCTGAGGATTCCCTCTTTCTACTTTCTATCACCTGTCTTCTTGCTTGACCTTCCCCTTAAGTCAGCTCCCCTCCCCCATGGTACCTTTCTAGTTTCTTGGCTTGTACAGGTACTCCAAGTTAAATACAAAGATCTATATATTCAAAGTTTGGATCATAAGGAGAGAGAACATGTGATATTTGTCTTTCCAGGCCTGAGTTACCTCAATCAGTATAATCTTTTCTGTTTCCATCCATTTACCTGCAAATGTCATCATTCCTTTTTATCAGTATTTGTATAAGACAAATAGTAACTATACAGGAAAGTGGATACAAGAATTGCAGGGGAGTGGTGAGCATTGAATAGGATTCTTGAATTCTGTTTTCAGAGCTACCCCACTACAAAGTTATTTGATCTGGGATCAACCCATTTTTCCATGTAATTGTGCCACAGGCTATACGCATCCGTAGAGAGGGGGCCACCATGCCTGCTATCATTGTCATATAGGTTCTCTGCAGCCTTCAAAGAGGCTCCCAGATATGAAGGTGGCTTGGAGAGAGGAATGTCAGTTGGTTTCATGTAAACTAACAAATTCAGGACAAAATTATACCAGTGTATCATGAAAACACACAGACAGTACTTAGGACTTTGCTTAAAGACTTCTCAGGGCAGCTGCTAGAATAGATTTAAGAAATTAGGAGGTGGAAAGAAATATCGATAGGTGTTCATTGAACCAAGATCATATGAGGATGAGGAGGCAGGAACAATTTCCTCTTTTCATAAACTTCCGTTCACAAACGTAGCAGGTTGCAGTGGCAGAGCATGCCCACTTTCATGGAATCTTTGTATCAACCCTCTGACATCTGTTGGCCCAGTATCATGAGTACCACCTGACTGATAAGCTTGTAATGGGTTGTTTCAGGAAAGATTCATTCCCTCATGTGGCTGCAAACCTATATCATGTCCTAAACTTCGGTTTCCAAGATCCCATCTCTGTCCTCCACTGTCATGCCTTTGGTAGGCACAGGCTCAGAAACACTGATGCTACCCTGTCCCTTCCTATTTAGTAAATGAGGAAGCTAGGATCCCCCATAGTAAAATTATGCAGCCACAGTCACACAGCTTGCTCAGTCACAAGCCTCCAGTGTGGTCTTCCATGACTCTTACAAACTGCTGTCTATGTCCTTTGGTAGCCATCTCCCGCATGGAGTAGAAGTGAGTCAAAGTTTGACTTGCAGAGCTGGGTCATAAAGGATTCAATGGTCTCTCTCAGCCCCACCCTCTCAGAATATATGATGTACATGAAACTAATTGTCAAAGAGTAAATAATAAATAAATAAATAAACAAATGAGTAAAAGACAGAGTAATTCCTCTCAGCCTTCACCCTCTCAGAATACATTGTGTACATGGATGAAATTGCCAAAGAACAACTTAAATTAATAAATAGATTAACATGTTGATTTCTTACTCGGGTTCTCTTGGGTCACTTGCTCTGGGTGGGGGATGGGCACAGATTGCCATGCCATGAGAACCATAAACAGTAGACATTGGTGGTGTGGAGTGTACAGTCTTTTGTGGGGTTCTGGGATGTAAGTTGAAGTGACTTGTCTTCTCTTTTGTTCCACAGCTCAGACAAATGGTAGTGGGAGTGCTGGGATGGAAGGGATCATGAACCCCTACACAGCTTTGCCCACCCCACAGCAGCTGCTGGCCATTGAACAGAGCGTCTACAACTCTGACCCCTTCCGACAAGGTCTCACCCCACCCCAGATGCCTGGAGATCACATGCACCCCTATGGTAAGAGAGGCTCGGTCCCCAAGGGCCCCTCTCAGTTTGCTCATGCGGGCCTGTCATTTTCCTTAAACACATACACAGTTCTCAGAGACTTGTTGAACTACTAAATAAGAATACCCACAGTGACCCACAAGATATTGCTGGCACCATCTACCTGGTGGGTGCAGAGGATCCCAGTGCACATACTTAGGTGACATTTTCATGTCCCATCATATTTGAGGCTCCTTTGTTGAGCCTTGTCACCTTGCCACTTCAGCCAGTGCTCAAGGGGGGTGTGGCCTGGAGACTCTAGTAGGATGGAGTGAATGTGTGGAGGGCTCCAAGGCCATTGCATCTTTATATTAAGAAAGGCAGTGTGTGTCTTTATCTATCTATCTATCTATCTATCTATCTTCCATCCATCCATCATCCATATATATATATATAACCTAATATGTGATGTAATATGTCATAAGTTTCCCTGATGATTATACAGTAAAGTTTGATTCAGCAGTGCTGTATAACTGAGTAGCAGAGATAAAGTGCACACTCTACCAACTTCTTTACTTAGTGAATATTTTTTTGTTGTTGCTATGGTTAGGAATGTGACTGAGTGGGTAAATGCTTCCAACACATACATGAGGAAAAGAGTTCAGATCCCCAGGATCCATGTTAAAATCAGACATGGCTACAAATATTTGTAGCCCCAGTGCTTGAGGGGCAGGCGAACCCCTGAAGCTAGCTGGCCAGCCAATCTCTCCAAATTTGTGACCTTCAAAAATTAGATGGAGAGATGCAGAGGAAGATATCTGACATTAGCTCCCATCTTCTACATACACACACTCACACATGTGCCCAACACACATTAACATACAAAACCACACACATAATTTTGTTGCTAAAGTCACCTTTACTTTGGTATGTCACAGATTCAGCAAACACTTCTTGAGGTGTTTGCAGACCCTCACTGACCAACCTCAGGAACACACACATTCTAGATCTGTATATGTGCATCCTGTGAGGTATAGCTATTTTCCTCTTTAAAAGACACATGTCCCATTCAAACCATATTCACTCTGTCACACACGGGAGAGTAGGACAGATGTGAATTTGCTTGTTCGTTATTTTTGCAAATCCTTATGTATATGACTTTTAGCAAAATGAACAATTAAAGCTCAGTGATGCATTTTAGGTGCTTGATTCTCTCTTGGGTTGAATTGATCTGCAGGTCTCCCCTGCTGTGCCTCCCTTGTTGCAGGTTTCAGATTGCAATGGTACCTTGGATGTGGTACAGTGCAACCTCCTGGCCCCTCTCCAGGATACAGTTCAGGCCAAGACACCTAATCTTCCTTTGTTGTGAGAGACAAATCTGGGGAGACAGCAAAACCTTGCTTCACTCCTCATGCTTGAAATGACCAGTGTTACCAGCAAGATTAGAACTTCACTTGAAGAATCCATGTTTGTTTCTTACCATCTTTTCTTGAAGAGCCCGTTGTGAGGCCGAGGACCTGTAGGATCCCTGTCTATGTCTCTCCAATCTTTGGTGATGAGTCCTGCCTACTCCATGTTGACTGTATAGATACTCTCACTGTGCATAGCTTGGTTCATGTGCCTTAATGCTTGTCCAACTTTGGGCATGAGCCCTCTATGAGACCCCAGACCCTAGCATTGTACCCCTTATACTTTGGTGTGTACTTGTCCCCACCCCATACCTCAGCACTTAGTCATTTCTCATCTCCAGATTGTGTCCAGTAAACATCTGTTGAGTTCAGCCGAATCTCCTAGCACACAAGGGTGTTACTTCTTTCAGACCCTCATGCCCGTGTTCTGTCTTCATTTCAGGTGCTGAACCTCTTTTCCATGACCTGGATAGTGACGACACTTCTCTCAGTAACCTGGGCGACTGCTTTCTAGCAACCTCAGAAGCTGGACCCCTGCAGTCCAGAGTGGGAAACCCCATTGACCACCTGTACTCCATGCAGAATTCCTACTTCACCTCTTGAGTCTTCTAGAATTTTGTGGCTGGGCTCCCAAATGGAACAACCATACTGTGTGAGGGTTTGCTGACTTTAGGACGGGGAGGCCAGAGAAATGGGCTGGGGAGGGAGGTTTGTTGGGGATGCTGTTGTATAATGATGTGATGTAGCTCAGCATTTCCAAAGACTGAATACATTATGGATTGCATAGTTTAATGTTTCTAATAAGAATCTTAGCATTAGATATGAAGATGTGTTTATCATTAAGGACAGGGACTTTTAATATAGACATTCTCAAGCAAACTAGAAACCTGGGGACTCCTAATAGCTTCCCACCATTATGGAGAAGTGCTCGTCAAGAGGTGCCGTATGTCTATTCATCTATCTACACACCAATAGACAGATAGGTGTGTGTGTGTGTGTGTGTGTGTGTGTGTGTGTGTGTAACTTTTCATACTTTATCGTCAAAGTTTATTCCTAATTATAACAGACACCAACTGTACAGCAAAAGTAACTTTATTTTCAATGTGAACTATATTTAAGGAAATGCTTGATGCACTTAAGTTATAAAATGAGATAATTTACTTTTATAAACTTTATTTTTAGTTTGGAGAGACTCATCGACAGGGCAGAGAGAGCTGCTCCACCTGGCCCCATGGCTTTGAGTGCTTGAGTTTGTTCTGTTTTTAGAGTATCATCAAGTTCTAGAAAAAAACTTCATATGGCTGGAAACGTTCTACAGGGGCCTCATGCTTATTGTCACTGGGCCTGGGTGGAACAGAGCAATCCCTGAACATGACTTTGGGCATATTGGCACGGGATTGTTGGGCAGCATCAGCAGGGTTGTTTCTACCACCCCCCCCCCCCAGCCTCAGCCTCAATGAGTGTGGTTGGAGTTGATAGCCACACCTACCTCCCTCTCTATGAGTGTGGATGAGGGTAAAGCCACACCTACCTCCCTGGGGACACTGAGGATCCACGCTGGGATGTGATCAAGGTTGAGACTAAAATCTGATATGATTTAAAATATAACTGGATCATGCATCTGATTATAGAGGATACTTGGGACCACAGAGCAAGAAGTGCCAGTGTCCCAAGTCCCGTCCCTTTGCACATCCCACATGACAGAGACACAGCACTGAGGGGTGGAGACAGTGCTCCATCTTAGAAGGTGGAAGAGGCATGGTAAATGGAATTCTAGAGCAGGTGTTGACTTTCACATCTTTTTTGTTTTGTTTTGTTTCTACTTTTTAAGAGGTCTTTTTAAAAAATGACTGTATGCGCCCAGAGAGCCTGAATTACTTGTGATCTCTGTCTCTGTCTTGAGGGCCCATACCCTAGAGGGCCTGTTTATAAACAACCTCATGGAGCTCACAGAAGCATCAAGGACCAGGCAGGCACCCGGAGCTTTTCCTTTCAAGTCATTTTGCTGACCCTGAGCACCGGAAGACCCAGCAGCCATTGTACACGGGGACAGTTCCATGCCCTGATCCCCAATTATGGTGCTAGGATGGCATCTTCTGTGGTAGGATCCTTGTGGGGAAGCACGATGAGTCAGGGGGAAGACAGAAGGGCTGTGACAGGCGTGGCCTCATACCTGGGGACATCGTCAGAGCCTTGAATACACCCACACATTCACTTCACACTCTGCAAGGCCAGAGGAAGCATGTCCCTTAGTGGTAGCGTCTATGTTGTGTGATTTTTGTGCTCTTCTTTATAATTTATACAAACCATCAGGAACCCCGAACCAGTCTGATGAGTGAGAATGAGGGGGGTGCAGGTGGCACTGAAGATGTCCATGTTGCTGGTTGTTTGGAGAATGTAGCAGATGTTACGTGAATGAAAACAGAGATCCTTAATTCTACTCTTTAATGACATACCGAGATGAAATTAAAAACCTCTTACAAACGAGCTGTTGTGTATTCTGGGGAATTTGGTGGGCAGGGAACCAGGGGTACATGGGAGTTTCTCCCGTGGTGGAGTTTCATGAGTGGTGAAACTTGGACTACAGTCAAGCCTAGAGGGAAGGGGTTCTGCAGCCTCTTGCTAAGATGGACAAGGTCCTAAAGCTTTATCTTCCTGACCCTCTGTAGAAGGAGGTTCTAGAAATGTTCCATCATCACCATACAAGTCCCTCCTGGTAGAGCTTGCTGCACGTACTGTGTGACATTAGCTTTGGATTAACATGGAGGCTTGCTGAAGAAATAGCATTTCTCATGCAGGGTTGGGGACAAATGCCTGCCAGAATGGAAGAGCAGAGTGCCAGTTAGTGTGGTCCCCTGATGGATTCTCCCAGGGTTCTCAGCAGTTTTACATTTAGAGTTTTCACTAACATGGAAGGGAGTTTGGGTTAAAAGATGCCTCTCTCTAGTGAACTGAGAAGGTTTCGGTCCTGGCTCCCAAGCTTTCCCTGGGGACTGGCTATTTCTGACCTTTGTTCTTCTCCCTTGCAACTGAGTGGACCTGTTAAGATTCAAATTCCAACTCATTGGGTGCTATGTGACCTATGAACAAGGTACTTCACTCTGCTGAGCTGATCCCTCATAGAGTGACAGAGATGATACTTGTCACCATCTTTAGAGTGAAGAGTAAACTGGCATACAAAGCAGTTTACCTGACAAGGAGGACAAGTTAGGGGTAGGTTGACTGGTCTCAAGACTTGATCAATGAGAAATGGCTTCTCCATTTTTGAAGAAAATGGAGAAGACACTGACCCATCTGCACTGAAGAGGATCTTCTACACCTCATTCCATATGGTTATTTGTTAGATCTCAATGGAAGTATCATTTTGGATACACATGTAGGGAGTAGCTTGTATTGTATGCAAGGCATGTAGAAAAGAATTCCAATTTTGAAAACATGTTAACAACCCTCTAAAACACATAGAAGGAGTTATCAGAGGATAGAAAGCTTGTCCTGCCATCTCCGGGGACCTTCATGGGGGGCAGGATGGTGAGGGAAGTAAAGCTGGCATCAGATTGGAGACCCAACAGCCTGCCTAGGAGAAATGAGTTGATTTAATGCCGATCAAAGTGGGAAGGAAGTAGAATTAGCTTGTCAGCTCCAAACTCAAAGACAAAAGTCCCACTGAGCTGCATGGAAAATCAGTCTCTCTCTCTCTCTCTCTCTCTCTCTCTCTCTCTCTCTCTCTCTCTCATGAGAGTTACAGGGTTTAGCATACATTCCCAATGTCCAGTCCATACATATTTGGCACCTGACATTAACTAACATTCTACTAACCATCTCCATGAGTTTAAAGTTCTATATCCAACTCAGCTTCCATCCTAACTTGCATCACTATTTTAAAAACACCTTCTTAGATCCAGAACACCCTCTTAATTCCTAAACAACTCAAAATTTAACTATGAGACTCTAGCTATCTAGTCTTCAACCACATCAGAGACCTGAGAGAGATAAATATATCTGATTATACAGGAAATGCAGGGACAGCAGCTTCCAAAACTAAGAAATGCCATACCAGTGGCTGCCTGGACAGTTCCCAATTTCTCTCCATACATTACAGCATCAATCTTCAGCCGTTTGGTCCTGTTTCTCTGACTGATTATAAAGCAGGAATTATGAAGGACTTGCCTACCCTGTCTTGGCAGAGCTAGGTTGTCGACGTACTTGCTTCCAAGTTTTGTCCTGTTTGGACAGCATTCTGTCTACAGTTGAAGCAAGAGATTTTTCTTGCCAAGAGATAGGCTTGCCACGCTCTCTCTCTCTTAATACAAATTAAGATGAAAAACTAGTATTTAACTTCAATAAAATAATTATACCGAGTCAGAATTGAGTCAAAGCCAAATGGCCACTTTGTTTGCCAACTCTTGCTTCTAACAGTACAGCCTTAGTCCAAGGACAGGAAGGGGAGAATCACCACTGGAGCTCCAGAGAAGGCCTGGAGGCTTTATGCTTTTAAAAAATTACATTCTGTGCACAAAACCTTGTGTTGCGTGGAAACACCCTTGACTTGACTCCAAGCTGGGCTCTCAATTTCCATCTCTTCATCAGTAAAATGTAGCCATTGACAATTGTCTGTCTGTGAAAAACAGTAAGTAAAATAAGTTT
The DNA here is from genome assembly GCA_907164525.1 of Lophiomys imhausi. NCBI lineage: Eukaryota > Metazoa > Chordata > Mammalia > Rodentia > Muridae > Lophiomys > Lophiomys imhausi. Next base: position 1,464,755 of record CAJQZJ010005154.1, on the reverse strand, counting down.
TTTAAAAAAGCAGTGAAAATGAGGTTTGTGGGCTCTGTCACGCTATGCATATTGGAGCAGTATTTAGTCTTGAAGGGTACAGGGTTAATCACTCAGGGAGCATCCTATCTGTGTGAACAGCTCTCTTCTCTGTGCTGTGAGGGCTTTGCTCCCTGCTCTCCATTTTTCACTAAGGAGTGCCTGTTCCAAGGAAGAACAGATATACTAGTTCAGGGTGAAAATGACCTCTGTCTCCTGCCAGCAGCTGTAGTCACTGAAGTTACTCCCTGATGGGCCTCCCCACTGTCACTCCAGGGCAGGATTCTGAAAGATTGTGGGGTGACACAGCCCTAGTGGGTGATGCATCAAATGGTCTGTTGGTGCCATCCAAGTGTTTAGGGAGGATGGAGCCTGCCCCTCATTGTAGTGGGAAGGAGCTAGTTAAGCAATTATACAGATTACCAATTTATCTAAACCGTTTATCACTATTTCCCTTCGCTCATTCACTCCTTTCAGTCAATACATGTTTGTAAGGACTGGGAACGTGCTGTGTTCTGGGATAGGTTAAAAAGCAAAAAACAAACAAACAAGCAAACAAACACAACACAACACAGAGATGATCAGAAAGAGTGCCTGCCTGGTTAGAAATGGCAACTTACACAGGAAATAGCTGTTAGCCAAAGTCTAAGGAATTGAGCTTGCACAGTATGAAGAGCCACACAGATTTACCCTGCATGGGTAGTTAGAATCTCAGAGGTTCTACGGGCAGGTCTAAAGAAGTAGCTTGTATTATGTGCAAAATGTCCTTGGAATAAAAGGAAAGGAGCCACTGTCAATCAACACATGTTTATTAAGTCTGGACATGGACATTTGCTGCACTCAGGCTGTGCAGCCTACCTCTGATAACACCATTCTGATAACCCTTGGGGACTTGACCTTCCTCAGCTGTATGGAGTCTTGGAGGACTGCAAGTCAAGGTGACCTGGTCTGTAGTCATCTAGGGACAGGTGTCACATAAGCAGTGCTCATCCCACCACCTTCTCCAGACCTCAGTGGAGCAACACTAAGCTGGACACCTATTCCTTTCTGGAGATGTCCCCAACAGGATGGTCAGATGGTGTGCACTACTCAGATACTGGAAGCTTATAGTGAGAATTTTTGGTTTTTATAAAAACCCAGTTATGTTGTGTGAGTATGTTTTTGTTTTAATCCCAGATTTGGGACATGGAGCTGCTTCAGGTTGTCCACAGCAGCTAATTATAATGTGTCTTGTGCCAGCTGCAGATAGTTTAATTCTAGAAACCTTTTTCTTTCATTAAATTTTTTATTCATTTTTATATCTTGATAGCAGCCCCCCTCCCTCCTCTCCTCCAGTCTCACTCTCCCACCCTCTTCCCCACTCCTCAGAGAAAGGGAGCCCCTGTTCACCACCACCACCACCACCACCACTACCCCATACCAACCACTCCTGGCACATCAAGTCGCCTCAGGATTAAGCTCATACTCTTCCACTGAGGCCAAATAGGGCATCCCAGCTAGGAGAAAGGGATCCAAAGGCAGGACACAGGGTCCAATTTTGAGACAGTCCCTGCTCCAATTCTTAGGGGACTCACCTGAAGACCGAGCTACCCATCTGCTACATACATGTAGCAAGCCTGGGTCCAGTCCATGCATGCTCTTTGGTTGGCAGTTCAGTCTCTGTGAATCCCCATGGGACCAGGTTAGTTGGGTCTGTAGGTCTTCTTGTGATGTCCTTGACCCCTCCACCTCCCTCATTCCTTCCCCTCCTCTTCCACCAGACTCCCTGAGTTCCACCTAATGTTTGGCTGTGGGTCTCTGCATCTGTTTCCATCACCTTCTGGATGAAGCCTCTCAGAGGACAGTTATGCTAGGGTCCTGTCTGCAAGCATAGCAGAGTATCACTAATGGTGTCAGGGGTTGGCTCTCTCCCATGGGATGGATCTCAAGTTGGGCCAGTCATTGGTTGGCCTTTTCTTCCATCTCTGTTCCATCTTTATCCCTGCACATCTTCTGGAAACTCTTGAGGAGTATAAATGGGAGAGCCCCAAGAGGGTCTGTGGTGGCTGCTACTCCTCCTGTTGCTGCCCTTGATGCTGCTGGTTCATCCTGCATGCATTTGTATTTGCTCTTGACACAAGCCGCACACCTACATTATGTGTACATGTGTGTGTGTGTGTGTGTGTGTGTGTGTGTGTGTGTGTGTGTGTGTGT
>CAJQZJ010005154.1:1444191-1455713 GCA_907164525.1 Lophiomys imhausi | reverse complement strand
GTGCAGTAGACACAGGTGCAGTAGACACCGGTGCAGTAGACACAGGTGCAGTAGACACAGGTGCAGTAGACACAGGTGCAGGATACACCGGTGCAGCAGACAGAGGTCCTTCTCTGGTTTATGTTGGAGTCACGCCCTGATTAAACTATCAGAAGATGAAAACATCCCAAGTCACAATGCGTTGAAATGTAGTATGGACTACATTAAATAGTCTGAGAACACTTATAAAAGCCACCTAACACAGACATTATTTTATAATAAAATGTTGAGTAGCATCATGTAACATTTTGTACTGAGCACAAAAAAAACAAAATTACTCTAAGGATACTCACCATTAACATATAGCTAATATACAAAGAAGTATATTTTTTCCTGAATGGAAATTATCAAAATGGAATAATTTAAATAAAAGTATTACTAAAGTAGTATTGAGTGATAACAGAGAGAACAGAATAAAAATCTATGAATCTATATTAATCTAAATAGATGCTCAAATATATAAGTGAAAAAGATAAATTCCTTCCTGAGGAAATCCAATAGGCCATCTTTAGGTAGGTACGGCTTGATTCTCACTTCTTAAGTATGAGCTGCAGATGATGACTTCTTTGCAAAACAAATAAACAACAACCAAACCAAATGTGAAAATGGATGTAAAAGTAACCCACTTCTGTAGTCAGCGACCAGGGCCTTCAACATGACTTGATGAAAATAACATTTTACCTATGTAGTCTCCATCCCCCAAAGCAATTTGAGATTAATTTGAAGGAAAAATATTAGACAGTTTCCATGTAAGGAGCATCCGTCACAATACCCAGCCATGGGCGGGAGGTGTTGCATGGTCGGTAGAGCACTGGCCTAGCATGTACAAAGCCCTGGGTTCTCCCCCAAAGCATTATATAAGCCAGACACTGTTGTATGTGTCTGTAATTCCTGCATCTGGGAGATGGAGGCAGGAGAATCAGAAGTTCAGATTCATCCTTGACTACACAACAAATTTGAGGCCAGTCTGGTTTACTCAAGACTCTGTCTTAAAAAACAAAATGAAACAACACTCACTTGACCAATATTCCTCAAAACTGGAAATATCGTCAGAATAAAAAAATCATTGAAGTCTGAGAAATGGTTAGATTGACAGGAGTCTGAGCCAGAGGAGATGTGATAGCTTCATGTGGGACAGTGTTCTAAGAGATCCCCCAGAAGAGAAATTAGGTGAAAACCAATGAATACTGAATAAACTGTGAATTTCTTTAAAGAATATATCAATACTGGGTCATTTTTTTCTAACAAATGCTCTATATTAATATATCAATAATGTGGGAAATAAGATGCAAGTTATATGGGACCCTCTTACTAATGTCTTGACTTTCTCTAAATTTAAAACTGTTGTGACCAGAGGATGACAATGAGCATCTCCCTCTGGTAAAGCTTCTCTCTCCTTTGAGACAGGGTCTCTCACTGGCCTGGAGCTCACCAATTAGGCAAGAACATGTGACCCGTAAAACCCAGGGATCCATCTGTTCCCACCTTACTGGTGCTGGGATGACAAGTGTATGCCACAACATAGCACCATGCTTGGGGTTTTTATGTAGGCTCTGGAGATTGAATTCAGGTTCTGATGCCTATAACAGCAAACATTTTACCAACTAAGTTTTCTCTCCAGGACCTGTATTTGATCTGATAACATCATTCATTGGCCTTTTGAAAAAATATTGTACTTGAATTGGGTAGAGCATACCAAAGTTGCCATTTTTCAATACTCTTTGTTTTAAAGACTCACATGTGTTAGTATTACCACTCACACCATCAGAAAAGTCTGAAAACTGTCAAATACAAAAGGAAATGCAAAATTGTAACTTTGCTAGAACTATAACTTTCTCTTGAACACCCAAATGTTAATATTGTTAGCAACAAAAACCGAGAACCCATCTAAGAATCAGATTCATTTTGCCCATGTTTGAGAAAATGTTTGCCAAATATGAGAGCCTGTATAGTCATAGATTGTTGGTTTTGGGTTTTTTTTTTCAATTAGTAAAAGTATCTTAGGTGCCTAGAAGGAATGGTTCAGCAGATAAAGAACCCATCACTCCAAGCATGAAGATCTAAATTCAGACCCTTGGAACACACATAAAGCCAGTTGAAACAGTGTGCACATCTGTGGTCCCAGTGGTCCATGGAGAGGTGGCCCAGAGAGCCTAGTGCATGCAGCAGACAGCAAGAGGCAGACAGCAAGAGACCTGACCTCAAACAAGGTGGAAGGCAAGGACCAACATCCGAGGTTGTCCTCTGTCTTCTATGTGGGCTCCATGGCACATGTATGTGCTCTCTCTCTCTCTCTCTCTTCACACACACACACACACACACACACACACACACACACACACAAACACAAAAAAAATAGTGAGGTCAACTTCCAAATTGTCCAGTTACTAAAGCGCTCTGAAGATATCCATCATTCTTTGGCACCTACCTAGGTGTCATTGTGAATACATCTGCTATGTCAGATACAGATTAGTGTAAGGCACAAAGTGGGTCCCTGGATCATGAGTCTCTAGTACAATGCTTGGTCAAACATCCCAAAGATGGTGTTGTGATTTGAAAGTGAGATTTCCTCCATAGACTCATGTTTGAACACTTAAGTGACCCACTGGTGGCATCATTTTAGAAGATTGTAGAATCCTTAGGAGCTGAGAGTTTTGCTGGAGGAAGTGGGTCATAAGTGGCAGGAATTGGGGTTTTATAGTCCAGTGTCACATCCTGTCTTTTCTCTGTTTCTTCCCTGTGGAGGTGATATGGACAGCTGCCTCATAGTCTTTCCCATCATGTCTATCCAGCTATAATGGATCATATCCTTCCTTAAACTGTGGACCAAAATAAACCCTTCTTCCCTTGAGTTGAAAAAAGTGACCAGTGAAGATGCTGTACTTCTAGGCATTGGTGAGGCCATAGTAGAGTAGCAGGAGGCTCTGCCAGTTTTCCAGGACCCTCTTCTGGGCCCCCTGCCCCCCTTTTTGGAGCTCTACCTCAAATCCATAGTAATGGTGCTGTTTCTTCCACTATCCACTTCAAGGTTGGTTTGAATGAGAATGGGCGCATAGGCTCATATGTTTGAATACCTGGTCTTCATTGGTGGAACTATTTGGGAAGAATTAGGAAATATAGCCTTGTTGAAGGAGATGTGTCGCAGTGATGGGCCTTGAGGCTTCAAAAGCCTCCCACCATCTCCAGTGGTCTCCCTCTGCCTCCTACTTGCAGATGAGCTCCCATGCGTTCCTGTCAGTGTACTTTTGCTCCACCATCATGGACTCTGACTCTCTGAAACTAAGCCCAGCTAACTACATTCTTTTATAAGCTGCCTTGGTCATGGCGTTTTTGTCACAGCAATAGAAATGTAACTAAGACATGCACCTCAAAGCCAGAGATACCTTTCATGAGAAAACTTGATAATACCACTACCAGCTGCACACATCCAGAAATGGGCTGGCCAGATGGTACATATTCTTGCCACAGAACCCTAGCAACCCAAGTTTTGAAAGAGAAAAAACTGACTCCCACAAATTGTCCTCTGTATTCCTTAAATGTACTTACTATGACTATGGTTCTCTGTCTCTGTCTCAAGTAAATTAAAATATTTAGACCTTATATCTTTCCACTTCCCCACTTCTCTTTGCAGTATGAGTGAATTACAGAGCCAGGCCTTTACCCTCTGCAGCCTGATCACCATTCTTCCGCTCACACTTGATCTCTGCATAGACTGATCCATGCTCACATGTTCTGTTCCTGCATGGTTTACAGGTTATTCTGGCTTTAGAATAGACCTTCCTGTGCCCTAGCCCTTCCTAGCCCTTCCCTGTGTCCACATCTCTGTCCCTCTGGGGGCTTTGAGAACTCCCTCTGGAGTAGGTCACAGGCTACCGGAGGGTGATGTTACATCTTTTCCTGTTCACCTTTGCATGCCCAACTCCCAGCTAGTCCCAAGCACTTCTAGTATCTGTCAGTATTAGATTCTGGCTCTGCTTGCAAGCTTGAAGGCCTGACATTCTGGAGTCCAAGGTAAGAATGCTAGCTATAACAGGAGCCTGTTGTTTTCAATGGGCCGAGAGCAGAAAAATTGGGAGAGACCTTGCCTGTGTGACTCTGTGAACTTCTGGGCTCCTAGAAGAGTGGAGACAACATGAGCATCTATACCTACATCATTAGAGTGGAAGGAAGGACAATACCTCAGAAAGCACCATGCAGGGAATCTAGCCAAGAAAATATGAAGTACTGCCACTGTTGTCTCCCATCTCTGCCTCTCTTTGTCCCTTCACTGGGGTCAGGGTGGACTCCATTCTTCTAGCGGCCTCACTTCCTGTACTCTTGGAGATCTTTGGCTACAACTGTTGCCATCACAGCTGTGACCCCGAGTTCTTTTCACCCTAGGAACTTAGCCCCGTCCTAATGCCTGCCCTTTGATTAGAAGCTGATGTGGAGGAGGTGCTGATGGCCGATAGATGGGGCAGGGCTGCATCAGTACTGCTTCTGCCCAGGAGCTGGTGTTGGGCAAATCCCTTGGGAACAGGGGAGCCTCTCCTGTGTGAGTACCACCGAGAAAGCTGCTCCGGTTCTTCTGGTAGATGTAAAGAAACACCTGAGCTAGGAGTTGGTTCTTCTGTCTCTGTGTCCTACAACCCACCTGCCTGGGACTGCAGCTGGGCTCCGGATAGATGACATTCCTGAACCCGCAGCCATTTAAACTGAGAACGGTGATGAAGGAAGCAATGTGAGTGAGTGAGTGAGTGACACAGGGGAGGCCTTTCTCCAGAGGTGAAGAATGAGTTTGGATTTCAGGTGACCCCTTAACCCCCAGAGCCCTCTCAATTTCTCGACCCTTGCTGGTCCTGACCTGGCTGTGCCCCCTGAGGTGAGCAGATAATCCTCACCCCTTCATAGTCTCTATTCACACTCATTCAGTAGCTCAGGACCTAAGTTGATCCCATAAGGCAGGTGAAGCTTATTGTCAACACCCTTTCTGTATCCTTATCTCTGAATGCAGAAGAAAGACTTTGCCATTCAAGCAAGGGCTTTTGGACTGTGGCTGCAGAAGGAGGGGGTAAAAGACCCGGGGCCCTCTAGAGACCAGTGATCCTGAAACTTGTTTACAGGGAGGTCTCAGACCTCAGGCCTCAACATTAGAGCAACAATGAGCATTCACATAAAGCCTAAGAGGTACCCAGCCCCAGCCCCAGCATGGCTGTACTTGATCTCCATCATGACATCACAGGGTCTGATCCCTGTTTAAGCCAGAAGAAAGATTCTCAGCACAGTTAATCACTAGATGTTTTAAAGCTCCGAGCCTTGATCCAGTCTCAGAACTCCCTGTCCCATTATAGAATGGGAATGGAACGGCTGCAAACAGGCAAAGGCTGACCTCCATGCTTTCTGCCTGTAGTCGTGCCCACTCCCTTTTCTAATTCAGTATTTTCCTTCTCTCCCATTTCCTCATTACTTTAGTCCTTCCTGTCTTTATTTAATAAATTAAAGTCCCCAACTTTAAATTATTTGATTTATTCATTTATTTTGCTATGAACGATAGAAAAATATTTCACTTTCAGGAGAGACCCTACTTTGAGTTTTGAACTTCTCTCTGGTATCCGTCTTATCTTACCTTGGAATGCTGGACAGGGTGTAAAGCTTCTGTTTGTAGGGGTTAGATAAATTAGATTTAGAAAATATATAGGAGTTTCTGATACTGTCTCTTAATTCGGGGCCTGAAGAGCATTATCAGCATGAAGTCAGGAAAAACAGGAAAGACTTAATAGACTGAAAAACAAGTTTGAAGTCAGGAAAACAGGAAAGACTCAATAGACTGAAAAACAAGTTTGAAGTCAGGAAAACAGGAAAGACTTAATGGACTTGAAGAAACAAAGTATCTGGCCTGACATTGTTTTCAGCTGCTAAGTGGGCGGAGCCCAAATTAAGCTGAAACAGAGTTCCTCCTATTTAAGGACAGTGCATAGAGCCGAGAAAGAGAAGAGGCCCCTGATGCTAGAGAGCTCCAAGAGTCCTGCTGAAAAAAGGGCTGGCCATTGATGGCCAGCTCTCTCCCTGAAGCAGAAAGAAGCCGGTGAGCAAAGAAAGCCTGAGCAAGACACCAAAAGGCCAAGGACTGGACCCTGTGGCTCAGCTTTTGCCTGGAGGGGTTTGATCTGTCGGATCAGTGGCCTAGGGGAAACTGTGCCTGGCTTTAAGGACTGAGGCAGAGCAGCTGAGTTCCTGATTCAAAAGAAGTAAGTTGGCCTGCAGACGGCTGGGGTCTCCCACAGAGAAGAAAGCATGAAGCCTTATTTAAGGTGAGACTGCAATAACCAACTTACCCTGACGAACCTGCATCTGAGAGATCCAGAAAAAGGACTGCTAAGTGCGTTAAAGAATCTACAACAAAGACTGTGTTCCTGACAACTGAGGACCTGCCCCAGAGACTGTATCATTCTAAAAGGTTATGAAAGTAGTTGTTATAATTATCAATAGGTTTAGTGGATAGGTTAAAGGGGTTGTAGGAATTTATAGGATTAATAGTTAAGAAATTGTTGGTGTTTGTTATAAGTGAATTTAGTAATAAATAAATAAGTGTTAAATAATAATTTAAAAGTTCGGTTACATCTGTTAGTAACAGCAGCCCTCCCTACTGCTGCTAAGCTGTGAGGTTCAGTTGGTTAGGAAGAGTCAATGAGCTTTGACTTAAAATAGGATGGATTTATCAATGTGACCTAATCCTAAACTGGAGAACATTTGTATATACCAAGAGTAAGTACTGTGGGGGTAGTGTGTGGATAGTGAATTGTAACTGTACAATTACAGCTGTAATTGTGTAGGCAGTGAATGTCCTTCTGAGTCAAAAGGATGGTTAGGAACATTAGTAGATGAACTTACCAGTTAGTATGTTTTTTGATCAAATTTACTGATATTAACACAGCTTTGACAATCCAGTCAATAAGAAACAAAACTAAATGAAAATTATTCACGTGAACTTACCAGCAGAAACACTATATCGTATTTAGGCGGCAAGTGTGCTGAGAATGATATAGATATTCTTCCTCAATTTTTTTCACTCATTAGGTGTCGTGTCAAGCTAATTCTGCTTGTTGGTGGTTTGCCATACTCCAAGTTCGGTCTTCTGCTTTTCTACCTTGACATGTCAGGATATCAGTGAAGCAATGAACATACTGGCTACAAAATCAGGCTTCGGGAGTCAGCCCACCAGGTTCTAAATCCTAAATTTCTCACATCATGAGGCTGTGCAGTTTCGGGAAGTTTGCTTTAGGCTTTGGACTTTTGTTTTTATAATGTGAAATAGATAAAAAACAATAGAGCTAGATTCACCTTAGCATTGTGAACATTAAAATCTATAGTGCATATAACTTATCATAGTAAGATAGGGAACATGAAAAAATGCATCAAGGAAATTAGATATTAACCTTTTTCTCACCTTTGTAACTTTTGAATTAAAATGTAATTACACTCCCCCTTCCTTTTCCTCTCTCCAATACCTTCCATATACTCTTCCCCCTTTCCCTCTCAAAACCACAGTCTTATCTTCTTTAACTGTTATTGTTACAGATTTACATAAACGCCTAAGTATAATTAATACAACCTGCTTGTTATGTTGAGCATTGCTTGTATGCACGCGATTTCAAGACTGACTACTTGGTATTAGATAACCAGTTAGGGTGGATTAGATGCCAAGGTTCAAACATACAAACTTCCTGAAGCAGCGGGGAGAATGGGTGACTCACAACAATCCAAGATAAACAGGCACTCCTCAGCCCAGGTGAGAGATTCCTTGCCATTGTCACTAACAGGATAACGTCTCTGCCCCTTTCCAATGGCATTGGTGCCCCAGTTTTTTGCACACGATTTTCAACACACACAAACAAACTTCTGATGCCACTAAAACATTAGGTAAATCCAACCTAATGTACCGCATAAAGCTCTGAAAGTCCCCTGCTTCCAAGTGATGAAAAGTGTGCTCTGTGTTGCCTGAACATCATTCAATATGTCTGGGCGTGGGGAACTGGAAACTCTGAGTCTCATGAACTACCTGCACACTGAGTTCCTTATTCGGGAACGTTTCGAAGATCCTCTCATTTTGGTCATCTCTATTTCTGGGGGAAAGTTGCTCGTTAAGGTCTTTGTTCTTCATATCCAGAGTATTATGCCCACTTAAGAGGTGTTTCACTGCGGGTCACCCAAAGTAAAAAAGGAGTCTCTGTTTCGACAGCGGAATAGACTGATGGGGATCAAGAGCGAGACACAGGCAGAATAAAGTGTGTGACAAGTGAGCTGGCCACCAACAGGTGACTGATTATTCCTCTTCCTTCTCCTCTTTTTTCCTCTTTGTATGTTGTTCATGCACACCTGTGCATAACTATGGGCATGCATGTGTGTATGGGTGTGAGTGTATGTGTGTGCACGTATGCATGTGTGTGCTCTGATGCATGTGCCCACATCTGTGTACATGAATGTGGAGACAAGAGGAAGATGATGGATTATCTTCCTCTACTGCTCCTTGCCTTATTTCCTTGTGATGGCAGCCCCTCATTGAACATTTAAGCTAGGGGTTACAAGCAAGTGTAGCCATACTCAGCCTTTAAAGTGGGTGCTAGGGATTAGAACTTAGATCCTCATGCTTGGCAGCAAATGCTATTTCTGCTGAACCATCCCCTCAGTCTTGAAAGGGTTTTTCTTTGGAGCCCAGGCTGACTTCAAACTCTTAATTCTCTTGCCTCATTCCCCCAAATGCTAAGACTATATTAACGCACAATTTCTAGATCTAATTGGAAAACCTGAGACACTCTACAAAATGCCTGCCAAGAACATTCATGGGAGAACCAAAGGGGAAGGCATTTAGCCTCAAGCTCCTATCTGTTAGTAGTCAGAGTTTGTCCCTGTGGGACATCAAATCCTCTGCTCTCTGGGTTGTGTAGGTAGTGAATGTCCTCAAAGAATGCAATGGTGGTAAATGAGTGTAAAAATCTGGGACAAATAACTGCCACTCGCTCTTCTGGGAAGCTCATTGGAGAGCTACACCAAGAGGATTCAAAGAGACATTAAAGTGGGTTTCCAACAGTGTTGGGAAAACATACCAGTGAATACTTTTATTGCTACAAACACACAACAAACATAGATAAAGGCTAAAATATGTGTTTTTCAACTTCAGCTGTTTAGACACTGAAGAGTGCCTGGCTCTGGGAAAGCAAATGCTTTTTAACTTGGTATTTTTTTTCTTCAGTAATGACTATAGAACAGATGCTAAATCAAACTCTTTAAGACAGGTCTTACCTCCATTGCCCATTTGATGCATCTGCCACATGAAGAAACTACACTCTGTCCAGAACCAGCTGATAGAGCTTGGTTTCCAGCTGAGTTCATATTAGCACTCTGTTATTTTGATGGAACCCCAATCCCCACCTTCCCATTCCAGTATACTGTGCTCTGGGCCCCTGGGTTTTACTTGATGGACAGTTGTGAGCGCCCCAGCCTCCTGCCCCATCTGGTAGGTTGCTGGGATCCTTCCAAACTCCTCCCACACAGAACACACTCTGCTCTCCTGCCACAGCACAGTGCCAGTATTGCAATGATGGAGAATGATGCTCCCAGCATGACCTTCTTGCTCAGGTGCTCACGTGCATGACATTCCTTCCCAGCCCTGGGCCACTACACAAATGGGCTGTCCCCATTTGAAATTCCCTTCCATGTGTGCTTTTGCACCTCATGAATCAGCTGTAGGATTTTAGTCCCACAATGCTGCCCTACACCAACCCATCAAACAAACATCCTTCCTTTCCCCAAACTTCTAACACTTTTCTCTATGTATCCACTTATTCTATATCTAAGGTGTGTGTGTGTGTGTGTGTGTGTGTGTGTGTGTGTGTGTGTGAACGTGTGTGTGATATGTGCATTTTAGAGTGTGTCTGAAAGAGAGAGAGAGAGAGAGGGAACATATGCTTGTGTGTGACTATGTGGATGTCAGAGGTTGATGCTAGATTGATCTATTGCTCTCTATCTTATTTTTGAGACAGAGTTTCTCACTGAACTCGAAGCTCACCAATTGGCTCGGCATGTTGGACTTCAAGCCGGCTTGTTTCTGTTCTCTTCTGCCCCAGAGTTAGAGGCAGGCATCATCATGCCTAGCTTTTATGAGTCCTGGAAATCAAAACATAGTTCTACATGCTTCATGAAGGCACAGTACCCTCCAAGTCATCTCCCCAGGTCCTACCTGAGGAATCTTTAATCCCAATGATATGCTGGCCAACTTGCTTTCCAGTATAAAACACAAAAGCCTGATCTCTGTTGAACATTTGCTAATTTCCAGGTGAAAATTATTCTCACCACGGCAAATGTCAAGCCGCCAGTGAACTCTCTGCCTGGGACACCACGATTTCTGATTTCTGCCTCTATAAGATCATTTGCTATTATATTTTTAACTAGTGAGTCTAGATTCCTAATTGGCAAGCTGCCCTGTGCATGTCTGGTTACTGGTCTAGTTTTTTTCTGTAGATAGAAAGAGCATGATTATGAGGGTCAAGCCTCAGGAGCAGGATGCCATGGGTCCTAAACCTGGCTGCCTGGCCTGCCTCGTCACTCACTCACTCATGCATATGTTCTGACCCATAAAGAACACTTATTAGCTTTCGATCGCTGTTTGCTTGGTTAGAGTGTGGCTTGTTTCCTGTAAACTCCATGTTGGAATTAGATGGCCACTGTGGCATTTAATAAATGTGAAGCCTCTACTAAGTGATTAGCCTCTCCAGGGGGATTAATGCTTTTTCCAGGGGACTGTGGTTCTTATCTTGAGACTAAGTTGATTTTGAGCAATGCTACCTTGTTTTGCTTCTTCTGTATTCCCACACCTGCCCCATCATGCTATGATATAATAAAGAGGCTCTTGCTGGACATGACTATCCATTTTTGGACTTTCAGACTCTGGAACCAAGAGCTAAATAGATTTATTATAAAATTCCCAACATTGGGTAGTCTGTTATAGCAACAGGCAACAGACTAAGACGCCATATAGCAAATCACCATAAGCTCAGCTGCAGCACTTGAATATTTTTGATTTATTGATTCATATTGGCAGGTGAGAGGTATGAACACAATATGAATAGATTCTCTTCTCAGGTCTCAGGAGGCCAAAACTAATGTGCTACCCCATCTGTGTGTCCTCCAGGAAGCTAAACTAAGGAAGACTGTGCTCCTGGCCTCACGATTGTGGCAGAGTCCAGCTCCTTGAGGCCGTAAAGCTGGAGTCTGGGCCTTCTTGCTGGCTGCCCAAGAGTTTCTTTCAGCTTCTAGATACTGATGGGCACCCCTTGCTGTGTGTGAACTCCTGCTGCTGCATAAGCCAGCAGTGCAAGTCTTCCTCCCAGGAAAATTCCAAACCCTAGTAAAGTGTCATCTTTGTCCAGGACAGTTACCACCTCTGTGTGTGTGTGTATATGTGTGTGTGTGTGTGTGTGTGTGTGTGTGTGTGTGTGTGTGTGTGT
>CAJQZJ010005154.1:1399460-1444181 GCA_907164525.1 Lophiomys imhausi | reverse complement strand
TGTGTGTGTGTGTGTGTGTGTGTGTGTGTGTGTGTGTGTGTGTGTGTATGTGTATGTGTGTGTGAGAGTATGCATGTGCACATGTGTGTGTTTCCATATATGTTCTTTGTGTGTTCATGTATGAGGAGGCCAGTTGTCAACCTTGGCTGTCTTCCTGTATTACTCCCCACCTTATTTTTTGAGACAAGGTCCCTCACAGAACCTGGAACTTGATCTTTTGGGTAAACTGGCCAAATAGTGTATGATGTGATGTGTGTGCGTATTATATTGTACAGGTGTGTGCAGATGCATATGTGTATTGTGCTGCACAGATGTGTGCAGATGCATACAGAGGCCAAAAGTGAGTACCAGATGTCCTTCTCTGTCACTCTCTACATTTTTGTCTTGAGATAGACTCTGTCACTGAACCTAGGGCTTTGGTTAGACTGGCTGGCCAGCAAACTTTAGTGATCCTCCTGTCCATGGCTCCCCAACATTGCAATGGTTCCAGGCAAATATGTGCCCATGCCCACCTTTCTATATGGGTGCTGGTGTTTAAAATTCAGGACTTCATGCTTGTACATTTAGCACTTTTCCCCACTGAGACAATTCTGTAGCCCTCCTTACTTTCTTAAGATCAACCAATTAGGAACCTTGATTACATCTGCAAAATGTCTTTGCCATATAACAGGACATAATCACAGAAGTGACATCTTGTTAAACTCAGAAGTTCCACCAGTTTCCTACAAAAGGGAATTATATGCAGGTTAGAGTCATGTGTATTTAGTTTAGAATTCTGCCTCCAACAATATGGCTAATAATAGCATCTCTCTCAAAGGGCCGTGTATCATATATGAAATGCATCCACTATTGCTTTTGGTGCATAATAAATGCTCAGTAAATGTTAACCCAAGTATTACAGAGAAAGGTTCTTGGATTATTTATCGTGACTCCAAAATCAGGTACCAATGGGAACCTGAGAAATTTGTTAGACGACTGAACAAATCTCTCACACAAATTTATAACACGTCCCTTGAATAGAAGCAACTGCTGATGTTATCTAGTCCAATGTCTACATTTTAAGAATAATGAAATCAAGGTCAAATTAGGAAGAAGCACTGGTCATCACCTAAGGGTAGTGTAGAAACTGGATGACAGACCTACCATTCTCAGTCTGCTATCTATCATATACCCACAGCACTACACACATTGACCTGTAATTATTTTCTTGGTCATTTTACTGTTGATTCCTTGTTTGTTTGTTTGTTTTTAATTTATTTTTTCAAGTTACATTTCCATCACAGCCCCCTCCCTTCTTCCCTCCCAACCCCCCCCTTCCACCCTCTTCCCCCCTCCCTCCTCTCCTTCTCTTAGGATGAGGGGAGTGAGCCCTCACATATCAATCCCCCCCCCTCAGTTCATTAGTCACATGACGGCTAAGAGTTTCTTCTCACACTGAGGCCTGACATGGCAGCCCAGCTAGGGTAAGGTGTCCCACTAACAGGCAACAGAGTCCATGACCCACAGCTGGGTGGCGTTTCATGTAGGATAGCTATACTAGGTTCTATGCTAGGTTCCTGCCTCTTTGGGTTTGTGGGTTGTTGGATGGTTATCCTGTACTATATGACCAATATTCAGTTATAAGTGAGTATAAACCATGTGTATCTTTCTGGGTCTGAGTTAGCTCACTCAGGATGAGCTTTTCTAGTTCCATCCATTTGATTGCAAAATTGCATGTTTTCCTTGTTTCTGATAGCTGAGCAGTATTCCATTGTGTAAATGTACCACAGGGTTTTTTGTTTGTTTGTTTTTGTTTTCTTTTATTTTTTATTTAATTTTTGAAAAGTTTTACAATCCAATCGAAACTCCCCTCCCTCCCCTCCTCCCAGTCCCATCCCCCCCATCCACTCATCCATACCCACCCCTGCTGACAGGTACCAACCCACTCTAGGATATCAAATTGCATCAGGACTAAGTGCCTCCTCTTCCACTGAGGCCAGACAAGGCAGCTCTGCTAGGAAAATGGGGTACAGAGCGAGGAAACAGAGATCCAGTCTGAAATAGTGTCCCTCCCCCAATTGTTAGGGGATGCACTTGAGGACCAAGTAGCCCATCATCTTCATATATGTAGTGGGCCTAGGACCAGTCCATGCAAGTTCTTTAGTTGGTGGTCCCGTCTCTATTAGCCCCCTTTGTCAGAGTTAATTGGCTATGTAAATCTTCTTGTGGTGCCCTTGACTCCTCCAGCTCTCTCAAACCTCCCCCTAACTCTTCCACAAGGCTCCCTGAGTTTCTCCTAATGTTTGGCCATGGGTCTCTGCATCTGTTTCCATTATCTGCTGGAAAAAGCCTCTCAGGTGGCAGTTATGTACCAATTTTTTTTTAATCCATTCTTTGGTTGAAGGACATCTGAGTTGTTTCTAGTTTCTGGCTATTACAAATAGAGCTTCTGTGAAAGAAGGTGAGCCAATATTCTTGTGGTTTGGTGGAGAATCTTTTGGGTATATGCCCAGAAGTGGTATAGCTGGGTCTAGAAGTAGAACTACTCCCAATTTTCTGAGATATGGCCAGATTGATTTCCATAGTGTTGTACAAGCTTGCACTCCCATCAGCAATGGAGGAGTGTTCCCCTTTCTCTGCATCCTCGCCAGCATGTGTTATCACTTGAGTTTTTGATCTTAACCATTCTGACAGGTTTGAGATGGAATCTCAGAGTCATTTTGAGTTGCATTTCTCTGATGATTACAGATGCTGAGCATTTGTTCAAGTGTGTCTTGGCCATTAGAGAGTTCTCTCTTTTGTGAATTCTCGGTTTAATTCTGTACCCCTTTTTTGACTGGATTATTTGGTTTGTTAGTGTTTAATTTCTTGAGTTCTTTATATATTTTGGATATTAGACCTCTGTTGGATATGGGGTTAGTGAAGATCTTTTCCCAGTCTGTAGGCTGCCATTTTGTTCTAATGACAGTGTCTTTTGCCTTACAGAAACTTTTCAGTTTCATAAAGTCCTATTTATTGATTGTTGGTCTCAGAGCCTGAGCTATTGGTGTTCTGTTCAGGAAGTTGTCACCTGTGCCAATGAGTTCAAGGCTTTCTGCCACTTTCTCTTCTATTAGATTTAGTGTGTCCAGTTTTATGTTGAGGTCTTTGATGCACTTGAACTTGAGTTTTATGCAGGGTGATAAATATGGATCTATTTGCATTCATCTATATGTAGACATCAGGTAGACCAGCACCATTTGTTGAAGGTGATTTCTTTTTTTCTATTGTATGGTTTTGGTTTCTTTGTAAAAATCAAGTGACTGAAGGTGTGCAGGCTTATTTCTGGGTCTCCAATTTGATTTCATTGATCAACTGGTCTGTTTCTATGCCAGTACCATGCTGTTTTTATTACTATTGCTCTGTAGTACAGCTTGAAATCAAGGATGGTGATACCTCTAGATGTTCTTTTATTATACAGGACTGTTTTAGCTATTCTGGGTTTTTTGTTTTTCCATATGAAGTTCAGAATTATTCTTCCAAGGTCTGTGAAGAATTGTTTTGGTATTTTGATAGGAATTGCATTGAATCTGTATATTGCTTTTGGTAGGATAGCCATTTTTATTATGTTTATCCTACCTATCCATGAGAATGGGAGATCTTTCCATCTTCTGATATCTCTTCAATTTCTTTCTTCAGGGACTTGAAGTTCTTGTTGTACAGGTCTTTCACTTGCTTGGTTAGAATTACCTCCGGGTATTTTATATTATTTTTGGCTATTGAAGGGTGTTGTTTCCTTAATTTCTTCCTCAGTTCATTTATCTTTTGTGTAAAGAAGGGCTACTGAGTTTTTAGAATTAATTTTGTATCCAGCAACTTTGGTTAAAATGTTTATCAGCTGTAGGAGTTTTCTAGTAGAATTTTTGGGGTCATTTATGTACACTACGTTATCATCTTCAAATAGGGATACTTTAACTTCTTCCTTTCTAGTTTGCATCCCCTTGATCTCTTTAGTTGTCTTATTACTCTAGCTAGAAGTTCACGTACTATGTTGAAGAGATACAGAGAGAGTGGGCAGTTTGCCTTATCCTTGATTTTAGGGGAAATTCTTTAAGTTTTTCTCCTTTTAACTTGATGTTGGTTACCAACTTCCTGCATATTGCCTTTATTATGTTCAGGTATGGTTCTTGTATGCCTGATAGTGAAGATTTTTAGTTGCTCAGAAAAGGGGGTGGCTTCTGTTTTATTGTATATCATTATTGCACCTTGCATAGGACTGGGAAAACAAAGGACGGACAGATTAAATTGTACTAGATTATAACAGCACAGGTATAATCTAATTATAGAAACAGGTGAAGTGCCAAAGATAAATTCTATTCCCCTCTATTCTTGGAAACTTGTCTGGTATGATCATCCATAGGGAACTGAGTGATTTTAGGGGGCAGACTGACCTTGGGCACACTTTGGAGTTTTGAAATCGGGTCCAAAGATAGTCCTCAAGAGCACTGGTAATGCATGACTGCTTTGGAGCCCAACATTCTTCCATTCCCCATCAGGTAGTGGTTGCCATATGTATTCTTCCCAGTGAACCTCCAGTTTCTGAAATGTTGCCTGGTATAACAAAGGTTCTCAAGTAGCACCTTTTGAATGGAACAAAACAAAAAATAAAACAAATGAACTGGACTTGGCAAAAGCTGTTGAGAGAAATTAAAATGTATTCTACCCTTCAGAACCTCTCTGAGCCTGTGTGAGAAGAGTTATGTGTAAAATGTTCCATGGATGCATGGGATTCCACAGCTTCCTCCAAGATTGAGCACTAGCACCCTTAAGGATGCCACTTGTGTATCTAAAGGAGGCCTTTCTCCAAGGAAGAAATGAAGGTCCATGGAGAACAAGCGGCTGACCCAGTTTCCTGGACTCATTCTTTGGGCTGGAACCTCAAGTCTGTTGACATTCAGACCGCTGTTCTTTCAACTATATTCTTCTTGAGACATTATTAACTTCATTTCTTCTGGATAATGGCTAATGTTTTAAATGGTTGCCTTGGTCCAAAAATCTTTTATCAGGTGGAAACACGAAACTCACTAGAGCAGCTTCCAACTGTGAGGAGGCACACAAGATACCTTGGAGGATGTATAGATCAAATCTCAGCATTAGCAAAATAATGCTATTAGCCATCCACATTCCGTCCCTGTAATGGAATTTAATTATGATTACACTCACCTGAAGTTACGTATCCAGGAATTTAAAGAGAACATATCAGGCATCTGGCCTCAAGAATGAATTTGAAAATAAGAGTGGGCAATGAATCCAAGAAGAAAGCGTGCCTCTGCTTCTGCCCCTTCCCCCCCCCCCCCGCCCATATACACACCTTATCTTGGTATGGATCATTTGTCTGTGGGGACAACTCTTTGGAGCAAAGGGAGGAAGGAATCTGGAGAGGGGGTTGGAGCTGGAAGCATCTATGTCACATTTCTCTCTATCTCTAACATTGACTTCCTAGGGGTATTTGGGGAAGACATTGGGTCTTAATGGCCAATGGGAAAATACTACCTTTCTGTTGTTGACGGTCAGTGGAGATAACTTGTTTTTGTTTGTTGCCCTTTTAACCCTATTGTGTTGCAATACTCAGGTTATGTTTCTTTAGACATCCCTAAACACCATAACTGACTTCAGAGCACATCAGAACCACCTGTAGAGTTCCAAGAGAACGATATGTTCTCTTTAAATTCCTGGATACGTTACTTCAGGTGAGTGTAACCATAATTAAATTCCATTACAGGAATGGAATGTGGATGGCTAATAGCATTACCTTGCTAGTGCTGAGAACTAGGATCCTGGGACAGGGCCTGAGAATTTTCACTTCTGTATGTAAAACTGGAGATTCTGATGGATCTGTATGAACATCGAGCTTTTGGAGAAGCCCCACTCTAATGCTGCAGATTTCCAGCTAACTTTGGCAATGGTTCAGCAAAAACATCTTCTGTTTGAAGGTCAGGCCAAGTTGCAAACATATTGTAATGTCACTGAAAACACTGTTGTTGGTATCAGATTAAAACCAGGGAAAAGAGGAAAGATTAGCCTGAGAGAAAAATGAACACTGTGGTTTGTGGAGCTGAGCAGAGCTTGTAACTCTCTCTGGGTGTTCTTGTCGCACAATCTCCTGGAGGGAGATAGAGGTGGGAAAGACAAAGAAGAAAGATTTGGTGTGACTCACGCACATTAGTAGAACAATATTTAACTTTCACAGCTCTCTGCTGAGTTGCTGTGATTTATTTCCCAATTTCCACAGGAATAGAAGAATACCAGAGACTTATTGGAGGTCACACAAGAGAGAGATTCGAAGGCAGTACTTCAGAGCCTTAGACCTCTTTATCATATGTAAAAATGGCTTTACATTAAACAGTGCCATGAACCTACATATGGTCACTCCAGCAAGCTTGAATTTGGTGGAATAGAAAGTGAAGCAGAAGAAATTGAATGAAAAAGAGAAATAGCAAAAAGACAAGTAGAAAAACCACAGAAAGGGTTCAGGGAGTAAAGAAGTTAAAAGCACTTGCTGCTCTTCCAGAAGACCCTAATTTCATTCCAAGAACACTACATTGGGTGGCTCACAACTGCCTATACCACCAGCTCCAAGGGATCCAATACCCTCTTCTGGCCTCCACAGGCATCCACACACTCGGCATACACAGACATGGCTACACATATACATATACATAAATAAATATAAAAATAGAGTCCGAAAAGGGAGATAGCAGGACTGCTAACATTTACCATCCACACATACCATACACCCTAGGAGAGGTAGTGACATGTAGCAAGTTTGAGAAGGTGGAGACATTGTTTTGGGAACCTGAAATCCTCTAACAGGATTCTCCTACTGCCTTGACTTGGGTACAGATCCCTAGGTGAGCAAATCACCTCATCAACTGATAGAAGGTAAACGACCATTGAAAGCCCAGGCTGTTGGAAAGTTCTTTTTCTTAAAGGGACAAGTATATGCATGTGCAGTTTTGGAACTTTGTACCACAATGAACAATTAGGAATGGGTAAAGCAGCCTCCCCCATGGAAAGAAAACAGTCGTGCTCCTCAGAGCCTGGTGGGACATCATCTAACAGGTTAGACACTTTTCTTGGGGCCAGGCTGATCTGTTTAGCTACATCCTGTACTTTGGAGACATTATTGAGAGGTTAAAGCAGGCTGACCTCAGGCCATTGTCTTCTGATTAATGATCCATTTCTTTCCCCCACTCCTATTCTTGTGCTCCCACAGTGGGCAGAGGTCTTCTTTCTGTCCAGAGTAGCCTCAGGGCTGGCCACAGAGTGAACACTACACCTCTTGCAGACACCTGCAGATTTTTTATGACTGGTCACCCAGCAGGCAGGAGACCTGTGTTTCCCGGGAAGCATGCTGACTCGTACAAGTTTCCTTCACTCAATGCTACAATTTCTGCAAGCCCTTTGAGGTCTGGGGTCAATGCCCTCAACAAATAGTGTTCATGTTCTTTGGAGAATGCCCTCAGGGAGTAAGCCGGTCACCCTTTCTCATCAGATAGGAGAAAGTGCATGTTGCTCTTGATCCAAGCCACAGTCCAAAGACCAGTCCCACGGGATTTGAATGCTTGTGCAACATCTGCATTATGCAAGGGTTGGGAGTGTCGGCTCTTTCTCCCCATTTCACGCACACACTCTGACAAACAGCATGTGAACTCTAGTGTTCGCCAGTCACTAGGCTTAGCACTGTAGCTTTCGAAAGTGCACAGGGCTTGGGGAAGACAGAGAACTGAGAAGGCAGTTAGAATCCTGAGTGTGCAGTGCAGAGGAAAAGGGAAGAAGAGTACTGTGGAGTCAGAGGCTCCTGACTGGGTACCAGGGCCCACTTTACAGAGAGGGTGTGAGAGGCAGCCTCCTAGAGGAAGCACCAGGTAAGCTGTGTCCCATAGAAGGCAGCTAAGCAAAGACAGGGAGTGTGGGATTAAGTCTTCTTACTCAGCAGCCAGAGTTTTAAAAGATTTGGAGTATATGAAGCCAACATTTTCTTTGGAGAGTGTTGCAAGTATCAAATTATAAGTGGAGGACTGGCTCTTGTCTGTGACTAATCAAAGTGCAGCTTTTCTTAGATTAGGAACATACTTAATAAGGGAATTATGACTAGATACCCACAGAACAGTTATACAGAATGTGCCTGTGGAGGGAGCCATGGGTAGGATGGGAATTATGTGGGAGAGAATTTATCAGTTTCTGATTCCTATGGTTTCAGGTGCAAAAAGTGAAATGAACACAACCCAAAACACATTTGGGCTTGCCTTCCATGACCACAGGCTGTCCAAGGAGCAGCTCCATGACTTCTTCTTGTGTACACTGTCACCTACAAGGAAGGGTGGAGAGTCATCACTGGTTTTGCCCAAACATCTTTTGTGCACCT
Organism: Lophiomys imhausi; assembly: GCA_907164525.1. Taxonomy (NCBI): domain Eukaryota; kingdom Metazoa; phylum Chordata; class Mammalia; order Rodentia; family Muridae; genus Lophiomys; species Lophiomys imhausi. Next base: position 1,435,795 of record CAJQZJ010005154.1, on the reverse strand, counting down.
CCAAGCTGTAAGCCCTTGTCGAGAGCGCGGTTAAGGTATCCAAATCTGGACACCTCCTTCTCTTTTATGAAGGGAGTCGTGTGGTCAGGTGACGGCACTCGCCACCCACTAAGACCAAATGGAAAACACAGACGAGCTGGCTTTATACTAAATATATTTATATTTAGTATTCTATTAATATTTCTACAGATGGTACTATATCAGGAACATAATCCAACACACACAAGCACTTAATACACAGTATTCCTAATATCACTAAAGCTATCATATACATCCACCACATTTCTACTTCATACCCACGGCACACAACTTATACGACCTGTCCCACGTCCTTGTTCTTCTTGTCGTCAGTGCAAAGCCTGAGGTCAGTGCAAAGCCTGAGGTCAGTGCAAAGCCTGAAGGTAGGGCAAGGATCTCAGTACAAGGCCTGAGGGTAGGGCAAGGATCTCAGTACAAGGCCTGAGGGTAGGGCAAGGATCTCAGTACAAGGCCTGAGGGTAGGGCAAGGATCTCAGTACAAGGCCTGAGCGCAGAGGCAGGACGTCAGTGCTAAGACTGATCGCCGCTGACTGCTTGTCTGCTCTGGCTTCTTATACTTTCTTTTTATTCTAATTAGCATACTTTAGCATATCATCACCGGCATATGTGCGGCACTTCTTTATCTATCTCCTACAGCTGGGCCGCAGCTGGGCTGTGGCTGAGTTGCTTACAGGCTCTTTACAGTCCTGTACTTACCTGTTTCCTTCAGCAGTTTCTCTACACCACAAACCTTTAAATCTGAGTCTTTTTATTTTCAGATGTTAATGTCTAGAGTAGAGCCTATTGATAGATATCAAATAGAAGCTGGGTGTAGGTGGGAGGGACTGGGGATGGATGAAAGAGGGAAAGGAATAGAAACTGAGTAGCTAGCTGTTCCCATCAATATTAATCATGGAAAAATTAGAAAGGCCCTGGTGGTCTACACTGGAAAGAAGAGTTAAATGCATAATGACTCTAATTCTTAGAAAATTATTTTACTACAAATGGAGGCAATTGTAAAGCTTATGAAGAAACATGAAAAAGTAAAATATGTGATAAAGTAGAATAAAATAACATTATTATAGGAGTTTGATGATGTGATAATGCTTGCAACATACAGTGAGAAAGTAAAAGATTACACAAAGTAAATTGTGAATGACACCCCAGCCCAGTATTTCTTCTTATGTAATTTATTCAAGAAGTGTAACAGTTAAGGCCACAGAACCATCAGGCTGGATAGCATGCCCAGGTGACTGTCTCAGAGGTCAGCCACTTCCCACTCTCATCAGATGAACACTAACCTTGACAAAACCAGCTTTGCCCTGTTATGAGGGTGGGGACCACTGTCCTTATAATATAAGTGCCCTGTGAGATTGTAGGAAAACACCACACAAAGTGTGAAATGATTTCTCCCCTTTGCCATGTACGTAGTTCCCTATGTTTCAAAAACACTCCAGCTTGAACCCAGACCTGAGACGCTGACTCTGTAGGAAGTGGAGGGGCGGTGGGGGGGGGGGGCGGTGCTGAGAGTATGATTTCCAAAAACACTCTAACACACTTCTCAACCTTCCTAACTCCGTGACTCTTTAATATGGTTCCACATGTTGTGTTGACCCCAACCAACTATAACATTATTTCCGTTGCTACTTCAAAACTGTAATTTTGCTACTGTTATGAATCGTAATGTAAATATCTATGTTTTCCTATGATCTTGAGTGACCCCATAAAAGGATTCTCTGACCCCCAGAGGGGTTGTGACCCACAGATTGACAAACATTGCTGCAACATGTAATTCTGATTCACACTAGACATTGAGAATGTGAGTGTCAGTTAGTGCAATGCTGTGAGATAGAAGGCAGCCCATGAGGTACAGTATCAGAGGAGTGTAGCTTTGCGTCTTGGCCCTTCCCATCAGCTGGAAAACCTGGGGAGGACTATTTTACTTCTTTATTTATTTCCCTATATTGTGTCTCTAAAATGGGGATCAAATATAACCCATTTCTTGGACCACTAGGCTCTTTAAAGGACAGAAGCCTTTTGGAGTCATCTGCAGGTGACTGCAGTCTGATCTGGTGCACACATGGTGTGCACTGACTGGTCACTGAACGGCTCTGCAATTCGGTGTTCCTGTCTCCAGCAGGGATTTGATAGAGCTGTAATAGGATTGTTTAGAGAACTGAGGGCCGAGGTCTGGGTGGTGCCTCCCACACTGACCTGAACTCAGCAGCCTAGAGGGAAGCCCTGTTCCTCCTATCCCAAGCAGTGACATTTCTGCTACTTAATTGAGCTTTACCAGCCAAATGCCCTCAAGTTTGGTTAGCAAGAACACTTGGCCTCCTGCCTGCTCAGTATGATCAGGGAATGTCACAAAATGCCCCTTGCCCTCAATTATCTCCTTATTGGCCTAAAATGCTGATGTGGAAGTCATTAACTCAATAAATATTTATTGACTCTATGGACTGGGCCCTTGGCCTACTCAACTAATAATAAGGTGATACTCTTGCCATTATTATTTTACTGATGAGGATCCAGGTGTTTAGAGAGGGGAGGTGAGGTGTTGAGATTACAGCTGGTAAGAATGACACCATGCTACCTCTGTATCCAAGCTGAGCTTTTTAGTGCCTTTGTCATGTTCTCACTTGTGTTTGTCATCCACAACCATCACAGAAACTCTCTCAGGTAGTTTCTGTCATCTGTATTGTATAAGTGAGTATATTGAGGGTCAGAGAGACCAAAAGACTTGCCCAAAACCCTCCCACGTTTTTGGTAGTGTACAAATAAATATCTAAAGTTACACGTTTCCCAAATTTGCAATGTCTCCTGTAAAAAGACACACCCTCAAGGACACAGAAAACAATCTTCCAATCAAGTTTTGTGGTTTGGCCCTGATGTTTGTTGCTCTGTGAATCATAGCACATCCAATGTTCTGATGGGCCCCTAAGACTGAGGCTTGGCTAGGCCCCATGGTCCTCCCCATCCAATGTCAACTCCAGTCCTGAACCATAAGCTACAGAAGCCTACACAGGGCTCTGGAGCTGAAAGTCAGGAAAGCAAATGTTCTGATGACTGCAATGTTAATAAGGGACCAGCCTAAATATGAAGGGTCGCTCACAAAGGCCACTCTGTCCCCAGTCGGCAGCCCGGGGGTCCTGTTTCAGTGCTGGGTCTGGCCACCCTGGCTCAGCGCTGTCTTACCTTGTGGAGCAGGCCAGGCCTGCCTGATAATATCACTAAGGCATAGTGGTGCTTTGTGTACATTCAGGGTTCCAGTTACCTGGGGCAGGGAGGATCCAGGCTTCTGCCCCGGAGGCCAAGAGGGAGGCAGTGACTAAGTAAAAACAAGCATGAAAGGGGAGTGTTTTGGAAACCCCAAAGGAAGCTTTCTTCTTCCTTGTATCCTGAAGGTGCTTCCCAAGGAGGCTGCTTGATCGCTCGCCTTCCCGCCAGGCAAGGAAAGGGGGATTCAGGCAGGACTACGTCTCAATTGCTGAGATTGTGTGTGTTCCTATTCCCCCTGGATGTGTGCCAGGCTGCCAGTTCAGACACCTCTCTCCTGTCCCTGGGGATTTCTCTGTGTGATAAATCACAGGGAAACTGTCTTCTAAACTGGGGTTGGGTTGCTCGTGACTTCTTCATCTGCAGCCAGCAGCTATGAGCGTGCCTCAGAGCCAAGTCAGGCAGGGCTCCAAACTCGCACGGCAGAGAGATCCAGCCAGTGAAAATGTCTAATCAGTCTTTTTCCTCATCCCAGAGATGACTCTAGAGACTCAGTTGGATCTGTGGAGCCTTTGAACAAAGATGAAGTCCTTTCTAAAGGAGTCTCGTCTTGGAGCCTTGAGCCAGCAGCTGTAGTGGCATGAAACTATCAAAACATAAGGCCTGGCCACTGGGGCTGGAGAGAAGGCTCAGCAGTAAAGAACAATGGCTCCTACACAGGACCCGGGTTCAGTTCCCAGGACCCAACGTGGCAGTTTACAATCATCTGTAACTTCAGTTCCAGCGCATCAGATCTGAGACCCTCTTCAAGGTACTGTGGGCACCCACGGACACACATAGTACACATACAGACAGGCAGGCAAAATACCCGGGCCTCTAAATAAAAATAAGCAAGTCCTTAAAAAAACAAAACAACAACAAAAAAAAAGGACAGAAGGCTAGGGTGCAGACTGTAGGACTGGCTTTCACCATCTTCCATCCCCACCCCAATGTGGAAATGCCTGTCCCTGTCAGCTGCACACTCTTCGGTTGTACACAGTGTTCTGGTGTGTAGCACACTGGTGTGGCCTGTATGATATCTCATACCATCACTTTTCCAAGCATTCCATCAACCAGTAACCTCTGCTTCCATCCTCACACATTCCTGTGTGTGTGTGTGCATGTGTGCATGCGTGTGTGTTGCTTTCTCATTTGAAGGGGGATTTATAAATGTTCACAGGTTTAGAGGTTAGGATGTCAATATGCTATGGAAAGCTGGGAGTCAAACCACCATAGGTGTTCAAAGCAGATAACATTTTAATGTAGCATCAACATGGTACCACATTTGCTTTGTGGTGTGTGTGTGTGTGTGTGTGTGTGTGTGTGTGTGTGTGTGTGTGTCCATGTTTGCATATGTGGACATGTATGAGAGTGTATGGAGCCCAGTGGGCAATCTTCAGTGCCATTGTTCAGTAACCATTCACATTGTTTTTTTTTTTTTTTGAGACATGATCTCTTACTATGACTCAGCTTTCACCAAGTAGGAAGGCTAGCTGGCCAGCAAGCCAAATGATCTGCCTACCTTTGACCCCTCAGCACTGGGATGACAAATGTAGGCCACCATGCCCAGCTTTATTTATGTGAATTCTGGGAATGGAGAGAAGGTACTCATATTTACAAAGCAAATATTTTACTGACTGAACTATCTCCCCAGCCCCATATCTGCTTTTAAAAATTTACGTCCCTGTTTTATTTAAAAGGGGCTGATTTGTAGGGACACACCACATCGGAGGAGTGGGATGGGTGGGAGAGGGAGGAGAGGGTGGAAGGGTGAAACCGGGAGGGCTGGAAGGAGGGCACTATGATGAAGATGTAACTTGATGTAATAAATAAAAATTATAATTAAAAAAAAAGAAAACACCTGACACATAGTGTATATGTTGGGCAGCCTTCTGGGTAAACCTCTGAGGGATTTTAGGACAAGATCTTTTAATTTTATATTGCTTATTTCTTTCCAGACACATTAAATGCTCCGCCTTGTATCACTCAGGGGACAAGGGTCATGCATCTAGGCAGTAAGGGAATATGATTGCTGAATAAAGATGGGAGCAACCTGTAGGTTTTCTGAACTGCCACGGAAGAAGTTCTGTTATCCTCGACAGAGAATGGCGCAACTGTGTTTGGGATTTCTCTGTACAAGAAACTCACGGGCACACAGAGGCTCATCTGAAGATGGGGTCTGGCAACACCCCTGTCTAGAGACAGATGGCTGCATAGAAGCCAGCCCTGGAAGAAGTGAGAAAGAAGGAGAAATAATTTTCCCCCTAATTGTCGATGCTTGGTCATTTCATGCAGAGCTGTCAGACCCTCCCACTTCTAGGACTCAGTGGGAAGACAGGAGCAGACTTTGGGGACAGTGCACAGATAGAAATGTGTGTGGAGTGGGTTCCAGCCACACCATCAGCTCAAACGATGGATTGGTGGTCTCCTTCCTTGCTTTTCCTCTGAGTGCCAAATGGCTCAGCTTCAAGAGGGGCCTTGCTGAAGAGTGGCCCTCTCTGACCACCTGTTGACAGCAGCATCCTTTTGCTACTCTCCCTGCACTTTCCTGACTCCAGATTCCTCTCTAGCATTCGCCGACTACCCTGAGGATAAGCTTTGTAATTATTGCTCATGAACATATTCCCACATCCCTGGCACCTGATGGAGCTTGGTGAATGTTTTCAGCTAAATAAATGAGTCATGGGCGGTAGCCCGTTGAGTGAGAATGAGAATCAGAGGAAACACTGGAGGTTTCTTACCTTCAGCACTTGCTGGACTTGTGTTCACTGGCGTTCTCACTGCATTCTCCTTGATTTAGCAGCCTTTTCTCCCTCCTCTAGATATTCGCTCTGATTTTTAGGAGCACAACACCATCCTAGATTTCCTGCCGTCCTGTTCGCTCATTCGCTCAGCCTTCACTTCAGTTATATATATATATATATATATATAATGTGTGTGTGTGTGTGTGTGTGTGTGTGTGTGTGTGTGCACTCATACACCACTGTTCTCTTGCCACACACAGAATGGATCAGGATTGGATTTTGTTTTTAATTAATGTGATCCACCAAGTCCTTATACAGTAAACATTTCTTGAGAAAGTAGCTGGAGGCAAGTAGGGTGACTTGGAAGAAGTGGCTATTTAGCATCTCCAGTTGGCTGTCATGTAGGCGTCTTATATGAAATATGTCTATAGTTGACCACTCAGTCTTTCTAAAGCCCTGCTAAGTCTTTCCTCACTTCACACAATGCCCTTCTTCATCCTCCCAAGCCAACGCTAAAGTTTCCATGGTTCCTCTTTTTCTTTAACAGCTCTCCATCCAATTTGGCAGAAAACTCTGTTAGCGTTGTCTTCAAGCATATCCAGAAAGGGGCAAGCTTGATCCTTTCCTCAATTTCCACATACTGTTTCCTCTGCCTGGAGCACGTGGGTAGCAACAGACCTACATCCTTCACTCCCATCAGGATCCTTGCATACTGCCGTCTCAGGAAGGAACAGCTGACATGTATCGGTAAGATGAAACTCATATAAAACTCAAAGAGTCCTCACCTGGCTCTACTCTTTGTGGATGACACATCTCTCCTTACAGGCCATATAAATTCCTTATCGTTCATTGTCTAGCACAGCAGTGTGGACTCTACAGAGACCTGAATTTCATTCTCATCACTTATTTACAAGTGACACTTAGTAGACACCTAGCAAAATTTGTTGAACAAAAAAAAATGATATTTAAATTTATCAACAATATATTACTGTGTTAGCCTGGACTCTTCTGAGAATTAGAGCCGATGATATATGTTTTATACATGTATCCCTGTGAATATGCATGTAGCTGCAGACTTGGGAACTGACTGCTAGGATACAAAGGCCAAGAGTGAGGACCTGGAAAGCTAGCAATGCACCCCCAGAGGGCCATTTGTGCAAGTTCAAGGGTCTAAAAGTCTTATGTCTAAGGCAGCAAAGGAGAAACACTTGATGTGGAAGGAAATGTTCAAGAGGAAGCTTCTTCCTTCTGCTTTTTTGGTCCATCTGGGTCCCCAGCTGACTAGATGGTACTGCACCCACTGAGGGTAGGTTTTTCCATTCATTTGCTGAGCCATATGTCACTCTTCTGGAGAAACATCTTCAAGCCATTCTTCGGGAGTATTCTGTACTCACTGGGCATCACTCAGCTCCGTGAAGTCAATACCAGAACTATCACAATCCTTATGGGAGGAAAGCATAAAACAAAATGCAGATTTAGAGGGAATGTAGTGTATATGCAACAGAACATACAGATATTATAGAAGAGCTCACAGCTAAATGTTCAAGTGGATCCCTCTGTGTCACAGGCTCCTAATATAATTCCTGTTTTTCTCTTTGTGCCTTTTAGAATTTCTTTAAAGCCAACATTGTGCATATAACAAGTTTTAGTCAGAAAAGGAATGTTCTTCCTTTTTCCTTGTAGAAGAATTATCAAATAGAATGTTAGCCAGGAACCTAACAGAGATGAACAAAGAAATCTAATGCCTACTATGACAGATTCTTACAGAAAGAAGTTGGTGGGACAGTGAAACATCATGGTTATGAATTGAGGGGCTGCGTACATAGCTCAGGTTCTACTCAGTTATTCTGACTGTAAGTTGTTCCTTCTACAAACTCTGTAACTCACAAGCTTAAATGAGATGCTCACATAAAGCATTCTGCTCAGTTCTGGAATTAGTCCAATGAATGCTATTATTACTAACTCACTTTATCTTCCCAAGAAACTTACTAGGCAGATACCATTGTGCTCATTTCTCAGGTGAGAAAAGCAAGGGCATGGGGTGCTAGGTTTCTTGTCCCCCCATCAGGGGTAACAGCAACACTCTCCAGAGCCTGGGATTTGAGAGGAGTGATGCAACTCACTTCTGCCCCCTTCTGGACAAACATTGAGTATGTTGTGTCTATGGGAACAGAAGACTGGACAAGGTTTATTCTCTGCTTTCATTTTAAAGAGAAATTAAGATGTCTTGGGTGACAGACAGACAAAACAGTGGTGTTTAGTGATCTCAATAAAGGGAGGAGGGATGGAAGGAAGGAAGATAGGAAGGGAGGAGGTGGGATGCCTAGGAAGTTTGTAGAGTTTTCTACTGTCACATGGCTAAAACTAGACTTGATAACCACCATTATTTCTACCTCACTGGACCCAGTCACAGCCTCTTCATCCACATGCTTGTGTGACTGGGCAGGCTTGTAGGACCACTTCCTCTCAGCTTCCCCACCCTGGAACAAAAGCTCCATCTCCCATCCGTTTGGGTTTTCTTGCAAAGCAGGGTGGTTGGCTCAGCCTTTAATCATCCCAACAGCTCTGTATTGATCAGGAGCCCAACTAAAAAGTGGTTTCCTATAATGAACAATTCTCAAATTAGGAAAGAAAGGAACCCATCTGCTCATGGGCAGCTGAGATGAGGGAAGAAGTCAAGCGTGGTAGGTGGACCATCTTCCCTGGTTGGGGTCACTGGACATAAGGGCCTGACTAGAAAACAGGAATATGAGAAAATAATAAAAAAATTGAAAATCTTAATTCTCAATAGCTCGAGGAATAAAGTTAATTGGGTGGGGTGGGGTGGGGTGGTGCTTTCGGAAAGGGAGTTCATTTTAATCTCTAGCTTACTATGGAAACACTTGACCACTCTTTTGGCACCTTCCAACACACACACACACTTGTAACAGTGAATTTTTATTTTATCACACATATATTTATCAATACTTAACAATTTTCTATAATATTCCTAAATCCTAAACCCAAACCCTAACTCTGAAACCTAACACCTAAAACTTCTTAGTATCTATAATACAAATATTTAACATCAACCTAAGGTTTCTCAAAAGGATATTTTTCTCTGACCGTGGATCCTGATGGATGGCTGGTCTTCATACAACTTTTCAGTTTTAAAGTCTCTTAAAGTCTCTGAATTTCGTTCGTCCCTTTGTGGTCTTAAGACCAACTAACACATGAAAGTTTCCCAGGCAGCTCACCCGATTCAGATGCTTTTGACCTACAAAGGCCTGAAGTCCTGGAGCTCCGGTCTGAACACTCCCGAATCTTGGGGAGAATCTGTCCTGATTCAGACCCGAAAGTGGTCAACATCAGAGGGCGAAACCATCCTATGAGAACGTGATGCGTGTTCTTTCGCTGGTCGAGGAAAACACTCAGTGAATCAGGAACAGGAGAGAGAGCCCTCGCAGCATTCTCGTGGATCCTGCCTTATATATCTTCACCTGTCGACAGAAGCTTTTGCGCACTTTTAAAGTTAGTTCCAGGGGCTCAGTCCTTTTCTAAAAAGCTTTTTGCAGAGGGGAGAATTCACAGGGGGTCTGCAGATGTAGACAGGTGCCTCAGGGCATGTCCTTCAGATGTCCTTCGCAGAGAGCTGCACCTCCGACCTCTGGAGGGTGGGCACCCCAGGGAGCATGTCCTGCCCCCAGCCCCAAGATCAAAGAGGTCCTGGTCCTTGGTGACATGTCACTTCGGATGAAGTCTTTTATCTTAAAAGTGCAGCCTTATTCCAAGTTCCCTATGCTATATATGGTAACACTAAACCTACCACACACACTACCACACTTGTTCAGCCCCCACTCTCTCTTTTCATGTGTTTTTTTTCTCCTTTTCATGCATATACACAATCTGCAATTGCTATCATCATTCCAATATATTCCTACTCAAGCTATTTGGAGGGCGAGGGGGATAGCACATTCAGTTTGCCTTGTAAGCATGAGAATCTGACTTTGATCTCCAGAACTCTTGGGAAAAGCCAGGTTTAGTAGCACGTGCTTGCAGTTCCCATTCTGGGGAAGCAGAGGCAGGTGCATCCCTGGGGCTTAAGGTTGTCCAGCCTTGCCTAATCAGTGAGTTCCAGGCCAGCAAGACATCTTATTATAAAACAAACAAACAAGCAACAAAACCAAGGCAAAGTGTTCAGCACCTGAGTAACAACACCCAAGGTTGAGTTCTGGCCTATATATGAGTGCACACACACACACACACACACACAGAGAGAGAGAGAGAGAGAGAGAGAGAGAGAGAGAGAGATTTGGATTTAGATAAAGCTATCAGTGCTGAGTTTTCCTGGACGCCCATTAAGTCTAAAGAGCACCTCCAAATACATTTCCCACTCACCCTCAGAGTGAGAAGTGCACACAGTTATACAGACCCACCATGATTTTGCACTTAAATGTTACTATGCCAAGCTCTCTCCTATCCTAACCAACAGTGTTTATCTATTCAATGTATTTCTGTTCTTTTTCTTTCCTTTTACAATTTTGTGTTGTTTTGAAACAGAGTCTTACTCTATAGCCCAAGGTTTTCTGGAACTCATTATGTAGACTGGGCTAACCTCTAACTTGCAGCAATCTTCTTGTCTCAGACTATTGAGTAATAAGATTATAGCCTGGATCTGAAGGTAGAACTATTCCCAATTTTCTGAGAAAGCACCAGACTAATTTCCAAAGTGATTGTACAAGTTTGCTCTCCCATCAGCAATGGAGGTGTGCTCCCTTTGCTTCACATCTTCACTAGCACATGCTGTCCCTTGCGTTTTTGATCTTGGCCATTCTGATGAGTGTAAAATGGAATCTCATAATTTTGAGTTGCACTTTCCTGATGACTGAGGATGCTGAGTATTTCTTTAAGTGCTTCTTGGCCATTAGCGATTCCTTTGTTGACAATTATTGGTTTAGTTCTGTACTCCATTTTTTATTGGAGTATTTGATTTGTTGGTGTTTAATTTCTTGAGTTCTTTATATATTTTGGATATTAGCACTTTGTCATATGTGGGGTTGGTGAAGATCTTTTCCAAATCTGTAGGTTGCCATTTTATCCTATTGACAGTGTGCTTTGCTTTACAGAAGCTTTTCAGTTTCAGGAGGTCCCATTTATTAACTGTTGATCTTAGTGCCTGAGCTGTTGGTATCCTGTTCAGGAAGTTGTCTCCTGTGCCAATGAGTTCAAGACTATTTCCCACTATTTCTTCTATTAGATTTAGTGTATCCAGATGTCCCTTGACTGAAGAATGGATAAAGAAACTGTGGTACATTTACACAATGGAATACTACTCAGATATTAAAAACAAGGGCATCATGAAACTTGTAGGCAAATTGATGGAACCAGAAAATATTATCCTGAGTGACTTAACCCAGACCCAGAAAGACACACATGGTATGCACTCACTTATAAATGGATATTAGCCATTAAGTACAGGATAACCATACTTCAATCCACAGGCCCAAAGACACTAAGTAACAAGGAAGGCTCAAGGGAGGATGCTTGACTCCCACACTAAGTAGAGAAAATAACAGACATCGGAAGTGGATGAAGAGAAGGAGCTGGGTAAGAGAGGGGATGGGGAGGGGAATGGGGAGAGGTGGGAATCAGATGTGTAGAGTGGGAATGGGGTGAGCAGCTGACAAGAGAGAAGGGAAGCTGGTGGGGGGCATCTCTGGAACAAGCTAGAGACCTGGGGTGGAGGAGGCTACTGGGAGGAGAAGAGGGTGACCAGAGCTGAGACTCCTAGCAGCAGGAGATACTGAGACTGAAGTGGCTACCTCCTGCAGCCAAGCAGGACTTCCATTGGAGGGAGACGGACACCAAATCCCCTACAAAACCCTCGACCCAAAAAATTGTCCTGCCTACAAGATGTTCAGGGGTAAAGTTAGAGCAGAGATTGAGGGAATGATCAACCAATGACTGATTCAACTTGAGACCCAGCCAATGGGAGAGAACCAAACCCTGGCACTATTAATGATACTGTGCTATCATTACAGACAGGAATCTAGCATAACTGTCACCTAAGGGGCTTCATCCAGCAGATAACGGGAACAAATGCAGAGACCCACAGCCAAGCATTAGGTGGAAAGTAGGGATTCTTGTAAAAGAGTTACAGAAAGATTGAGGGAGCTGTAGTTCCTTTGTTTCTGTAAAATAAACACACCCAGAAGAGAAAAGTTAAGGTCCTGAGGTTACATCAGCTGAGTAATCATGGCAAAGAGTGCCTGCATGGGAGAGGAGTATGAGAAGCCACTAGACCAACAAGCACTGGTTAATGGGACAATAAATGGACTTGAAAATGGCCAAGCAGGTAGTGTATTAAATTCTGGACATTTTGTGAGTCCTGGTGTCTTTTTGTTCCTTTGCTTTAGGGCAGAATAAGGATCAGTATGTGGGAATTAGAGTAAAGAAGAGAGAACAGAAGCTCAGGAATGGGTTTTCAATGAGTACATTTATTTAAATACATGAGGGTCTGGCTTAGGAGCACACACTTGTCTGCATCAATGGGCACTACTGGAACATCTGTATGTCCTGTGTTATGTTAGGGGCGGTGGATGCAAAGATGCATAAAACACAGCTCCCTTCCTTGAAATGTGCTGAGGCCAGCAGGGGAGACAGAGGTGGATACAGAAAGACAGGTCCCAGGGCAACGTGCTGCTGCGATGGCGTGAGAGCAAAGCGCTGAGCGATCGCAAAGCATGTAGTAACTGATCTGCCTGGGTGAACTGGGAGAAGCTTTCCAGGACAGATGATATCTGATCATGGTCCTGAAGGATGAGTGGGGGTCTGCCATTGAGCAGCACAGAGCTCCTTATCACTGGAAGTGTTCAGACGGAAACTGAATGGACACCTGTCAAAGGTGTTACAGAGGGACTGCTGGGGAGGTGGAGGACTGGCCACTCTGGTGACCTCTACAGCCCTTCCAAACCCAAGATTTTCTAAGAAAGCCACAGCAATGGGATATTATTGTACTCACATATATGTTACCATCCGTCAACATCTTTTTTCCCCAGTTCTTTGCCTTGTGAGGCAAATGGGACACCTGTCAACCCAAAGAGGGTTTAAATTGGGATCAAGAAGATAGATAATTTATCATTTCTTTGCCTAGGGGTGGATATCTATTTACACTTCTCAACTGAGTGTAGTGAAGGGGGAAGGAGAGACTTCAGAAAAAAAAAAACTAAATGTTAAAGATGGAGGGAGGGCTCTTCTCCCCTGTGCATCTGGGACAGTTACGGGGGAGGGCTTAGCGTCAAAGTGAGCTCAGACTACTCCTGGTTGCCTGAACAGTGGAAGCTCCCTCCTTTGCTATGGTTCTGCTCGCCTGAGCCAAGACAGACATCTGAGGCTGTGCATCTGCTGTCCAGGGCTGGCGGTGCCCTTCTGCCAAGAAAAGAGTGGAGGACAAAGGAGAAATACTCAAGAGGAAAGTGCTCCTAGCTTCTTTAGGCCGCAGCAGCACCTGAGCTTCTCAGCATGCTGGCTGGAGAATGCTTGAATTGTTCACATTCCTGTTTCTGTACAGGTGAGCGCAGGTGCGCTCAGGTGGAGCCTCCATTCTTTTTCTTCACCTGTGGGGACAGGAGGCCCCAGTGACAGGCGGCACACAGACCCGCTATTGTCATCCTGCGTGGGGTGCCATATCAAATGCTTCTTAAGAAGGGCTTGGGTCTTGAGGCTTTGGGTTCTCTTAAGTACAGACTTATGGGAAAGAAATGAGTCCCTAAGAGGGTAGCAACTACAACAAACAAAATGTAAGCTTTTCCTACAGTTGGATAGGACAACGGAGTCTAGCTACTTTCTTGGTGACTTCTCACAGCAGGGAGAAGCGGAAGCAAATGACTTTCTTCCCAGCCTCTCAAATGCAAAGCTTGGCTTTCGCACTCGTTAAACTCTGGAACTAGTTAACACATCAAGTTTCTTCTGGGATGTCTGTCAAGAAGGATTAGCAGCCAGTTGATGGATGTGGGTTCAGGCTGCAGTGAACTTGTAATATCCACTCTGCTCAAGAGAGCTGGCCCAGCGTCCCCTGCTGACCCCTACAGGCTCCTTGGAGTCAGCGGGAAATGCAATCTGAGCCCATTGACTGTGTGGTGTGAGCCTTTTCTGTGAACTAGACAAAAAAAAAAAAAAAAAAAAAAAAACCTCCCAATATTAACCATAGTGAGGAAAAAATCCATGAAGCTGCTTGCTTTTCTATCAAAAGAAACAGGAAAAATAAACCCCCAAAAAGTGCATTTGGTTATTTACAGGATGTTCTGGGAATGGGGTACAAGGGTTGGGGAGAGTGACAAGGCCTTAAATACACCTTTTGAGTACAATTTTAGCTTTTTGAATCCCATTAATGCTTTACAATTCAAAAAGTTAGATCAATAAGACTGGGGTGGGGAGAGAAAATGAAATACAAACAGAAACAATGATGGTAGTATCTATTTGCATTTGATATGAGAAATATTAGAACTCTCAAAGAGGAAGTGAAATTAGATGAAGAAACTTTGGAGCATAGTGTTTTCATTATACATTTTCAGTTCAAAAAGAGTGCAAACAAATATTAAACTCATTAGGTCATTTGCTTTTTATGCTGGCACTGTGAGCAATCAGAAAGTACTAGTGAGTGTTCTGGAATTATGAATATTAGTAGGTATATTGTGTGGAGTATGGGGGGCGGTCACAGCAGGTTTGTCTTTACTGAACAAGGGAGCACAGATATGGAAAATGGAAGGGTCAGCAAGAACTGGTGGTATTGGTTTGAATATAATTGCTACTTTGAAATAATTCTTACCTTATACATTCATCACTTTCTCTGTGTGTGTGTGAAACATGTGTTTTGTGTGTAAATATACGTGAATTGTAACAAAACAATGAGCTCTAGGAATTTATTACTGGAATTTTTAAAAATTATTTTTTAATTATTGAAACTAAAATATGGTTTTATTCTTTAACTCCTTCCCTTTCTTCCTCCAGTCTCTCTCATGTACCTCTCTCAAATTCATAGTTTCTTTTTCTTTAACTGTTCATTCATATATATGATCATTCATATATATATAAACATTCATATATATGATCATTCATATATATATATATATATTCTTAATGTATATGAGCACAACCTGCTCAGCTCATATAATGTTACTTGAATCTATATTTTCAGGGATGACCACTTGGGATTGGGTAACCAACGAGGGTAGGGACTCTTCCCTGGCTAAGACTCTCTGTCCCACTCTCAGCATTCTTTAATCTTCTGCAGTTTGTTGTCTAGGGTTGAGGCGCCATGAGATTTCCCCCTTCCGTGTTACCATATCTATTGGTATCATCCTTGTCCAGGTATTTTTTTTAGGTGGAAAGTTCTTAAAGGAAACACTTGTTCGCTGGGAGAGCCCAGCAATAGTGACACCCAGCAGTAGTACGCATGACTAGAGCCCAAGTCTTGACCTCCACATTTGACACTCAGAGGTCTGACCAAGATCTATAGAGAAGTGGAGAGGCAAATGGCAGAAAAGATACATGGTCAATCTGGACTGACATATTGTGCTAGAAAGGAAGGAAGTACTAAAAGCAGACAACAGAAGCACAGATGATGGACAGGTGCCTGGGAGACAAGTATGAGGCCTGGGATGGCACCTGGGTCACCTGGAGCATCTGGCATCAAAATAACCAACATGACTCATGAGTCCTTGAACATTGAATAGAATAAGAATGCCTGAGACCAAAAATCGGATGAATGGATGGGTGCTAGACAGACAGACACACAGACAGACAGACAGTCAGACAGATAGAGGGGGAATAAGGAACTGCACTGTTCAGAGTAGGAGTCCAAATAAAAACAATGGAAGAAAAGATTGAACTAACAAATTATCCTATGTAATCATTAGAACAATAATATATTCAGTCAAAATTGGCAATCCATATTGATATTAGTGGGTGATGGTTTTGTGAGGAACAGGACATTTATATCATCTTGGAACATGCCCTTTCAAATATTTTATGAACTACAAAAGGTGAAAAGGCAACTTCAAAACTTCTTTGGTAAAAATATCAGGGCTTTATTTTATGCAAGCCATCAGAGTGTAGAGATGGGCCTATCATCTGCTGTGCCCCTGGCACAATGTACTAGGAAAGACACAGCACCTCTGTGATATTTTCTCCAGGGTTCCATAACTGCAATGTAATCACTCATGGAAGTGCATCAAACGCCAAATCATGCTACAGAATAACTGTGAGCCTGAAGGCCCCAGAAATGCCGAAGTCATGACTAGCAAAGGAAGACTGGATGCCTGTTTCACGCTCAAGGACACAAAACATCACAATAATTAATGCAATTAACATTCTGGATTGGATCCTAGAGTGGGGAAAATAGCTATAAGGGGCACTTTGAAACAACCGATAGAGTCTGCATTCTGATTGTGGGCTACATTATAATAAATTGTATAATTAAATATTAAATAAAATGTTAAGTCTATTGCTTTTGATCAAAGCTCTGGTGATGTAAGAGAATGTTCTTGAGAAATCTACACTATAGTACTTAGGGGTTAAAGACCATGAGAGATGGAGAGAGAGAGAGAGAGAGAGAGAGAGGGAGGGAGGGAGGGAGGGAGAGAGAGAGAGGGAGGGGGGGCTACAAATGAGAAGCAAATTGTTACCAGTTGGTACGTGTGAGTTAAAGACCTATGAAGTTTCTCTGTATTTTCATGCAACTCTTTTGGCCAAGTTAATTTTAACTGTAAGAATCACAGAGTGACAGGGAAGAGAATGGAATGGCTATGACGATGACGATGACGATGGTGCTTCTCGCCTCACCCTGTGGCATGAGCTTTGGTGAGAATTACATATCTATTACATTAGAACTTCCATGTATCTATTACTTCAGAAAGTGTCACATGTATGAGCACTCTTACTAGTTGTCATGATAATCTTTTTTAAGTGAACAAGGAAAGTATTTCATTGATCTCATTTTATAGGGATCTCAAGACTAGGCACCCAAAGTACCTTTCTCAAATCCACAGAAGTAGACCGTGGCAAGGTCAGAACTTGGACCCAGGCTATCCACGTTGCACTCGGGCCATGACCTTGACCTCTGAAGCTTGTGCTGTTCCCCTGAAGGTGCTGAGGATACTGACTGGATCCTGTGGTGATGCTATTAATATCCTGTAATTATTTCCCAGCACCCAAGGCTGTCTTGAAGCATTCATATTCCCTCCTGCAGCCTACATGTATAGAAGAGTGTTGCCGTTGTGCTGTTTAATGGCTATCTTGTGGAGTATTATAACACAGTGTCAGAGCGAGGCATCACTGTGTGCACAGCTTTGGGTCCTTGCATGGACCCAGGTTTTACTCTCATTCCCATCTTGAAGTCCTAATCCCGAACTGACAGCATTAGGAGGCAGGGTCTTTGAGGGATGTTTGGTTAATGAAAACTCTACTGTCATGAATGGAACTAACACTCTTTGAAAATAAGTCCTAGAAAGCAGCCTTGCCCCTCTCCATTTCGTGAGGATACAGTGAGAAGGGGACACTTACAGTGTCAAGAATGAGACCTTACCAGACACTGTAGGCACATTGACCTTGAAAGTTCCAGCTTGCAGAACAGTGAGAAATACATTTCTGTGGTGTTTTAAGACACCAGCCTGGCTAAACCAGCAACGAAATAAGGAATAACCATCAAGGAATAACTATGGCCAAGAGAAAAGGCATTGTGGGATCCACAGGCACTGAGGCAGAGAGGGTCAGATAATGGGAAGGTCAACATCAGGGGCCATGGAGGGAGCTGTCCTGAGATGTAGATGCCGGGATTTTGTGCGTTGCTCTTCAGGCTCTTTGACCTTAACAAGCCAGGGCTAGCCCTCCACAGGCCCTCCTTTGAGGAGCAAACAGGCAGTGAACTCCCTGAGCTAAATTCAGAGCTCTTCCTTCTCCCTCCAGGCTCATTGAGAGCCTTGAGTTTTCTTTATAACGTTGGTGGTCTTATCCTTTGTGCAATGTTTTTCTTGTTTTGAGTCTTTGCCAGCCCTCTGGCTGTTTGCTGCCATTTGATTATCATCACATTTGGCACCAGCTGTAGTTCACACTTCTACCTGGTAGTAAGGCTGCTGCTTTGCTGAATCTGCTTTCCACTGGCCACCAGCTCCAGACATCTGCCTGTGGATAAACTTTAGACTCTTAGCAGGTCTTCCTAGCCTTTAGAGATAGGTCCAGCATAAGACATTCACAGGCATCTCAATTCATCTAAACTTTCAGTCACTCCTTGTTCTTAGTCCCCTCTATCAGGACTATTAGGAGTAAGGGTTTCATTTCTTTCTTTAACCATCGTACTTGCTGAAGCGGAGTTCCAAATGCTTGGGTAGGCAGGAGTGAGTGGCCCTGTATGTTCTTTGTCCATCTGAGAGAGATAGGCAGGTAAGGGACATTCAGAAGGCGTGTCTCTTCCTCAACTTCCACTTCCAGATTTTTTCCAGCAGGCGGTTGGCTTCAAAACACCTGGATCATCGTCTCCTGTGATGCAAACACCAGAACTAACTGAGAAGTTTCAGAAACCGATTAAATATTTCAATATTGGGCAGACATATCTTTTAAAAACACTGTGAACTCCAAAATGGTCCCTGCTTCATAGAGGTGTTTGGAGACAGATTATACCACATCAGGGACTGAATTTTGAGCTCCCTTGGAGAAACTATTGCCCAACACTCCTCTGAAAATCCTTTCCCAGAATTGCCAGGTGGCCAACCTTGTATCCATCAAACTGACGTTGGCCTTACCTGTGTTTACCAAGGCCATAGTTTAATCACCAGGTGTCCCCTCCAGTTTCTCCTGGTTTTATGGGGAAGAATGAGAACCCAGAGCCTTGACCCCACATCCAGGGCATTTTCTATTACAACTCCTGGAGCTATTGTTCAGGATGCAATGCAGTGTTCAGCAGTAATAAAGCTAATTCAAGGAGATGCTCCTGAGTATTCTACCTTTCGTAATGTAGGTAGACTTGAGAGTGAGGCTTTAAGTGCTGAGTCTAATTCTACACACCATATTTCTCAAATGAAGTTCCTTACATTTCAGTTTCCCAGAAAACTGACAGAAGTTACATGGGAAAGAAAACTTATCTATTTCTGCCCCTTGGGCAAACACCAGCCATCTAAGGTCAAGTGGTTTTAAGATGTACGGAGACATCATAGGAACCCAGTGCAAATCTGTTGAGTGATAAATTAATAAAACTGAGTGCACAGATGCCTGGGCCCTCAAGTTACACAAGCTAAGTGGGATTCTTTGTATCAAGTTCCCCAGAAACAGATCCTTGGCGAAGACTTTACAAATTCATAAAAGAAAAGCTCCTCAGAAGCCAGAAGAAGAGAACAAGAACAGGGAAGGAAGAAGCCAAGATGGCAATTTCAGGTGAAGACAGTGCCAACCCATGGCAGGGGACTCTGGACCTTAAAATACTTAAGAGACTGTGTCCTACCTTAAGTCAAGGGTCTTGGTTTACAGTCTCCTGCCCATTCTTGACACAAGCTTCCAGAAGATGTGAGCTCTTAAGTGTCTTGTGCTTTCTGGGCGCTCGGCAGTTCTGTAAGGGGCATGGAGGCTTGAGGCAGGCAGGAGAAACTGTGAGGTTTCCTCCATAAATCTGGCTACACACTAGCAACTCCCATACCTCCAAGTATGTATGCCCGTAAAGGACCCCAAATCAAAGGATCAGTGTTTGAAAAGCTATCAGGTCACTTTACACATTTGTTTTTCTTTCATGGTTTCTCAAACTGGGGTGCATATGTCTGTCTGTCTGTCTGTCTGTGTGCGTCTGTGTCTGTCTGTGTGCATCTGTGTGTGCCTGTATGTGTATATTCACATGTCTATGTGTGTGTCTGTCTGCATGTATGTCTGTAATGTGTGTGTATATATGTGTGTATGTGTGTATATATGTGTGTGTATGTGTGTGTGTGTGTGTGCATCTGTTGTGTGTGTGTAATACTCTTTGTGAGTCAACTTCTAGTTGACTCTTACGTAAATATCTTAAGGAGCTGTGATACTGTGTAAATGGGTGTAAGTTTGCCTGTAATTTTCTGAGTTCTAGCACATTCTAGCTTCTTGTCTTGAGTGTCAGTGATTTAATGGTGTGTGTATGTGCATGTGTGTGTGTGTTAGGTCTGGAACGTGGGTTCTCACTCATGCTAGACAAACACTCTACTAAACAGCTGTGGACCCAGGTACACATGCTTTTGGGAATGAGAACCATTTCGTGTCATTTGGATCAAATAAGAGGGCTTTAGCTTTTGAATTTTAAGCGTCATTTTGGTCTTGTGTTTCAGGGATCTAATATATATTATATATTAATTATATATTATATATATTAGCTGAATTACTAACATGAAATGTGCATGCCTACAACAATTGTAAAAATTATAAGGAACTAAAATAATCAGCTTTAAAACACGTATTTTCAAAATTCAGTAGAATACATACATTCTCCCTCCTTTCCATCATTACCAGCTATTAGCTGAGGCCAGGGCTGCATTTTGGCTGATTTTTCCAGAGAGCTGGAAATTTGGAAAGAATGGTCTAAATTTAAAATAAATCAGTCTCAGCGCTGGGAATGAGAATAAAAAGGGCAGGGGTGAAAAGGGAAGGAGGGGACCTATCATCCATGTCTCTGGGACCAAACAATAAGTCATTGCTGAGGACTTGGAGAAATTGTTATCCAAGAACTAAGACAAGAAATTAATTAACTTCATTTACTTTCAGTAATGGAGATTGACCCTAGAGCTGCATGCATGCTAGGCCTCAGCTCTCTTTTGTTTATTTATTTTTTAAATTGTAAATAGGGTCTCACTAAGTTGCCCAGGCCAGCCTTGGACTCACTCTGTAGCCCAGGCTAGCCTTGAACTTGTGATCTTCCTTTCTCAACCTCCAGAGTAGTTGGGAATCACTGAGTTTATATTTTTAACCCCCAACATGTTCAAATTCAGAAGAGAAGGAAATGCATCTTAGTTCCCAAAACACCACACGGTAGAGGCTTCCACTGAGTCCCGTGGGATGGAATTCTTGAGATGCAAAACTGGCAGATTGTGTTATGTCATTGGCGTTAGCAGCAGAGCCAGAGGCAGTCCGTATCCCTGCTCATTTCTCTAGTTGCAATAACCTTTTGAAGTGATTCTGAGAATTCCAACCATGTAGATGCTTTTGCTGGCCAAAGTCCCAGAAGAGATGATGATTTTCAAATGTTTTCATTGTGCTTTGGAATTGGTTCCTGTCCCATAAGCAGGCAGTTTGCTCGGTGAGCTGCCCTGCCTTCATTAGGGTGCGACCACTTGGAAGGGCAGAGTTTGAGTTTACACTGGATAGTTGGTGGTGACCCAGGCCTCTAGGCACTTTGACCTTCGCTTGGTTCATTTCCATGTATCTGTCCACTTGCAAACCACCCGCATGTGTGCATTCGTGTTTGTGTGTGTGTGTGTGTGTGTGTGTGTGTGTGTGTACATTGTACACATCTCTTTTCTCTGTGAAAGAAGCATGTCTCTCTTGTTCTCAGTGTTCTAGGATAGACTAATCTACTTCAGTTTAAATTTTCTATGTAGTCAACAACTCATATTGGGTTGGGAACTTACGTGGTCAAGACAGAAAAGTTCCGCAAACTAGGAGCAATCCCACAGACAAGGGTGCTAGATTTCATATGGAGTCTTATCATATCAGTGTTTGCTTTCTTCTCACTGCTTTTAGCATTAACTCAGCTCCAGATGCTAAAAATAATCTTAGAAGCACTTGCCTCTCACTGAGGTCAATTTTCCGGGGTTTTTTTTTTTTTTTTCCAGGTGTGTAGACTGCCCTCTGGTGGGCTTCTACTGCAAATATAGAGCCAAGTACGCCTGCTCCCTAAGGAAGATCAGAATTTCCAAGTTTGAACACAGAACCTTTGTCAAGTGCCAGGCCCGTGTAAACCAAGACCCATCTCTTGCCCTTTACACCCCGTTCTGGTAAATCAACGTACTCCAGTAGGCTTTCTACAATGATCCGAGCATTCAGGTTCTCTGCCACCCGATATGTTGATCACTAGGTGTAGCTAGTGAGAATGAAGGAGTGGATTTATTTCAGTGAAGTGTCTTGCACAAGAGACAGCTTTAAGTACTTGAGATCATACAGTGGTGCTGTGGGGACAGTGCTCCACTGGTATACACTGGCATCTTGCTCAACTTCCAGAGCGCTTTAATCATTTGAAAAGAAAGCCCTATGCCTCTTAAAGCGTCAGGCCTCATGTTCACCCTCATGCCAGTTCCTGGAAACCACCAACCTGTATTTGGTCTCTCTGAGATATCTACTCGGGAAAATCTGTATAAATGGAATCATCTGTGACGTGACCTCAAGCATCTGGTTCATTTACCATCATGTGTTCAAGTTCCCCCCACCCTATAGCACGTATCAACACCGGTTCCTTTTTATGGCTGCATATTTTTTGTTCGTGGGTGCAGTACATTTTGTCAGTTCATTCATTTGTCGATGGAAACTCGAATCACTCCAGATTTTGGCTTCTGTGACTATGTCACAGTGCACTATGGACATTCAAACATAGGAATCTGTTCCAGTACCGTTGTCTGTGCTTTTGAATATATACCTTGGAGGGAACTCGCCGGTCCTATGTAAATGTGTTTTACTTTGAGGGGAATCCACCAAGATTTTTTTCTAAGAAACTGAGTTTTTTTTTTTAATTTTCTACCATTTTAAATTCTTTTAAGTTCATGTATATGCGTGTGTGCCTGTGTGAGTTTATATATACCGTGTGTGTGTGTGTGTGTGTGTGTGTGCAGGAGCCATGTGTGTACAGAGGCAAGAAGAAGGAGCTAAATTCCCCAGAGCTGGAGTTACAGGAGGGTGTGAACCACTGCGTGGGTGCTGGGAACAGATCCCAGGTCCTCTGCAAGAACACTAAATGCTTAATCCCAAAGCCATCTTTCTAGCTTCTTTTCTACCATTTTAACTAATATCAATATTGCAACCAGACCTATTGATTCAAAGCATTCTGATTTGGTCTGAAGAATAGTTCCAGAGAAATACCAGTAGAAGCTAGGCAACATGTATTGAGGTTGGATTTTTTTTTTTTTCAGAGAGGCTCTGGGAGACCATTGCAAGGGGCAGTGGAGTATGGAGCTTAAGTTGTAAAAGAGACCTTGGGATGCTGGAGATGACAAATATATTCTGAACAAAATTGCAGACACAAAGTATAACCTGCCCAAGAGAAAGACCACGTGTGCCACAGGAAGCAAGGCTTTTACAACAAGCTTGATAAAGCCCACAGGAACCCACATCAGGCCAGCACAAGCTCAGGACACTGTCACTGAGCTACGAGCCTGGGGTTTCCCCTACGAGGTTGTCTTGGTCTTGCTTGAGTCTGAACTGCCTGCACTGTTCCCGTTAGGGCAGGAATGTCTATTCTGTACCATCATGTATTAGAGGTATGTAATAGAAAGGAAAATTAGGGGATCCCACAGCTAGAGTTTTCCTTGTGTCTCAAGAGATATTGCACATCTGAAGTGGAGCTCTTGATACATTGTATATGAACTGCGTTATGATCACAAATGCTTAAAACAGATTAATTTTTAAGGAGGCATCTTATTCCTGGAGGGTTAGTTCATTCTGTCTCCCAAACCCCTTGCATTCTTCTTCTCCCCTAAAGCAACACATGCCCACTCTATTCTTTGAATGCTCTATTAATTTTCATTTATTTATTTATGTGTGTGTGTGCGCGCGGGAGGGATGCACATTCCATGGCTCATATGTGTAGGTCAGAGGGCAATTTTGGGGACACACATCCTGGAGAATCAGATTCAGGTCATGAGATCTGACAGCAAGTGCTTTACCATCTCGTTGGCCCCCTCTAAATGCTGGATGGAACAGCTGTGGGGCATTGCTGAGATACTATTTGGTGACACAGAAATGGATGCTCTTCACAAATAGATGGTACCAACTGATAGCCAAGGGTTTACCTGATTTTTATAAAATCTGACTTATAGAAAATAGGGATGGCATTTTCTGCCACCTACACTCATTCTCACGCTTGCATCAAGTGGGTAATGCTGAAGTGAATGCAGTCTTTACAGGAGGCAGGAGAAGTTTTACATTATTTTGTAATAATCAATACTCAAAAAGGAGGAGGCTACATTAAATACATCTTTGTTTTAAGGTTCTCATGATCACTGACTTGCATTCTTGAAGTTCTGTTGTTGATTTTTTTTTGTTTTTTTGGGGTTTTTTTGGCATTTATACCCATCTTGACTCAATGATTACTCAAGGATTTGTAACCTTTCAATGGACAAGATGGTTGTTTGTGAAAAAGTGTCACTTTACTTGCTGTTACCTACAGTAGCAAGCTCCGGACCCCTAGGAGCCCTATAGCCTGTGGCTGAGGCTGATAATTATGCTTAATAATAAGGTTGGTTTCGGGATTGTATAGCCAAATATGCAGTCTGGAGAGTTCAAAAATTCATCTTGTGGCTGCCTCTCTGTTCTTCATTCCTGGACCAGCTTTCTCGGGTTACTCTCCTTTTAACCAAATAAAGTCATAATCACAGGGAAAGGACTTCAACCAAACATCTGCCGAGGAACAAGCAAGGCTATTCTATTCACCTCCATAATCAAAGAGGTTCCTAAATTACACAGGGCACAGTGATGACCTGCAATCCAACCATAAGAGCAGCCATCCTGGAGGTCCATAACTCTTGGAATAAAAAAAAAAAAACAAAACAAAACAAAAATCAGTGACAGGAAGGATGCCTTATGGGAGGTGCTTAGGTTTCATCACCACCAAGTCATTTTAGCTCAGAGACCCAGGTCAGAGCTGATCTTTGCTCAAGTGGACATACACTTAAGGCAGAAGGAGCGAGT
The DNA here is from genome assembly GCA_907164525.1 of Lophiomys imhausi. Taxonomy (NCBI): domain Eukaryota; kingdom Metazoa; phylum Chordata; class Mammalia; order Rodentia; family Muridae; genus Lophiomys; species Lophiomys imhausi. Next base: position 1,410,899 of record CAJQZJ010005154.1, on the reverse strand, counting down.
GGTAAATGACAGCATGGCAGTGCTTTCTATGGAACACACTGTAGCTAAAGTTAAAATCTACTTCTGAACTGGAGATCCCTAGTGATTCCCAATTGATTGAATGATGATTGCTCTGTTTCCTTTCACAGAAAAGAGCTATGCAAATAAGATTGTTTGCTGAGCATTGAGATCTTAGCTGCTTCCTTTCCCCTGACTTGCAGAGCAGCCAGGGTTGCATTTAATGTAGGGTGTTTTCTGAGGGTACTCAATTTTTATGGTTCCTTCTCTTTCAACTTTCAGAACCTGACTCATATGTTGTGGAGGAAGGGCAACCAGCAGCTTTTGAGTTGATATACACAGCTCTCTCCTTGGCTTCTGCCCAGTGATATCTGGTTATTCCCCTACCCATGAGTGATGTTGGCTATGAGACTGTGGAGACAAGACTCAGGGGAGCATCCAATATAGGGGGCATTTCTTCCTAAGCAGTGAAAACTAGATATGACAGCTTGAGGAATGAAGTGCAGATGATAGAAATAACAGTCTCTTCTTCCTCAGTTACCTGGTAGCTGTAGTGTGGGAGTTCTACACATGGGCTCATGTCAACCTCTGCTCACCTCTTTGCTTTCTCTTCCAAGTGTCCTTCTGCCATTCCCTCTTTGTTCTGTCCTCCTACTGGCCCTCTGCTCTCTTCTCCTTCCTCTGTACTGATCTCTCTCTCATCCCCTTACTCCATCTTTTCTTTTCTTCTTTGTTCCTTCCTTCACTTAGCTATTATTTTATCCAGTCTTGATACATGATCCCTGAGATAGATGAAGAGTGGGAGGCTTGCCTTTCATGGCCACAAAGAGCAGCACTGAGCCTTCTGTCAGGCTGTCTACCCATTTCATTTCTCTTCCCTTCCTTTCCTTTTTCATTTATATCTGTGGTACTAGAGATTGAAGCTAAGGTCACGCAATTTTAAGAGAAGTGCTGTATCCCTGATTCACAGCCTTTCCCCTTTGGAGATGGAGTCTAGGTATATAGCCCAGGATGTCCTGGAGTTCAGGGAGGCTCTGAGCTCTCAATCTCCTCTCCCTCAAGTTCTTTAGTACTGAGATTACAGCCATGCACCACCAAGCCCAGCTTACCCATATCCATTTCTTCTTATTTTTTTTAGAGCACCCGAGTGTGTGTGTGTGTGTGTGTGTGTTGCATGTGTATGAGTGTTAGCTCAGGTGTGCACATGTAGGGGCCAATATTTTCCTCTGTTGTTCTTAGTCTGGTTTTTTACATGGATGCTGAGGATATGAACTCAGCTTTTTGTGCACGCAGTAAGCACTTTATCCAATGAGTGATCATCTCAGCTTCTGCCATGCCTAAATCCCAGCGTATGCAGTGCAGCTCCACGAAGCTTTTTTCTAAGAAGTGCATACAAGAGGATCCAACAGCAACTTCACCTGGCTTGCATGAACAACGGCAGACCCTCTGACTTCTGAAGCTGTAAAACACTCTGTTCTTGGACCACACCATTTGCTCTGCAAAGCACAAATAGACAAGTGCAGCATCAAGTCAGCTTCTGGTCATCTGGAAAATAATGTCAAAACTCCTTAGGGCAGCCTTCAACACCTGCTAAAAGTAGATCGAACTTTCATTCAGCCTAGCAAAAACACACGTCACCCCTTTACTATGCCATGTTCCTTCCCATGCCCTATCCCTTGTCTTCCTTCTTTTCCTTCTTTTACAATGTCTCCTTTTTTACAACACGACAGTCCTGACTCATTTTACACTGCATTCCATCTCACCCCTGCCCCACTCTCTACAATCTTACTTTCCTGAACTGATATAAAGGGATCTTAATCATTTGTATCTTGTTTTTAAAACTGCTAGTTAGTGATAAATAACTTCTTAAGAATGCCTGAGATGATAGATAAATAGATGATAAGATAGATAGATGATAGAAGAGAGAAGAAAGAAAATATAAAGTTGATTGGGTAGGGGGTGGGGAGGATCTGGAAGAAGTTGGGGGAGGGGAAACATGATCAATATATATTGTATTAACAATATTAAACAAAAATAGAGAAAAGAGAGGGCTTCCTGTGCATGCAGAGGACCTGGGTTCAGTTCCCAACTGCTACATGGTGACTCATTTCGAGGTGATCCAATGATCCCTTTGATATTCAAAAGCTCCTTCATGCAAATGACTCACATTCATATATGCCAGCCCTCACACAATAAAATTCTCTCTATATATATATATGTGTGTGTGTGTGTGTGTGTGTGTGTGTGTGTGTGTGTGTGTATACACATAGATAATCTATGATGCAAATGGATGGATGAGATGTGTGGAAACACAGGATGGGAAGGAGGGATTATCTTCCCAGACACCCGCACCTGCACACCTCTGGCTCCAGCTGGCTTCATGGGCAACTCCAGTCTTGGGTGCTCAGTATATCAACAGGGTTTACTCAGCTCTTGAAGACTGTTTAGTTAATGTTGTTTGGTTTGGGATATATCATTCATCCTTGTTCTCCAGGAAAAAGACATTCCTAATAAAGCAATTTTTAGCTTTTTATAGTCTTGCCGTTTTGAGAGTTCTCATGGTTTCTCAGACATGGTTTCTCTGTGTAGCCTTGATTGTCCTAGAACTCTACCAGTAGACCTTTTTTTTTTTTTTCGAGACAGGGTTTCTCTGTGTATCCTTGGCTGTCCTGGACTCATTTTGTAGACCAGGCTGGCCTCGAACTCACAAAGATCCGCTTGTCTCTGCCTCCCAAGTGCTGGGATTAAAGGTGTGCGCCACCACCGCCCGGCTTCCTGTCACTTCTTTATGGCACCCAAAGGTATCTTTACCTCCTTTTGCTAAAATGACAAATGCACCATGCTCCTCTTCCAAGTGTCTCGATAGGCTTTACTTGACAGCAGCAGACTTCACCTGGGCTCCTTTTGTCCTGGGGTGAGCTCATCTGCAGACCCTCGGCTCTGAGTGTGCATCCCCAACTCCCATGGATCTCAGGTGTGTCTCACTTACTGTGGTGAGGATTTACATAAGACTGATGCCTACCCTACAGAGTACCTTGGAGTGTGGGCTGTGCCCCAGTCACAGCAGCCACAACTGGGAGAGTGTTAGAAAAGAGCAGTGTCTGGGTCAGTTGCTCAGGGTGGGGAGAGAGCATTTTAACAAATGTCCTAGGGGTTTCTGGTGGCTGGAGCTGAGGACGGCTAATGGGCATCCTTAGCAGATGAACTCTTCGAACAACCAGTTCTTACACATTCAAGGATGCAAGAAGTACACCCAGGGTTGTCCAAGTCTCCCTTGCTTTGACAGGGCAATCATACATTGTGTGTAAATACGCAGGGGCAAGGTGGCAGCTGGAGCTTGCTTTCTGTCTCTGATGTCCTTTCAACAGGAGAGAGAGCTGCTTGCCTGTCAACACACACACCCCACCCTTCTTCCCTGCCCTCAGGTCGCACTTAGCTGCTCTGTCCCCAGCATCCAAGGGATAAGAGGAATAATAAAGACAGCACTTCATGCAAGCCGGCCTTCCTTTGGCCCCCTGTGCTATGCATGGCATCCACGTAACCTGGCCAAGCCACCCAAACCCCTGTTCTGGTAAGATTCACCTGCACCATGCAGACAGTGAGGGATTGTTCGGAGCAAAACACTGTGCAATCAGTTGGAGATAACGGAGGCACAGAGGTCAGGCTGGCTGCCCAGAGCATCTTTCATCTTTGACTTATATTGGCGGGGCCTAAAGTGTGGCATCAGCCTGCTCTGCCTGGCGGTCAATGGCTGCCTTGTTCTGTCCCACCATTTATCTGCCATCTCTCTGATGTCACAGGTTTCATCTGGGTAGCTGACTTCAAAGATGCTTTTCAAATTTTTTTAATTTTTCTATTTCAAGGATAATAGCCCCGCTTTTCAAAAGCATTTTGCTCTGCAATCAAATCAAATATTCTTAAACGGACTGGGCCAAGTTAGCCCAGCCCAGGCGCAGAGGTTCCCGAAAGGTGGCCAAAACTTGGTGCCAGGTCCGACAGGTGGACAAAGGGAAGCTGTGTTTTCTGTCTACCTCAGATGTGTTCTTTTCTTAAACTTACCCTTGTGCCAAGATTTATAAACCAAACATCATTTCTTACTGTTGCCTGTTCTCTAAGCACGTTGACTCAACTGAAAACTATTCCCCCAGGATAACGACAGCATTCTTCTTGCTAATATCTGGGTAACGGAGTTAAACAATTTGGATAACTGTGCTTTCTAATGGGTTAACTTTGGGCCCATGAGAAAATTTCTGGCCTTTACATCATATAGATTTTGGTTTATTAAGCTTAAACCTGTGTGTAGGTTGTAGCCTCTCCCACTCTGTGGTCGGCTTTCCTGTGTGTGTGGTCTTTTCAAATTGTATTATCACCTCAATGCCTGGATGCTCCATTGTGGGTTGCCTGGTTTCCACGGTGGGTGACCTGATAAGGCTTTCAGGCAGGCTGAATCAGCAGGCATATTCTGTGTCTTTTTGCTGGAGGGACATATTCCCAGTGGATAATAATGGCTAATCTTAATAGGAATGTGCTAGTTTCTACACACTGAACTAAGCAGTTTATATGCATTGTCTTGTTGAATTATCATTCCGTTCCTATAAGATAATATCATATTTTAAGTTAATTTATTGTGTGTGCTTGTGTACATACAAATGGGGGGCAGAGGTTAACCCCTTGCCTTTTGGTATTTTTGCCCAGGAATTATCCACATATTATTATTATTATTATTATTATTATTATTATTATTATTATTATTAGACATGGTGTCACACAGAACCTGGAGGTCCATATTTCCTGGACCATAAGCTCCAGGGATCCTCCTGGATCGGCTTCCCCAGTGCTGGGATTACAAGTGCATGCCACCATGCCAAGTTCTTTAATGTGGGTTCTGGGAATTGAACACATGTCCTCATACTTGTACAGCAAGCACTCTACAGACCAACTACCATTCCAAACCCTCATTACTGCATTTTAGAGATGATAAAATGAAGGCTCAAAGAGAACTGAGATACCCGCTTATGTTTATCTGTCTCTGGAGCCCAGACTCTTAGCTACAGTATTTTGTTGCTGCTGAGTGCAATACTATCATCAGACCCAGAGTGAAGAGAATTACAGAGAAGAAAAAAGGGGGGACCATGATTTCTGATTGAAGAATGTTTTTCTCAATGCATCATAAAATACAATTCTTGAGTCACCTGTGAGTTTTCAACCCTTCCTTCTATCATGGGGTCATTTTCACCTCCAAGAGTAAGGTGAGTCCTACATCTTTCCAGTGGGGTGAAATAAAATTCCACTGCTGCATTAGGAGATGAGGAGTCCGGGGTAATGGTCCAAGGTCATGTCTGAAGATTCAGAAAAAAATTCAACTTTACATGCTCTGTCTTTCAGCATTTAGATTTCATGACACCCAAGAGTATAAGGTAAGCTTGGGTATATACTGTGTTTAGGAATCTAATTTCAAACTTTGGAGGACTAGAGAGTAAGATGATTCAGTGGTTGAGGGCACTTGTCACAGAGTCTTATGATCTTCATTTGATTTTTGGGACCCAAAAGATGGAAGGGGAGAACTTTCCTCTGACCTCCACAGGCATGAAATGCATAGCACAAAGCACATGTGCACACACACACACACACACACACACACTAACACACACACTAACACACACACACACACTCATGTTCACAAATGAATAAATATTCTTAAATTGGGAATAAAATTCATAGACAAGATAGAAAAAAATTCATACAATAAGATCTAGGGTAGGAGATTCATATACACAGAAGTTCTCTCAAAAAGATCTCTCTATAGAAGAAAGATAGAAAATAATGCACAGAAAAATAGAGTCAGTTGTCCCATAGGAAAGGAGTCCACAATTTCAGGCATAAAGCACAGAGAATGCTGTGGGTACACACAATGATGGGCAGCACCCACGTGTGTGGGGCCTCGAGGGCAACTTTCAGGGAAACCCAAAGGTTTCAGATGATGGCACAGTAGGTTTTTCACTGAGGTTTTGAGCAAGAACAAAAGCCACAGCTGTGAAGTCTCCTGTTCATGCTCAATGTTCACATGGTAGTAGAAGGCAGGCCTTCCCTAGTATTTACTTCATGTCTATAATGTGTGCGTGTGTGTGTGATGTGTGAATGCATGTGTGTACACATGTTTGTGTGTGTTTGTGTGTGTAAAACTGTGCCATAGTGCATGATTATGCAGGTAAGAGGACAACTTTTGGGTGGTGGTCTCCATCTTCCCACTCATTTGAGACAGAGTCTCTCTGAAGTTGCTTGCCGAGTTACTGAAAGTTCTCATATTTTTGCCTCCATTTCCCAAAGTGAGGTAGGATTGCTGAAGCTTATACTTTTGCATCCTGTTTTCTCTATGTGTTCAGGGGATCCAGGCTCAGGTTGTCCAGCTTATTCAGCAGGCAACTTTACCCAGTCTATCATCTTCCCACCCAGCATCTATCGTTTTTGAAGGAGGATTACACCAGGAAGTAATGTAAGCCTGGAGAGGGCATGAGGAGTGAAGGAAAACTGGGATCCTCTGCACGTCTGTAACTTTTCTAAGAGGAACAATCTGTTTCTAGAGTAGGAGAGAACTGGCTTATGAACTGGCCAAAAAGGCTCTCAGTAGCTTTCGAGGACTCCTGGAGGCAGTGGCCATTGAAAGGCTGAATTGTGGGCTCTTGGATGTGGATGCAATGATCTCAGGATACCATCATGACTATAATATGAGCAGATGATGCCAAGCTTGGCATTGTCAATATTTAATGAAATATTCAGCAGACACACATGGCTTGAATTTAAGTGGACTAACTAAGATGCAGAATGAGAGGATCAGCATCCCAAAGGTATTAGAAGATCAAATTAGCATAAAATCAACACCCTTTCCAGAGCAGACTGGAGGAAAGGTAGGTTGAGAAGCATGGTGGTAAAAGACCTTAAGGCTTTTAGGTAAACGTAATGAAAGCCTGGGATATAATATCGTTGCCCAAAGAGTTAGCACAAATTCTGTCTGTGTAAGTGAAAATATAAAGTTAAGAACTAGGAAAAGAAGGAAACCAGTATATTCTAATGCCTTCTTTCTACAAAATATTTTCAAAGATACTACCTTGTTTCCATATAACTTATAAATTTATTCTCGTTTTTGCAGATGAGTCAGGTGTTCAAGATACAGAATGCTTAATTAATTTCCTCAAGATCATATAGCCAGGAAATGGAAATGTCAGGGTTCATACTCAGGTCATTTTGGTTTACAAAGCTCAGATATGCCAGTGTGTGACAATGAGGTTTCTAGAGAACACATGGGGTTCAGCTTACATGGGTCAAGATGAGAGGTGAGAGTGACACTCTCGAGGAGGACATGGTAACCTGGGGTGTTTTTCTGAAGCTGGTTCCCTGTATTCCACTCTGAAGTTGCTTCAGGGCATCATCAAGTTTCGTGGGTCAGGATGAGGCCCACAATAGAATGACTGAGAGTCAGGACAGACCTCAGAACTCTCCTGCCAAAAATGATGGCAATATTCTTGAATAACTAGCATTATTATAACATAACAAACACTAAGGATTTGGGGGCGGGGGGTTGAGATGTGTGTCCAGCAGTTGAATGTCTGCCAGCAGGGATAAGGAAGCAGAGGCAGCATGTTTACTCAAAGAACAGATCTAGAACACTGGGACACTGCTTCCTGCTGTGTATTGTCTCACATTGCTACTCACAATAAATTGTTCTCCAGTTTTATTTGCTTAAATCACACACATTTACTTATCTTGCAGTTCTGTAGACCAGAAGTTTGACACAGGTCTCATTGAACTACACCCGAGATGTTCTCATGGCTCTAGAATGCTTTTTCTCTTATTTCTCCTGCATCTGGAAAATGACCTATTTTGACCTGTTGCTTCTTCTGTCCATAGCAGTAATACTGCATCTCTCTGTTTGGTCACAGCTTTCTTGTACATGAAAACTCTTAGCTTTGAGGGATGCAGATGATTCAATTGGGTCCACACAAATAACCAAGTATGGTCTCTCTACATTAAGGTTCTTAAAGCTTTTCATCACATCTACAAACTCCCTTTGCCCTGCAAAGTAACACTTTCAAGGTATTAGTTCACGGCATCATTAAAGGGCTGCTCTTCTGCTCACCACAGATTCAGCATGAAAGAGGACCAATTACAGATTTGCACAGGAAAGAAGTGTGCTTCTCTGACACCATCATGTGATATGAGTTTATTAAAATAACCAATTATGAGAATGTTTTTGTTTAGTCCCAGGTGTGAGGCTACTTAAAACACAGGTGTAAAGTATTAACTGTCTTGTGAACTAGCAGGGTGTGGCTTAACCAGTTGCAGCGTGTAAACTCTGAGGACTTGGGAGAGAGGGATAAAAAGCCAGAGCCCCAAGGAGAAGAAGGCTCTACAAAGAAGTAAGAGAAAGGGCTCTACAAAGAAGGAAAGGGATACAAAGAAGAAAGTGGTCGCTGTTCTCCCAGCTGCTGTACTCCCCCAAACTGCTACTTGTTCTTCCTGCTGCTGTCTCCTGGTTTGGTGGACTTCTACTGAGACTGGTATTACCCCCAAAGAACCCAACAACCCTAATCAGCAGGAAGTAGCTCAAAGAGAACTCCGTCCTTTTTCCCTCTAACCTTCTTTCTCTCCCACCGAGGGTTGGGGGATTGGAAGGAATGAGGGTTGGACGAGAGGCATAAGGAATTAAATATAATAAAATAAATTAGAGTAAATAATAAGTACAAAATAATAATAAAAGCCGCTGTGCCACACCCTGATCTTGAAAATAATTCAACATGAAATGGACCTATTTCTGATGCTGATGCTGCAGATTGGACTCCAGTACCTCATGGGAAGTTGACCAGATGTCTTTATGAGGCTCCTTCAACCCTAGCACAAGGATTCTGTCAAGACAGACAACATAGTATGTTGAATAATGTCCCTTCAAAACTGTTACTCACTTACAACCTCAGGATGTGACCTTATTTGAAAATAGGATCTTTGCAGATGCAGCAAGTCAAATGAAATCAGGCTGGACCAGGGTGTGCCCTAAGGCTAGTGACAACTGTCCTTTAACAAGAAGCAAGGCCTTGGAGATAGGATGGAGAAGTTAAGGTCAGGGTGCAGCGGCATTCAGAGTGATATACCACAGAGCACTCAGCACAGTTTGAAGCTCCTAGAAACAAGGAAGAGACTGGGAGGATTCGATCAACAACGGCTGAGAGGAAGCTTCCGATGTCTTGATTCCAAGGCTGCAGGCCTCTTGGGAAATGTCCTTTTGTTTTAAACCACCCAATTTGTGGTCAGTTGCTGTTGTATCACCCCTAGGATTTAATGAACTAACGCAAAGGGTGATTTTTTTTTTTTTTTTTTTTTTTTGTCACACGTGCTCTCTTAGTTTTCCTACCTGGACCTCTTTAGCCTACTACTCCTTGTGTTTCCTCCCTCGTGTCAGTCTATCATGGTGGCTAAAGGAATGGGCCTGAGTGCTAATAGTACAGGGCTGGGACCCACTGTCTCTACAACTTACTTCTCCTGTTTGTAAATCAGTGATCATAACCTAGTCTACCCTGTAGAACTGTGGTGAGATTTACACGAACTGTTGTTGGTAAAGGAAGCTCTCAAAAAAGTCTAGCCACTCTTTCTGTGATTATTCACGGGTCCTGTATTATATCCTGGTACTGTCTTAGGTTCCTGAGGTATCTCAATAAACAACACTGATGCCAATGGCATGATGGTGGTTATATTTCATCAGGAGTGGACAATAATGGGCAGAAAACCTAATAAATGTGTAAATTACATGACAGGCTAGTATATAAGAACTATACAAAACCTAAAGCATAGAATGAAGTGTGAGGAATATTTGTGAGGGATGTCAGATGAAGAGTGCGTGTGTGTGTATGATGTCAAGATCAGGGATTGCTTTTGAGGAGTGTCTATCTTATGAAATGAGACAGGGGCTCTCACTGTGACTTATGGGTGGTGAATTAGGCTAGGCTGGCAGGATCCTCTTGTCTTCACCTCCCCAGCACCGGGATTGCAGGTGCACACCACCATGCCCAGCTGTTTTTCTTGAGGTTCAGCCCCAGACGCTTGTCCAGAGGGCATCTTTACTGGCTAACGTATGTCCAATGTAGGTTAAAATTTTTAAGTAGAGAAGTGAGAGTAGACCTTGGGAGAGTAATATTTGAATGTGAAGGAAAGGGTTAATTCATGCAGGCATCAGGAAAATATCAAGTAAGGCACAGACCCAGGCAGCGTGGATGTTCTGGGGGCAGAAATAATGCTAATATGTTTGAAGAAAGGTTAGACTGTATAGCTGGAACAGAGCTGTGCCCACAGAGGTGGTGGGAGGACACAAATGAGGGCACAAGGAATGAGCAAGGACACATGTAGACTTTGTAGTATCTAAAGAATGTATGGTATTGACACCATGGGGTGTAAATTATGGAGGTTGAGGATCATGTTAATTCCCACATGAATCTGGCCTGTACAACAGAGAGATTTGAAAAGTCCTTGTATGATAAGGGTTGATTGAAATTTTCCATACATTTGTTCCATGAAACAACAACAAAAATACAGGAGAGACATGTACAAGATGTGTCCTGTGTCTCTGTTGTTAATTGCCACCTGATGGCAATGAAGGAGAGCAGATTGGTTTAGTTACAGGAAACAGTTTGTCACCAGCCCTGACCTTCATCCTAGACAACATTTGAATAACAGCATTCCTTCAGTGCACGGAACTGGGAGAACCTAGAAGCACAGTATTTAAATGCTAGGTAAATCTTTTTTTGGTTCCCTGGAAATAACTATAAGAAAATTTTGCACTTACCCTTCTGAAACTTCTTTGAGCCTTTTATTTTTCATTATTATTTTTACCTTAAATTCTAATCCCAACCTCTTTTCTTCTATCCCAGTACCTGCTCTGGACCCTACAGAGGGCTTTTTCATCTAAGAGCCTCAAAGAAGGAATGAAATCATGATCCCTTCGGAGGCTTAAACCCACTTCATAATCTCAAGTATTTAAAACCAGGGGAATCAAGCCAAAGGCTCAGTATCTCATTCATCTTGAGCTTAGCGAAGCAGGTTTTTCTGACCTGAATCCAGGCAGAAAAGGACTTAACTTGCAAAACAGACCCACCTTATGATGACTAAGATCCCCTTATCTTCTAGGTCCTATACCTAGAGATACACCAGTCTCCCATGGGAGGCTTCATAAGTACAAACCCCAGGAGCACACCCCAAGTCTATCAAGAGAGGAACATCTGGATATGGGGATGCTGTATGTTATGTCTCCTTGTTGATTCCGACACAGATATTCCACAGACTTTGTTCACACAACTTTCTAGCAAGACTGTGTCTGCATCTGCAGTATGCTTCCTGTTTTATTAAATTTTTGGTGTGTGTGTGTGTGTGTGTGTGTGTGTGTGTGTGTGTGTGTGTGTG
>CAJQZJ010005154.1:1375151-1396263 GCA_907164525.1 Lophiomys imhausi | reverse complement strand
TGTGTGTGTGTGTGTGTGTGTGTGTGTGTGTGTGTGTGTGTGTGTGTATTGGATTCGGGTGGGGAGTGTGTGTGCAAATACCCTGAAGTCTGCAGTTATTAACGGGGCACCAGCTGCTCTGTTTTTATTGCTGTCAGTCACAGCGTCCGCCTCTGCCAGCGTGCAGAGTTGCAGCCCTGGTGATCAGAGTGCAGGGTTGCCGGTCAGTGGCTGCCTTCGCCCTGTCCTGCCCTTTCCAATCTTCCAACCTGAGCTTAGACTGCCAGGCGCTCTGTTTCTGCGAGCTGCTTCTGGAACAACAGATGTCAGACAGCGCCACCTGTTGACCCAAGGAAGGATATTTGCCATCAAAGCAGTGAGCATCTAACCCTAGCTACTCAGCCAGCCCCTGCCATGGGCGTGTCAGCCTACTGAGTGACCCATATGTGAAAATATATCTCAAAAAGAACTATTTGAGATGGAAACAGACAGCAGAATGGTGCCTTCCAGACAGCGGGAGCTGGAGAAAACTAAGAAATTACTGTTTAGAGATAGAGTTTCAGTTTTACAAAATAAAGGATTTGTAGCCAGGAAGATGACTCTATGGTAAAGAGTCACCAAACCTGGTCACCTGAATTCAAACCCTGGAACCCACATAGTGGAAGTAGAGAACTATGAGTTGACTTTGGCTCCCACACATGGGTCCTGGCACACATGGTTTATACAAATGTGTGTATGACACACACATGAATGAACAGTTTAAAAAGATCTAAAGAGTTCTGAGTCTAGCTGGTGCTAATGGCCGCACAAGGCAAAGGTATTTAGTGTCATGAACTGTATGCTGATGATAATGTTCATGTCTTATCATAGAAAATAAGCCAATATACAGGAATAAATGAAAGTATCAAATGAAGTACTTCATTCAAACATTAAAAGTAAATGGATAAGTGAGTAAACAAACAAGTTCAATCTGAGGACCTTCCAGGTAAGTAAAACTCTTCATCTGTAAAAACCTTTCTCCATATCTCATTAACATTGACATTATAAAAGGAGTTCTTTTGAGGCTCCTTTCTGGAGCCCTCAAAGGCCAGAAGAGGTCATCAGATCCCCTGGAACTGGAGTCACAGGCAGTTTTGAACTACTGTGTTGGTTCCAGAACTAAACCTGGGTCCTCTCCAAGAGAAATAAACACTCTTAACTATGTAGTTACTCCTCAACCCCAGAAATGTCTTCTTTGTAGCAGGCTTGTGTGTGTGTTGGGGGATGTACATCAGAGGCTGATGTATATCTTCCCTGATAACTTTCCACCAGTTTTTGAAAAACAATCTCTCCCTGGACCTGGAGCTCACTGATTTTAACTTGGCTGAGCAGCCAAGAGCTTCAAGGACTCCTTGTCTCTATCACCAGCAATAATGCTGTGGTTACAGACCCATGCCACCACAACTGGCTTTCTGAATGTATGCTAGCTGCCTAACTTAGGGTTCTCAGACGTGTATGACAGGCACCTTGCCGACTCAGCCATCTCCCTAGCCAGCCTCTAGTATATTCTTTATTTAAGGAGGGAGCACAGAGGAAAAGTAGATGCAGCAGTTTTCAGATCAAATTCTAATGCAATAGTGGGTTATTAAAATGGTTTCTCAGCTTTCATTTAGCTTTTTATAAAATGAAATAGAGCAGAAATAGCTGACTGTTTCACACCCTCATCGGAAGAGTTGTTTTGTTTCCTTCCGGATATCCACATGAGCTTTTCTTCCTCTCTAGTGTGGGAGACAAGGTGGGAAAAAGCAGGTGAGAAGTTTCATTGGGAGGAGAGGAGGGCAAGACCACATCCTTTGAGCTGGTAGATGCCAGTTGTTCCATGTTCAACATACCACAACATGTCTTGCCTGATAGCATTCCTTTTCATAAGTCAGATATACCTTAAGGCTGAGGAAAATCTGCTCAAGAAACTAAACAGGCAGTAAAATGATCGTCTCTAAATGTTCCAGATTTTAAAGAGTATTCCTATGACACATTTCCATCCAACCTAAGGCCTCATTTGCTCTCAGCCCCAAAATTTCACTCTGTGAACTAGTCAGTTGGCCATGGGACACTTGAAATAAAAAATGTATGTCTGCAGTGTTCTTCACAATGTAGTGGGTTCAGACAATGTCCTCATTATTTTCTGAGAGCTTGCTTCATGGGGGATTTTAAGATCCAAAGAGGCTTTTGCATACTCTAAATATTTTCCAACAGAGTGGACTAAGGTCACTGTAATAATGTGGCCATTTGCTCCAGTGAGTGAGAAATTTCCCAAGACTATGAAATTAGTATTAGTCCAGAGATGTTAAATGATGCAATGAAGCAACCTAACATTTAAACATAATAAAAGAAACCTTTTTTCTTCTTGTTCAATTTTTCTCTTCTCCAGGAACTCTATCAAAATATCTTCTATACCATGTCTCAGGGTAGCCTAAGAGGGGTTTTCCACAGGAGGAGGTACATGAGATTTTTGTTTTGTTATGTTTTGTTTTGTTTTTTTAAACCAATTTGGGATTTCTTCAGACTTGGGCCTCAGTCACTACAAAAGTCTATATTGGCTTTATCCATAACCAAGTGTATTTGGTGGCACATTCTCTTGAAACAGTTTTAGTTCAGCTACTTGTGGGGCTTGGATAATGAAGTCAATGTAATCATTATGTGGGATAATTATTTGAGGTCAAATAGAATTAAACCCAAATTATTAATTTAAATAATAACTCTCTTTATATTATTTATTGAGTTGGTAGTGAGTTGTAAAATCAGAACTGGACAGATGGGAATGGCAATCAGTTGGTAGCATGCTTGACTGGCACACATGAAAGCCAAGGCTTTTATTTTAACACTGCATAACAGGACGCAGTGGCTTTTGCCTGCCATTACAGCACTAGGAAGGTGACGACTGAGAGGGCTTCAGGTCCACCAGAGCCACATGAGACTAAAATACCCCTCCCAACAGAAACAAACAAACAAACAAACAAACCCCAAAACATAAAAACAAACAAAACAAAACAAAAACAACAACAAATAAACAAAAACATAAACCAAACAGAGCAAAATTCAGAAATGGAAAGTTAAAAATTATCAGCAGTTTTCAGAACCTCCACATAGGAAGCGAGATGGCTATCCCCAGTTTGTGGGAGTTCTGTCACTTTGTTGTGGACAGGGATAGTCATTACATTATGCCTTTCTGTCTCCTGAAAGAGGGACCTTTCAGTGTGATCTTGGTTGGAATCCTCTGCTTGTTGCAGAACTGAATTACTTTGAAGACACTATTAATTGCTTGTCCTTAATCAGCCCTAACTGAAAGACACTCTTTTTCTTCCAGAAAACTTAACAACAGATGTGGGTAGTATCACTTGTAGGACAGAGCCTGGACTCAGAGTCCCCAGGGTCAGGTAACAGTCCCACGAGACCTGCCCCTCCAGGTTTCCACTCCATTTTCCTGGAAAGTGACTGCCCTCCTCAAGGTCCAGTAGAGTCTCCGTGGCTGCAACCATTTGTCAGCAGGATGAGGCTCTCACTGCTTTCCTTTTAAGAGACTGCTCGGAAGTAGCTCCTTTGTGTTTATGGAGTGTTTGAAGGACACTTGAATCATTTTGGGTGATCCTCTAACCAACTCATCCAGATTAGCAATCAACCAACATTCTATAAGATCTGATTAAAGAACTCCTAACTCTTTCCCGTGGTTCTGATTGCAGGACAGGAGGAGGATGCTGTGTAGAATAAAATAGAGTTTCTTGGTGGGAGATGGAGACTGTGGGGATAGCAAGGTGGGATGTAGTTTACTTCTCAGCCTTGTGCACATCTCTAATTGTATAAATTGCTCTAAGAGAGAGATCTCAGAACGCACTGGTTTACATGAGAACATGTGCGATGGTGTTTGTGTACGAGTACTAGTAGGGTAGCTTTGTCCTCTTAAAAGGTGTTTGTTGTTCTCTCTTGAGTAAAAGTGGTTGTTTTTTTTTTTTCTAGGACTTTCAAAAAATGGCTAGGGAACATGCACCTGACCCTCTTGATGGTCACTGAAGTATTTGGGTCCCACTCATACTCTACTGGCCACCATGGCTCACATATGGCCACACTGAGTGGCTGGGTCACCAGCTGAAATGGTTTCTGTGGAAGCAGGAAGGAAGAAACATTAAGGGTCAACAAGAATCTCTTGGAGTCATCTTTACTGCCGAGTCCTATCATCTCTGGATGACCATGTGGGATCCAATTTCTGAATAGATACATCTTAGCAGCAAAACCTGGACTCCGGGAAGCTCCCTGTTTACAGCTGGTGGGTGGGCATAAGGAAGACAAGCAAAGCCATGGGTCTCAGTTTCTAAGTGGTAACAGAGCCAAAATGCCACCGCAGGGGTGAGTACTACTCAAGCGTCACTGTAGGATGGCCATTCCCCCACTGTATTGGCCTTGTGGGTGGACTTGGGTGTCCTGTGAACCTCACACTTACTCCACATAACATCTTGTTTTCCTCTAGTTGTATGGTTACATCAATACGTTTTCTAAGAGAGGGGTTTACATTTCAAGAAGAAAAACCTTCCTGTGTTGTTCACCATCACCAACTCAGTTTGCCTCAGTGAATATTTTGTGGAGACTACAGTTAGTGCCTTCCCTGAGAAATGGGCAAATGAAGCCCCACCCTCCTTGCCTTCTCTTCTTTTTAAAAACAGCAGCTTTATTAAAATATATTTAATGTAGCATAAAGTTCATCTATTTAAAAAGTAAAGTTCTTGACTTCAATGTCTGTAAGTCCTTTACTTTAGAGACTTTAATATATTCAGAGTTGTGTAATATCATCTTTATAATCAATTTTAGAATATTTCAATAACCATTTCTTGAACTCATCTCATTAAAAGTCTAACCCCAATTCTGCCTCCTTTCATTTTGGAAAATACCACTTTCTGTCTCTGTAGATTTCCCTGTTCTGAATATCCCATGCACAAGAATCATCCAGCATGTGAACTTTGGGGAAGACTTCTTTCCCTTAGCCTATTTTTACAACCTTCATCCTGTATTAGTCTGTCATTTCTTCTTAAAACCCAATAATATTTATTTTGTAGATATGACATACTTACCAATTTGTAGACTGGTGGGCATTTGAGATGTTTCCACCTGGGGGGGGGTCTATGAATGATGATACTATGAACATTCATGTGCATGTTTTTATGTGAATGAGTTTTCACTTCTTTTGAATACATAACTATGATTAAAATTGCTGGATCATACCGCAACTTTCAACTTTGTGAAGATCTGTCAGATTGTTGATCAAAGGGGGCATATCATGTGTAATCCTACCAGTCACATATGAGGTTTCTAATTTTGCCACAAGCTGGTAGACGTTTATTATCCTTTCTTTTTATCCCAGCCATTCTGAAAGATGTGAGGCAGTATTTCATAGACTCTGATTTGCATTTTTCCTGGTAGCTAGTGATGGAGACCATTTCTTCATGTTATTGTTGACCATTTACACAGCTTTGTAAAATGAATGCTATTTAAGTTGTTTTATCATTTTAAATTTACATTGTCTAAAATTCTGTTTTGGGCATTCTTCACGTATTCTAGATACAAACCTTTTTCAGATATATGACTTAAAATATGTTTGCCTTGCATCCACATGGTGCTTCAGTTCTGTTTCTGATTATGGCTGGGTCTTACCTTTCTTCTTTTTTTGATGCTATCAAAGACAAGTAGGTTTCAGGCAAAGGCAATGCATAAATACAATACGAGGACAAATTTGATTATAACAAACAATACAAATTATCCCAGGTGATGGACAGGTATCCATAGGCTCCTCAGAGAGCTCCTGTGAATCCTTTTAGGTAGGAACAAGAGTTTGACTCATTAAATCAATCAAAACAGCAGTCAGTTCAATTCAGTGTAGAAAGCTTATTTTGCTGAATTTTCTTCCTAAGTGCGTTAACAAAATATTTGCATCAATAGGTGTTCATGTGTTCAATGAAAAACTGCCCCTTCAGTTTGCTCTCCATCCACCTATTTTACTTGGTTAGAATAGATGAGGATGTCAAGGGCATGTATGCAGTTCTCCCACGATTGATATTGCTTGGAAACAGAAGCACCCCACCTTAATTCCTGGTCATGGTTTTGTCTTTCCCTTATGCTGTGCTGTATATGCCCCATTGCCCATGCTTTCTGGATGCCTGACAGAGTCTCCATCTTGTCTTTCTGAAAAATGAGCTGGCAGGGTAAGGATTTCTAAGCAGGTTTTAGAGTCTTAGCTGAAGCAAATGGTGGGTGGTTGTTAGTGTCCAGGGTGGGCATAGCTGGGCAAATGGCTAAGGTAGTTTCCCCTCTTATTCAGTGGGCAGACCCTGCTCAGTTCCAAAGGGCTTCAGTGTGCAGGATCTGTCAGTGGGGCATTCTGGTGGAGGGTTGTTAGAGCCCACGAACAGATGACAGGACCACAGGCAGTCTGTCTCCTTCTAGGGAACAATGCAAGGCTTCCTTTAACACAATGTGACAACTAATCTCTCTATAGCCTCTGACTGAGAGGTTTTAATTACTACTGTGAGGTATGCACCTGATTTCTTCATGCACACAAACAGCCGGGGTTTCCATGTGGCTCTTCAGCACTGCAGAGCGACAGCCAGCGCTGAGCGAGTTGATCCTGGTGCCTTCTGTTCTAATCTCACGTCGCTTCTTTTCTGTGCTTCTCCTTACACTACCTTTGAATCCGTGAGAAAAGGTTTATTGATGCTATTCTGTGAACATAAGGCTGAGTCCTTCCCCTCTCAGGTTTTAATTGCTACTGTGAGGTATGCACCTGATTCCTTCATGCATAGCTGGGGCCTCCATGTGGCTTCAGCTCTCCTTCCCCTCTCAGCTGCCTTGGTGCACCTGGTGGTCACCTGGCGGTCACAGGTGCCTGTGGTTCTGTCATCTGTTTGTGGGCTCTAGCAACCCTTCACCAGAATACCCCACTGACAGATCCTGCACACTGAAGCCCTTTGGAACTGCTCAGGGTCTGCCCACTGAATAAGAGGGGAAACTACCTTAGCCATTTGCCCAGCTACGTCCACCCTGGACACTAACAACCACCCACCATTTGCTTCAGCTAAGACTCTAAATCCTGCTTAGAAATCCTTACCCTGCCAACTAATTTTCAGAACGACAAGATGGCGGTCACCTGGCGGTCACAAGGAAGGAGGTGTTGTTACAGTTTTGCTGGGATTTGGATGAAGATGCCTCTGAGGGGGGGGGGGGGGAGGGAGGATGTGCACTGCGGTGGACTGGCATTGTGCAGAATGGCAGGAGTCACAACATGCACTAGTGTGGTGGGGGTGTCACACATTTCACAGTGGCCAGTTTTGAGCCCTCGCCACAATAAAAGCACCTGTGTCTTTCATCATGTGTAACTATATCAGTGTCGTGGCACAGATGAGTGAATGTTTACAAGCATCAGGATATTTGATTAAGATTATAGTGCAGTCCACAAGTATGTGTGCAAGTTTTGCGTGTGCAGGGTTGCACAAGGAGGTCAGATGTTAGCCTGAGGTGTGTTTCTCACCTTGGCACTTTATTTTTCTTTGGGTTTGATTTTCTGTTTGTTTGTTTATTTGTTTGTTTGATTGATTTGGTTAGGCTTTTGCTTTGTTCTTTGAAACCGGCTGTCCTACTGGGACCTGAGGCTCACAGAGGAAGCTAGGCTGACTGTCCCCCATTTTCCAGGCTCAGGGATTATGTGTGTGCTCTCACTCCTGACTTCTTTAAAAATACAAACTCAGGCCAAGCATTGTGGCGCACGCCTTTAATCCCAGCACTCGGAAGGCAGGGGCAGACAGATCTCTTCGAGTCCGAGGCTAACCTAGTCTACAAAGTGAGTCCAGGACAGTCAAGGATACACAGAGGAAACCCTGTCACAAAAACCTAAAAACAAACAAACAAAAAAAAAAAAACAAAACAAAAACAAACTCAGTCAAGCTCAAATCTTCATGGTTGTGTGATAGGAATTTATGGACTGCACTCAAATCCCTAAATTATTTATTTATATGTAAATATGGGATTATGACAAAGATCAACATTTATAAATACTACTGCTTCAGGGCAAAACAATGTTGCAAATGATGCCAAGAAAAGTCTTAGCAATACAAATGCCAACCATACATAACTCATTTGTCCATAGCAAAGTCAAGATCTTCCACTGTGAATCATTACCCAGCAGTTTAAAAATAGAGACACCTGTTGATATCAAGAGAAGGTGTAAATTACAGAGGAAAAAATATGAAATAATTTCCCTGACACTTCCATGTCCAGAGAAAGTTCAACCCAAGGCCATCCCTTTGTCTGCTCTGGTAAAGCCAGGCTTTTAGGGAATAATTCCTGCCCAAAGTCCCCATCAGCACACGGGCTAGCAGAGTACTGGAAATTTATGGCTCTTCTCTTTCATTAATGCTTCTCACAGCCACACACCACGGTCACTTTACAGAAAGGAACTGACAACGGACGTTTAAGCTGCCACTAACAGTTTTGACCCAAGGGAGATGTCATCACTCTCACTCAGTGTTCCAAAAGTACTCATCCAGGGTGTAGGCAGCCTTCCTTCTGAGCACCCTAGCAAGATTTCCTCTTCGAAATCCCTCTCTGAATTCCATGCATCTCACCCTGATGTGCACCTGCCCTCCTTCTTCTGCATGTCTGGCGTCCGCTAAACAGTCAGTGACCTGCACAGATAGATGTTGCACATGGTTCTTCTGATGATGGTGCCCTAACCTGGTTTGGTCCTCAGTGACTCTGGGCTTCCCAGTGTCTTGCCTCTACCTTTCAATTACAAAATGCCTTCTCTTTCCTGGACATCTTAGAGTTGGACTGTTTTACCTCTACTCCAAACCCAGCCTACACTTTTTTATTTTTAAACCTTTGTGCTCTACGCCCACTCTTCTCGAATATTTCCATCCTCAGAGCTACCTCAGCCCATCAAAAACACTGCCCATTCTAAATGAGGTAGTCAAACTGCCTCATTTCAGAAGGCTTTCTCCTTTAAGACTTCATATCATTTTCCTTGACACTCTTTGGGGCTCTGTTCTGAATGTTTAGAGGAGGAGATTTGATGAAAACCAAGAGGACGAGGACTTAGCTTTTTCTTTGTTACCCACAAATGTGTGGCTTTAACCATGCGTTAGACTCCCCAGGCGCCATTTCCTTCACACACCAGTGGGATGGTTGCATAGTACAAGACTTCTGAGAATCCTTCCCTTGACTTTACAATGACAGCTTCAGAATCTACACGTCAACTCTCCTATAAACTTTCTAACTCAATTATGGAAAGACTAGCAATGCCGCATTCACCTAGTCTATTGCTTCTCTGTACACAGGCATCTTGCACACAACAGGCACCAAATACTCTATGAATGAAATAAAATCTCTGGCTGAAGTTTGATCTTGTCTGCTTTTGCTTTCAGATGTGACATGGAAGAGAGATGATGTATGACATTTCATTGATTACTATTTATGACTCCCTGGTGTTCATACACAGTGGGTGCTTGCTTTGGCATATTTACATTTTAAAAGATCGTTTTTTTTCCCATTCTTCTCTTTTTCCTTCTCCTAATTAAATTGTGTCAGATCAGCAATGGTTTGTGAGTGGATATGCTCAAACTTTCCACCACAAAGAAGCAGGTTTTGGGTGTTTATAGGGAGCTTAGCCCATCTCCTAAGCCCACAGCCACCAGAGCTTTGAACCAGTTTGCTGCATGAGGTAGGTGATCATCAATGTGAGGTGATTTCAGAAGTGCTGGACAAAGCTGCCATCTGCCTACCATCCGTTTGTGATAAAACAATTACTCTTCTGGTTTTGGACATCTATATATCTCAAGGGAACCCTCAGGCTATCATGAGACTCCTTTGGCCAGCAACAGTTGCTTTGTGTGCCTTGTTAGTGCCCAAGTCCTGTCAGATGCTGATGGGTGTTTCATACAAAGAGCTTCAGTGCTGAGGAAAGTCTGGAAGATATGAGAAATAAAGTTGAACATCTTTCTAACTATGGGACCTCTTGGAACCTGGCTAACTTGGCAGCAAACCCAAGGAGTCACACTTCCAAAATGTTCACGGTTTCATAACTAGAACCTTCCCAATGGTGTGTGTGGTGGTGAGGGGAGCATGTATATGTGTGTTCATGAGTGTACATGAGTGCCTGTGGAGGTCAGAGGTCAAAGTTAAGTGCCGTTCTTCTCATACTAACCTTTCTTTTTCTTTTTCTTTTTTTTTTTTTTTTTTTTTTGGTAGTGTCTTTGACTGAACCTGGAGTTCATTGATTTGGAGAGAGTAGTTGGCCAACAAACCCCAGATTCCTCCTGTGTCTGTCCCTCTACATCACTGGAGTTTCAGACATGCTACCATGCCTGGCTTTTTATGTGACCCCTTGGAATCCAAACTCAGGTCTTCAAGCACAGCAAGCTTTAAAGCAACAACAACAACTGAGTCATTTCCCCAGCCCAAATCCTTTCAACTTTTGTGATTTGTTATTAAACATAGTGTCCCAAGGCTCTAGACTATCACTAAATGTGCTTCAGGGCAAAAACTACCCTAGGGAAATATAAAGTTAGTCAAATATCAAACTCAGAGAGGCAAGCAAGACCCTGGTGAAGGAAAAGCTGCATGCAGCGCAGACTGCTGCACAGAGCAGCCCTGCACAGCTCTGCTTGGCAGGTGGAAGTCCTCGGCAGGCAGCGGAAGTCTTTCTGCCTCAGCCTCAGCCATCGTCTTCTGTCTTACAAAGTTGCGCCTCAATCACCTTCGATTGTCTGTCTTCTTCACACTTCCCCTGGGTGACCTTGGCGGGGTTTGAGAAAGCAGGTGTCATTTCACCAGCACACACTGCTCTTGGAGGATTCTAACCCAAGGACTTAGGAAGGCTATGCCCATTACATACCCCAACTATTGGTTAGCTGATTAAATGAAACTTTTAGATTTTTTTTTCTCTCCCAGGAGATGTATTGGAAATCTGTATTCATTTCCTGTTAATGAGAGGTTAAAAATAGATAATTGGTTATTTCCCGCTTGACTTTCTAGGAATCTTTGTGGCTTTTTATATGAAGTCCTTTGGTTAAACAGGTGGACCACAAACTTTAAAAGAAAGAGTAGCCATTAGGTAGCTAATGAAACTTCCTCGTGTGATTGGCTGGACTGTGGAGTAGAAAAGAAAGATGGGGCAGGTAGAGGGCACAGAGAGTAGCAGAGAACCTGCTGTTGCTCTCAGAAGCCAGGGCAAAGCCTTTTGTTCAGAGTAGTAGGAGAAGCAAGACCAGGCGGTCAACCAGCTACAGACATAGTGCACAGCCCACCCTGGGTCCTTGGACAGGTCAGGGTGAGCCCCCTCCACCATCCTGTCCACCATGCCCTCCTTGTATGTGCTGCTATTGCTGCTTCAGTGCCGCCCAGACTGTGTCTTGTCTGGCTGGCATCCCTGCCCCCAGTATGTCTGGAATGCCTTAATCATTGATGGATCATGATCTCGCTAAAGTCAGGGGATGCACCTTCTGAGTTAGTAGTCTTCGTAACTCTAGTCTATCACAGACCAGAGGCTGGTGTTTGGCAAGCACTAAGTCCCTGCTGCTGCCTTTCAATTCCTTCCACCTATCCCATGAGCTACTCTGTCAGCATCGGGATTTCTCTTGCACTTTCCTTTGTACATTGAGTTCACACCTCACTGTCCAAATATGTATTAACTGAACCGTATGTCAAAGGTGCACACTGAACCAAGAAAGGTACACCTGCCAATCTATCCTTTGACAGACATCAGAACAAAGAGCAGATTACTCTATATATAGTGGGGATGTCAGAATGTCTGGACCCAAGAGAGCTATGGAAGAGGGTGAGCCTTCCTCTCCCCACTTTTAGCTCCCTGATTCTAACTTGAAGACCAAGGACCTTCCTGGCCATTCTGGGAAGGGCTGGCGCCACCTGCTGGTGAAGTTTAGCTGAGCTCCCAGCAAGGCGTCCTCATCTGCTAGAGTGGCAAACTCTGCAGGGGGCTAATGAGAAGGGAAGTGTAAGGCAGGGGCTTCCGCTGCACAAGCAATTACAGCCGCTCAAGATGCTGACAGGACAGTCAGCTGTAGGGCTGCTGGCAACGGCGACTGCTGTTACCTGTGCCACAAAGTCTCTCCCTCCTAATGAGGTTATTACTAACCCACTGGCTGATGGGACCCTCAGGCCTCTCCTCTTTCTGCCTCCCTGCTTGTAGGCCCAGGCTAGCTTTCAGGACAATCTTAAGGTCTAGTCCATATAGTAAAAGGGAACAATGACACACGTCACTCAGCTGCTGCTGTGTCCCATGCTTGGCCTACGCTGGCTTCTACCTTGAGCATTAGTGGGTGATTCCTGTAGTGCTCCGGGACCTTAGTGATCTGCGCTGCCCTTTGCAGGTGTTCTGTTAGTGACTCATGACTGATGCCTGTTCCGCATGCCCTTGGTGTCTCCCTCCATGACTTCTTCCTTGGGTTGGAATGTGTCCTCCCTACCTGTTTTCAACTTCAGTCTCTTGTGTGAATGCCCCTACCTACGCTACAAAAGTTGTTGAGTGAGGGAGCTGGGGAGATGAAGTACTTACTTGTCTTGCAATCCCCAGCACCCAAGCAAAAAGACTAACACAGTAGCAAAGGCTGCTGGGAAGGGGGGCAGATCCCTGAGACTGTCTGGCCAGTTCTTTATCATAATGGGTAAAGTCCAGGTCCCAGTGAGTGATCCTGTCTTAAAAAGCAAGCAAGGATAACACTTGCAGTTGACTTCTAGCCTACACACACACACACACATGCATGCATACAGACAAGTTGGGTGAATGAAACCAAAGAGTTACCCTACCTAGCTAAGAGCAGGAAGTCTTGTAGAACAGCCTCATTCCTGTGGGAGTTGGAATTCACACACACACACACACACACACACACAATCATCGCATTTTGCCAGCACCAGACCTCTCAGTTAGGGTCTCTAACTCTTTCCCGGGCTCAAGCCCAGTTCCTAGGTGCAGACTTCCAGACTGGCATCTTTCTCCATCCTCGGCAAATTGCTCCTCCTCCTGCCTTTCTTTTCCAGCCCCTCTCTTCGGCCTACGTCTTCCGGTGCTGGAATAAACCAGGAAGCTATTTTTTCAAACAGCGTTGGTAACGACTACAGTGGATGCCCTAGAGAAGATTTCTGGTTGTTTGACAATGACAGTGCTTTTTAATGGCTATTTCAGACCCAAGAACCCCCCCCCCCCCCCGCAGTAACCTCCTGGTCCTGTCTAGATGACATTGGGATGAAAGAACAGGATGTCAAGGGCCAAAACTTTGGAACAAAGGCATGGACCTCGCAGGAATCAATGCAAGCTCTCTGCAGGCAACTCAACCTGGGGCTGTTTGGGTCCAGCGAAACGCCCTGCCGCGCTCCACCTCTCACAACAGCTGGCCCGCGTGTCACAGCCAATTAGGCTTTAGAGGGAGTGAGAGAGAAAGGACTGACACCGCGTATTGACCCCCGCTGTCGCGGGGCAGATGTGGAGGCCAGCACGCGGCCCCCGCACGGCCACGCCGCTAATTAATCACCTTGGCCACCGAGTCGTGACAGCGTTTTTGCATTGCAAGATGCCAGGAGCCTGGCACCTGCAGAGAGACGCGCCCGCAGGCAGGGAGTCCTCTGCCACCAGCCATCCCTTCCTCAGCTGGCCAGCCAAGTCAGTGTCTGGCAAGTTCTCATCGCAACTGTGGTGTTAAAAGGAAAGGCGGGAACAAACTTTTCAAAGTCAGTGGTAGTTACACACAGCGCTGGCTTGAAGAACTCCTGAGCAAGCCAGGCACAGAGGGAAGGGACTAGGAGGACCTACCCAGAGGATGCTCTTTGTGTGCAAGCCTGTGCAAATAGGCAATGGGACTGTGCATCCTATGACCCAGAATTGTGATTGTCAGAGTAGAACTGAGTTTCTTCTCCGTGTCTCTCCAGCTCTGGGGATAGTGCACTGTACCAATTAGGAATATTCAACGAAGGAATAAGACACAGCTGGCTGTTACCTTCAAGGAGTTCCTTGCCAACTGGGGACATAGACACACACAGGTCATTCATTACACGGCAGCCTGCCAGTATGTTGTAGGGCAGGGCATGGGTGTAGAATAAGGGCAGAGAAAAGTGACAGCAGACTTTGTTTCAACCACAGAGCATTCAAATGATCCTGGTTGGTAGACAACTGCTTAGAGGAAGTCTTTCTATTAAAACTCAAAACAATAGCTTTTCTCCTCCAGGTAAAGTTTGCCCCTGTCACTTTCAAAATAAATGCTGCCTGGAGCAACAGGAAGTATTGGAGTATACTATGTGCATCTATATGGGTGTAATTTTTTTCGATGTTGAGACTCATCACCCATGTAGACCTATTGGAAGGGACCTAAATCCAGTGTGAGGGATTGAATTCAGGTGTACTGAACTGATAAACATTCAAAGAGGAGATTGTGGAGTGTTCAGTCATAAATGGGACATCTAAGACTTAGGGAACATTGTAGAAAAGGTAGCAAAGTATTGTTAAGAGCCAGAGGTCTGGGAAGGTTGCAGCAAATTAATGTCTTTTGGAATCAGCAAGGCCTTTGCACTCCTGAAGCCTCAGCAGCTGTGGCTTTTGGCACAAATCCTGTGTGAGATCAAGACAGCCAACACCCCAGCATGAAGAGGGAGGGACTCAGGAGGCCCCATCCCCAGCTAAGGAGCTCCTGGGTGAATGCTAGTAGAGAGGGAGTCAATTTCCTTCAGCAGTGTGGCCTGTGGTGGGTGGTTCATGTTCCAAAATATGGTGTCCTACACCCATGCACATACAGGCAGCACTAACTGGACTCAGCGGGTTGAGAAGGAGAGAGGCAGAGACAGAGACACAGAAGAGAGATAGATACAGAGAGAGAGAGAAAGAGAGAGAGAGAGAGGGATAAGCTGGGAGAGGGGTGTGGGGTGATTGAGAAAAACTGGAAAATGAATGCAAGTATGTCCCAATTAGGGGCACACTTGGCATTTGCGTTTTAATACACAGGGCATTTGTGTATTAAATTGTAAGAGAATAATTATTTTTTAAAAGTTGAACTTGAACTCATCAGCTCGTTTCTTGGTGAATCTGCAGATGCCTCTTTTGGGCATAGTTTTATTTTACTAATTAGCTTTTAAATATAGAATCAAATTAAACATTAAAAAACCAGACAGAGCATGAGGAATTGGCCTGAAAATAGAGAGGAGAATAGAATTGGTCTGAGAAGAACTAGGAGAAAAAAAAAATCTCACAAAACAGAACAGAGCAGTTATTACCCATAGATAGATAGATGATAGATACATAGAGAGATGATAGATAGACAGAGAGACAGACAGTTAGATAGATAGATAGATAGATAGATAGACAGACAGACAGACAGACAGAGTGCAGACTCACTCTTAGTTGATGATGGTGCATCTAAAGCCAATTGAGTTCAGCTGCTTCAGGGAGGCAGCCCTTTGGCTCTGCCCAGTGGCCTGCAACCCCTACAGTGTCCTCAAGATGTCTTTCCGTGGGAAAAAGTTTCTGGTTTGAAAGACAAATGCTCCATCTTGTGGTTAAATGAAAAATCGCAGCTTCTCTGGCAGAATGTCAAATCAAAATTAAGGCAGCACCAGAGCCCCAGAACCTCTCAGCAAACCTTTGGTTCTGGGCAAGGTATCTGCATTAGCCAGGTCTCCTCCCTGCCGCCCCTGCCTTCCTACTTGTAAATAAATACCTTGTACCTTCTACAAAGGCTTTCCTACCTTCCCAACCCTGTAAACCAGTGGTTCTCAAAATGGGGTTGTGACCCCTTTGGGGTGTTTGCATGATCCTTTCACATGGGTGCCTGAGACCATGGGAGATTACAATTATTAAAATTGCAATCTGTAATGGTAGCAAAGTTACATTTATAAAGTAGCAAGAAAAATAATTTTATGGTTGGTGGTCACCCCAACATGAGGAACTGTATTAAAGGGTTGCAGCATTAGAAAGCTTGAGAACCGCTGCAGTAAACTGAAAGATTCCTCCTCCCCCACCCCCATACTCTGCCCTTATTAGGCTACAGTGGTACTTCACAGAGGGCAAGTCACCATCTTAAGCTGTCACATATCGGATTTTTGGATTGTCATTTTCTAATGAGACTTTAGCTTCTTCTAAGGGTAGAGCTGGGGACAAGCTAGTCCATCAACCTCAATTAAAAAAAAAATGACTGACAGCCTTCCAAGCAGCCTCAAGGATTGAGGATTAGGTAAAATCAACCATTCATGGCAAACATTGCATTTATCAGAAGCAGAAGTTATGGGAGTATCTGTAAAAGTAACTTTTATTTACCTGATGTATTGTTGTCTTGGAGGCTTACTGCCTTCATCTGCTAACCTAGGCCTAGTCCTGGAAGGTTCTAGCCTCTGTACAATCTAATCCAGGCCTAGAATATTTTCATCCTCTGAGACTTACTGCTGAATAAGCTCACCCTTTCTGGCTCTTTCTGAATTCTGGCTGGCTGGTTCAACTCAGATGTTCTGACTCCAACTCCTCTTCAAGCTAACTGACTCAAACTAGCTTTTCTCAGCTTCTAACTGAATTGTTCTGCTTGGCCTCAAACTTACTCTAGCAATCTGTTTTAATCTTCTGGCTTCTTATTCTCTGGCTCATTCTGTCTTTACCTGTGTCCACCTTGTTCTCTCTTCAACCTGTCTCTGTAAAACTCTCCCAGTAAAACTACCTCTAGATTCCACAAGCTGAACTGCCATGAACTCAACTCTACTGCACTGCCCCTCAACTCACTGACTGAACTGAACTGCCTAGAACTCAGAGGTCTGCACGCCTCTCTCCTGAGTGCTAGGAACAAGCATGTGGGCCACCACGCCTGGACCTAAGCTTTTCTTTACCTGAAACTTGCTCTATTCCAGGATGACCTTGAACTCAGAGATCTGCTTTCCTCTGTCTCCTGGGATTAAAAGCATGTCTGTATTCCAGAAAGATCACACAGACCTGGAAGGTCTTTGGATGTGATCTCTTACCAGAGCAGCCACATTCTGAATTAAATTTTTTTTTCTACAAGTATCAACTGACTGCAGGGTGTTCTCCAAAGCCTGAATACTGTCACCATTTAAAATGACTTGATGGACAGGTAATAATGGCTGACATGTTGAAGTGTTTTGGTGGGACCTGACAGCTACTTCATAATATCAGCCACTGTGATTACTCAGAAGAAAATTTTGATGTCAGAGCAATCCACCTAACAACTCTAGGAAGAGAAATAAGTGCTGTTGTTCTAAATAAGGTTTCAAGGGGTCTCCAGGAGGAACTCCTCCGAGCAACCTTGAGAAGTCTGAGAACCGACCTTCAAAACTGTTTCTTATACTAGAAGGGCCTTGGCTGTCTGCAGAGGAATTTCTCCTTACACTATCCCCAGCACACCTGCTAGCGTATTTGTGAGGCCAGAGGTATTCCCTTGGAAGCTTGGGTGTCCCTGCTTCTCTGACTTGTCCTGATAAACCTGCACCCCTGTCTGGAGGGAGCATTGGAGGTTATAGTAGGCTGGTTATAGGTAGCAGTCAGTAAGGCCTCCTGGATTCAGGCAGCTTGAGCACAGCTCACACACTGGGATAAAAGGCTAATACAGTGGCCTGTAGCTAGTCACTATTTTTCCCTTGATGGATATGGTAGATGGTGAGGTTAAGGGGTTCCAGGGCAATGTTCTTCTGAAATCTCAAGCACAGTTTTGGGGGTACGCTTGTGCAGACTCTTGTGAACTAAGATATTAAACCAGAGTAATCCAGTAGGACTGTTGAGATGCCAGCGACTGGACGGGAAAGAGAAGTTAAAGATCATTGGTAATAACTGAAGGGAGGAAAAGAGATTTAGAAGCAATTGCTATGGCAATTCTAGATGCTTATTTTAATCTGGGTCTTTGGGGACAACAAAAATGTTTTCAAAGAATAATATGTAAAAGTAGTGAATAGTATTATAAGCCCCATGTGGCCCTCAATTCGTAGATTATCATCTTTCATCTTATACATGAACTGCTTATTTAATATGAACTGCTTATTTAAGTGCCCTAGAAACAAACTATAATACCGTCGTCACACCAAAAATTAACAAGAATTCTTTAATACCATCAAATATTAAGCGTTCATATTTCTCTTGCTGTGTAGTTCTCATGACCATTTGTTGGTTTTGAACAAGCTCACAAACAAAGCTTATGCCCTGTGTGCTGGTCAGTGTTTTTGTCAGCTTGACACAAGCTAGAGTCATTTGGGAGGAGGTAACCTTAATTGAGGGATTGCCTCCATCAGACTGTCTGTAGGCCGATCTGTGAGGCATTTTCTTGATTAATGATTGATGTGGGAGGTCCAGCCAACTGTGGGTGGTGCCACTCATTGACAAGTGGTCTGAATGGTCTAAAAAAAAAAACAGGCTGAATAAATCATGGGGAGCAAACAGCAAGCAGTTCTGCTTCAGTTCCTGCTCTGACTTTCCTCAATGATGGACTGTGGTGTGTAAATATAAACCAAATAAACATTTCCTCCCCGAATTGTTTTGGGTCATGGTATGGTATTTATCACACCCGTGGAAATCAAAAATCTTTCAAAGCAGTTTGGCACCATGGGCAAAGTCAGAAGGACATAAGCTGGCATCCTAGTCCCAGGACTGAGTTACTACATGACTTGGATTGAAGGTCCTTAAAATTTCTGTGCTTTAACTTCTTACAGTACGGAATTAAAGTCAGAGATGGCTGTAGAAGTGTGAGGATTAGGGAGAAATGTTTATGCAATGCTCGATACATAAGCAATTCAATTTCCCCTTGCTTCTCAGTCTTCTTCCTCTTTGTTTCCAGGTTGGCTCCTTGAGGTGGACTTTGTGGCTTGCCTGTCAAGCAACCATGTTCTTCTTTATTTCTTATTAATTGAACCCTACCTAGGTTCTGGTCCAGTCTGGAGTATTCTTGGACTCAGTGTTGTTGATCTCTTCTCCTGCGGCCTCATAGGGAGAACCAGGCTCTAAACTGTTCACAGTAACCCCATGCTCCTTTGTGAATATTTAGTGGAGGGGCATGTAGATGGCCTAGCTGTGGTCAATGATGATGGCAAGGAAGTCTATTGGAAATTTCTGGAAAAAAAAAGTCAGCCTGATCAATATAGAAAGCTGCTCCCCATCCTTTCAGAATCAGGAGCCTTTGTTTGAGGTTGAGTATTATGTGGCACATCAGCAACCTTCCTGCACCTTGAGAGAAGATTTTCTTGACAACACATTATGATGAGGTAGAAGGGCAAGAACTTGTCTCTTTCAGAAACAGAAGTGCCCACTGTGAGCAGACATGGGCAGCTTTTCAATTGGCTAGTGACTCAGAACCCAGCACTCACAATGGTATCTTATTGTGTTGTGACATAGCAACGGAACAGACTTTATTCTAGATCTCCAAGTTTGGGGACACTGTTCACAAGCATCCCCCCCCCCACAAAAAAAAACCTCATTATTTTGGTTTAATCACATTTATGCTTATTCCGTCTTTAACATGGAGCTCTGAGGTAGGAGCTTAAGGCAGCTTATGCCAGTGTAGACATACTTTTAAACTATTTATTCGTTGTTATATTAATATCTCTACCTCCCTTTCAACCCATAGACCCAAGGTATGGGAGAAAAAGGGTTAGGAGAGATAGGAAATGTAGACTCTCTCTAGATGCAACTCTCAGGGGTGAGTCCAATCCTCATCACTAGGACCTCAGTAGGCCAGCCCAACAGCAAACACAGGAGCAGGTACCAACAGCAACAGGAACACAGCCAATTAGCAAACTAGGAAGTACTGCAGCAACATCAACCAGCATCAGCAGGGGGTGGGGGGCTCTAGCAGGGAGAGCAGCAGCAGCTTCAGCTCTGGTATTAATAGCAGCTGTGGCAGCAGTTACCACACCCTTGCTTGGAGAGCCTGTTCTCTCAGTCAGATTTGGGCTGTGATTGGCAACAACAAACTCGAATAGTTCTCTGGAATACTTCTTGCTAGGAGTGTCTTGAAGAGAAAATGAAGTGATAAGAATCAAAGCCAAGCAAAAACCCCACTGTGGTTTTGGGGTTTCTGATTATACCCCCTCAAAATCCACACAAGGATGTTTTTTCACTTGGCAAACACCATGCCCCTCACAGGTATTTTCCTGTTGACTAAGAGCGTATGATCTCTAAGGTATCTATTTTCAAAGGATGTTTTCCAGCAAGCAAAAAGCATTTCCCCACCACATGGCAGTTTCCAGCTGACAAAGCATCATGTGCCCTTTCACAGGTTTGTTTTTCAGTGGGGGATCTAACACTTCCACATCCCACATTTGGGATCAAACCAAAAACCACATTCATTCAACAAAAATGTGTTTTTAAAGAAACTAAACTTCTACCACATGTCAGTGTCCAGGTCCCCTCAGCCCTGTCATTTTGTCACCCGTAGCTTCTGTTTTTTCCTGATTGGGACTTCAAGCTTATTTTCTTTTAGCCTCATATTCCCATCCCAGGAGGTGTGAAGGAGAAGCACAAAAGACTACACAAACCCTGAGGTTTCTATACAGCTTCCACATACTTCCTCTAAGGAAGGCTGGAAAGCTGTTTTGGGGGGTTTGTCTCGCCACACTATATAGAATAAGGAATCACTGAGGAAGCATGAGAAGAGGGGGTGGGTAGACAGAAACACCATCTCAAGCACCCTGTTGAAATGGGTGTCTCTCATGTTCTAGGTGAGTGAAGAATCTACAAGTGTACATCACTCTTGACACCAACCAGTCGGGAGTCAGACTTAAAGTGGCATCAAGTTTCTAATTCACCATGCTGTGAAGCAGATCATGCCTGGAGGACCAGTAAGACAACGCAGTTCCTGTATCACCGTGCATTCTTGCTCCTAGTCCCTTCATTAGTTTGTTTCCTTGCTTGGCTCTTTTTGCCTTCCTAGGAGACCCAACGGTCTCAATCTTACTTGAATGCTATTATTCCCTGGAGAGGTTTAGCAATGTCTAACACTGAGATCACCCCAAAGACCCACTAAATCAGTATCTTCAGAGATAGGGTTCAAGTCTCTGTACTTTTCTTTCCAGGCAACTCCCCCCCTCCCCCCCCGTGCTGTTGAAGCTGTGAACTTGAGCTCTAGAGCAATGG
>CAJQZJ010005154.1:1352703-1372870 GCA_907164525.1 Lophiomys imhausi | reverse complement strand
TCCAGCAGTGCTGAATACCGCCACAGGCAGATACTCCAGCAGTGCTGAATACTGCCACAGGCAGAGCCTGAAGGCCTGGTACCACGTTCCCACCAGAGCCCAAGGAATAAGGCTACACAGCCAGAGAGGCAGAGTAGAAGCAGAGTGGAGGGGAGTCGTGAATGGGGTACACTGGCAGCCAGAAGAGACAGAATGGAGGGAAATTGTGAGCACGTGGGCACTGGAAAGAGGCTCCTTTGGATCACTCATGTCTGCATTTTTCCAGGACACCAAGAGTATGGGGCAGGCACTCCAGGATTCAGTTTGGGGAAATAGTTCACATCTGTGACACTTTTATGGCTGCTGCCCTTTGATCGGTGCAGCATTTCTGACTTTAACAAAGAATCTACTCTTTCCATGGATGACTATCTATGGTTAGCCACTCAAACGGGTGCCCCAGTTAAACACTTTTCAGAAAGTAGACTAACAGTGTAGATGCTATCTGAAGGATCATCCACAGTCCTGAATCCCCATGCTTGTTTTCAATAGCACATTGTCTAAATCCAGTGCAGTTTTGTTTTGATTGGACACAGAGTTCGGAACTGAGAATCAGGGGTCTGTGCTTCAGGGGCCTATGGGGGGAAATCTCTTAAGACTTCTAGCTACTTTCGTTTCCCCAAGAGCCTTTTGCAACAGAAGACAAAACAGCCTGGAGAACCCATGGCATGGAGCTACACACATTAGCTCTGTGGTCATCATTCTGGTTTCAAGGCTTATTGTTTCCCATCTTGTGTTACTGGTGTAAAAATTAAGAGTGGTTCTCCAGAACTTCACTTGGCCCCTTGTCTACCCTAGCATTCTCAAGCCCTGAGGGACCCCCCCCCCCCATTTTGTCACCTTTGTGTTCTCTGAGATGCCTTACCCATCATTTCCAGATGGATCAGTGCCCTTTGGAAATGACACAATCATTACTGCCTCGAAACCAAAGCAGCTGCAACTACCCACATCACATTGCGCCTGTTAGCATTATCCTGTAAAGGGGAGGAGGGGCTCACGAGCCTCACAAAGTGCTCAGTAGACTTCATATGAGAGATATGAGTCCTCTCTGTAGGTAACTCTAATAAAAATTATTATCATCAGCAAGCTGAACTTGGATGAAATGATTTCTTTGGTTTGGCACTGGTGTTCTATGCAGAATGAATAGGTATTTGCTCACATATCCCAGGAAAAGTAACACAGTGTCCAGACAAGAGGACATGAGGACAGCACAGCTTCAAGTCACAGTGGCTACCTTCTTAGGAGACTTTCCTATATGCCCAGGAGAGCACAGGACACCAGACTCCATGCCAGGTTCTGTCCCCGGGACTCTTCAGGAACTTGTGAGAGCATTTTGTTCCTGTCAGCTTCTATGAATGGGCATCAGGGCTGGAAGATATCCTGAGATGCAATGGACATTTCGGTGTGGCTATTGTAGCTTCCCTGCAGCAGAGTCAGTTCTGTCAGCCCTATCTTACTTCACAAGGCCTTTCTGTGCAATTTTAGTGTTCAAAGAACCTAGATACAATTCTTTGTTTTACAGCACAATTTTTTTTTTTTTTGGTTTTTCGAGACAGGGTTTCTCTGTGTAGCCCTGGCTGTCCTGGACTCACTTTGTAGACCAGGCTGGCCTCGAACTCGCAAAGATCCGCCTGCCTCTGCCTCCCAAGTGCTGGGATTAAAGGTGTGCGCCACCACTGCCCGGCACAGCACAATTTTTACTTGTTTCAGTTTTAAAACATCACCACCACCATCATCATCATTGTGTGTTGACCATGTAGAGGTCAGAGGACGATTGTGTGGAATCGGGGTGGTTCTCTCCCTTATTTACATGGATTCTAGAGTACAAACGTAGGTTGGCAGGTTCACACAGCATGGACTGTTACCCCCTGGGCAGCCTTGCCAATGTTTACTCATAACAACAACAACAGCAACAACAACAAAAATGCCCTATGGCAGTGCAGCCAGTGGCCCTTGAGAAGCCAGCTCAGTGACTTACAGTACCTCAGTGTACGAGGACTGAACATTACAACGTTTTGAAAGTGATGTGTGTTCAGTGGAAACCATGCCTCACATTTCGAATTTTTGATCATTTCCTGGGCTGGTGACAGGCATCACAACCCAGTCTCCAGGTTGGACAGCAGCAGCCAGCCACAGCTCTTAGGTAACCACAGATTCAGGAGGAGAAGAGAATGACAATGCCCATGTCACTGCTAAGCTGTGACATTTGACAGTTAGGATTAAATGCACCTTGACTTCTGGTGTTTCCATCATGATGGATCTGTGGGAAAGGCCCCATCATAAGTCAGCACCTCAGAATGGTAGCACTCCACCTAGTACATCAATGGCTGTCACATTTCTAGTGTATCTGCTGTTGGAGTCAAGTATCTCCTGGAATATTCAGATCTGGATGTTTATATTCTCAAATACAGGCTGCTTTGCTTAACTTAATATTTTATTTTGTTTGAAAGTACATTCTTTGTATTTTATTGTAGTGAGTGACTTTATTATTTCAGAATCACATGAATAGATACAACATGTTTAATGCAAATAGCAAAAAGAACAGAATGTAAAAGGTACAGGGTTGGTTAAGAGAGTTAAGGCCTAAGCAACTGATGCAGTTTCACAAGAAATCCACTGGATGGCATGAGAATCTCATTCAAATATGTCAGGAATGGCTCCAGGAGAATTCCATTCCTCCCACATTAAACCAAAAGTGATGCAAATTGCCGTTAAGAGGTGTGTATCTCCACTCCATCTGCACGAGGGATGGAGTTTTGATCCTCTTTTACCTGTGTGTTGGCATGGTCCGAGTCTCCCGTGTCCGAGCTCGGGCCAGGCTTCTGTGTCTGCCTTCCCCTAAGGTTCAATTTCAAGCCTGCAGGCGCGTCCCCGTTGCATGTGGAAAATGACTGCTTTAGCATTGGTAAAGATCTGAGATGCAGCATTTCGAAATATCAGGATTAGACCGTGTATAACACACTGTGTTGAAGTTTACCATACCAGCGTTGCTACCTGTGGGACCCACAGCATTGTTTCCCGCCCAGCATAAAAGGCAGCACCAATATTAATACGGAGAAAGGGCCAAGCAAGAGACACTGCTTCAATACTTTTAGCGAATCCATGTGTCTATCAAAGCAAAACTGTTTGGTGTATGTGTGTATGCCTGTGGTCATGTATATGTGTTTTCCTGTGTGTATGTTTGTGCGTGTACACGTGCATACATAGCTGTGAGGCATGTGGAGGTCAGAGGTTAATGTCCAGTATCTTCCTCAGTCTCTGTCCTATCTTTTTTTTTTTTTAATGACTAAAAATGTGTACTTAGCACTAATGGCTGTTTGAGTGTAGCTCAGTACTTGGGGCCCTGGGTTCAATTCCCAGCACTTTTAACTGGGCATCTGTCCTTGTGCTGGAAAGAGAGATCAGTGGTTAAGATTGTATCCTACTCTTTCAGAGGACCCAAGTTCAGTTCCTAGTGGCTCACTGGGTGGCTAAGTAACAGCCACCGGTGACTCCAGCTGCAGGGAGTCCAGTGCTCTCTTATGGCCTCTGTGGGCATCTGCACTCATGTACACATACTGACACATAGGAATAATTTACATAATTTAAACTGATTTTAAAGAGAATTATCAGCTGGATTCAGCTTAAATGCTCCCAAATTTGTAGACAGTATCCAAAGGATCATAATCAGGACTTAGATAAACACAGGCCTTTTTCTCTCCATCAGTCTGATTGATTTTGGACATACCAAGATATAATTTCTTCGCAGCTTATTTGCCCTGGGTCTTATTGGCCTTGGCATCCACAATGAACAAAGTGGGGCATTGTCTTTTGTCTTCTTCATGGCTGACTTGGTGGTCATGGGGAACTTGATGATGGCATAGTGGTCAAGTTTGTTGTTCCTGGGTGCACTCTTGCACGGGCATTTGGGCCACATCCAGAGGGGCAGTGCCTGGGGTGCCAGAAAGTGGGTGACATGTAGCTTTTCTCATTTTTTTTCTGGCTGTGGATGTCTTTATGCACTGCTTTCTTGGCTGTCAAAGGCTTTGGGTTTAGGGCATTAGCTTCTGTCTTTGCTTTCATTGTTATTTTGGCCTGCACCCTATTTTTTGAGGCAGGGTCTGTCTCCCACTGAGCTTGCTAATTCATCTACACACCAGTGAGCTAGCATGCCCCGGGGACTGCTCTGGTCTGCTGCCTCTGCTGTGCCATGAACCTTTGTATGGTTGTGAGGATTAAAATCTGGTCTTTATGCTTCTATAACAAGCATTTGAGCAATTAAGCCATTTCTCAGGTTGGAAAAGTTGTGTTTTATTTTATTTTTTTATTATTTAGGGCATCTTCCAGACCTTAACACGTTGTAAAGGCCTCAACCTCGAGATACCTTGCAATGAGCCCTCTTCAACAGCAATTGAAATCTGTTTTCTTTGAGTCTCACACAGCTAACTTGCCTAGATTTCTACCCATATTTACAGCTATGTCATGAATGCACCTCCAGTTTCTGAGCTTTGGTGGATGAAATGAAGGCTGCATGAGAAGCAGAGAATCAGAGCATAATGTAAAGTGGGAAGATGAAGCTGCCGTTCAACCTCCTGGATTCCTCAGGGCTGGGGAGGCACAGGGCAGGGACAAAAATAGTTGAGAGCCTTCTGGCTCCGTTCGTGTCTGTGTGGAGGAATGAAATGTTTACAATAGAAACAAACACCCAAATTTGCTTTTATTTTATTTTTTAAACTTTGCCTGTTGAGAAGCTTCACAATGCACACTTGCTTAAAGCTAGTCAGTTGCATGGTTACAAGTGTGTGCAGGAGTCACGGATTGATGCATGGTGTCAGCCCCCTTGCTCAAGCACATTAATGTCACAGTGTAAATCCAGTAGCTGCTGCTGTTTCCCCCCAGGAAGTGCAATGGCTACATTCTGAAAGTTTACCTGCTTTAGAGAAAGAAAGTAGCCAAAGAACCCTCCCCCCACAGAAGGTAGAGACCAGAGAGTATCAGCAACTCACACAGACACAGAACACGCTAAGTTTCTTCCTCCTCTTTTCCTTTCTGCCAGACCAGTATCTACCCAGCTAGCCCGCAGCTGAAGCCAGTTTGAGATGGAATGGCTTTTATAAATTTTCTGCGCTTGCTGTAGCTGTGATGCTTTTACCTCCGAGGAGCATTTGGCAATGTCTGGAGACACTCCGACACACATTTGTCAATAATGGAGTGGGTGGAAACCAAATCCAAAACAGCATGAGACAGGAAACTATGAGGCCCAAATGTCAACAGTAAGGAAGGTTAGAAGCGCTGGTTTGACTGGAACGTGGCCATGTTTGTTTCTCTACTGTCTCTGGCTTCTACAATGATGTGATGACAATGACATTAAGCAGCCAAGACCAAAATACTCGGGTCCCCAAATCCTAAAATACTTTCTTCCTGCCACTATCTGACTGAAGTGCTATGGTCTCTGAGTCCTAAAACATTTCTTTCTGTCCCAGGAAAATGTCCCTTATTTGCACCTAGATCATCATTTAAGAGCTTTGCACAAACAAGAGAAATGGATTATACTGAAAATCGGTCCCAGGACATCAAATACACCTCAGTAATTCTTTGTTTTGACCATTTCTGATGATATTTTAATTCCATATCTTTCTCATTACCCCTCCATCATATCTTTTCATTACAAAGCCACTTCCAGGCACTGAGCTGAGCCTGCTGCCATTAAAAGGCTGTGTGTTTCCTGCTCCTTGGGGGGGCCTGTAACCCAGAGGGGGAGGTGGATATTAATTAAACCATCACCCTAATGAATGTATGATGACAAACTGTGATCAGAGCTCAGGGGCGGGAGACAGCTCTGATGACAGTTGACTGGGGCTCAGGGCATATGGAAGTTAACTAGACGAAGCTGCTGTGTGAATATGTGTGTTGGGGGGTGAGCTTAGGGAAAGGGTGGCACTATGAGTCCAAAAACCTGAAGGAGAGAGTGGGACACTGATTGAAACAGAGGATTCAGCAATGTGCTAGTGGGAAGTTGATGAGGACCCAAAAAAATCATGCAGGCCAGATGGTGTTCTGAGTCTTATCCTAAGAACCTAAGAACTTTAGAGCCAAGAGAACCCACTGAAGGGTCTGGGGGGAGACTTGATCAGATTTGCATATGAAACTCCTAGATTGTCAGACAAGGGAGAAAAAGTTGAGCTCATTAAAAACCCAGCTATTTTGAAAACAACTAGCTGATTGATTAACTTTTAAAAACCCAATTAAGCTTCTCTGTTCTCCCCCAACCCCCTTCATACCTGACAGTCTGTGAAGGGGCTGCATTCAAATATGATTGCCTTCCTTTTCGCGAAGCAGGTTTCTGAGTGTAGGTGCAGCTGGAATTTACCCTACTGTGATTTCGAAAGTCATATTTCTTTTGAAGATCAGTTGAATATTTATGTGTGTGTGTCTGTGTATAAGGGGAGGGGGAAGATGGTTTTTGATGTTGCTAACAGTTTCAACTCTCAAGGCGAGTTCAAACTTCTCTAGAACTTCTAAAATATGCTCACCTGAGAGTCAGAAGAATCTATAGCTCACCAAATCAATTCTCTGTGATGTTGACTATTTTCTTTGTGCAAATTGTGTTTTTTAACCCAATTTTAATTTTCCATTCCTCTCTTCTACATGACTTAGCACATCTATTGCATTATGTTTTATTACTATCTGGAACTTATACATTATTTATCAGTAAGGCCTTTGGAGATTGAAGCCCCAAACTTTCCTTGTGAATAAACTCAACCGAATACTCCATTGTGTGGGTTGTTGATTGGTGATTGTTGCTCTGAGTTTGTGACCTTACTTTCTCAAACAAATATTTCTACCTTATATCTGGTGTCATCGAAACTTAGTGCAACTGGTAGCCTGGATTGTATTGTATATAATGTTGCAGTGGTTCTCAATTTTCCTAATGCTGTCACCCTTTAATATGGTTTGTCAAGTTGTGGTGGCCACCAACCATCAAATTATTTTCATTGCAACTTCAAAACTATAATTTTGCTACTGTTATGGATCACAATGTAAATATCTGATATGCAGATGGTCTTAGGCCACCCCTGTGAAAGGTCATTTGATCTCCAGAGGGGTCACAACCCACAAGTTGAGAACTACTATTTCAAGGGAACATGTGTCCATACTACAGTGAGAAAAGTGACTACTTGCCACAGTGACCAGGTAAGTGCAAGCCTAAAATACTTACCATGCAGCCCTTTGTGGAAGAAAAAACTTGTAAGCCCTGTTCTAAAGAAAGTTTGTGAAAGTAATTCACATATTCTTCTTGGGTGAGAGTATTTAGTAGTAGATTTAGTGGCTGCTATGCACAGAGTGTGTGCCCTTGTCTTGCCCCTGAAGGCTCTGCATTTTTCTGCAGGTTAGGTGAGGCTTTGTGGGAGCCCAGTCTGTTCCTCTGCAACACTTCACGAAACATTTCATCTGCATTATCTCACACAGTCCTTATCATAGCCCTGTAAATTAGATAATATTATCCTAATTTTGGAAATGAATACATTTAGAAGTTAAATAACTCACAGAACTTGTAGGTGGCAGACATAGGCACTTGATTCAATTTCTATCTTCATTTCTGGGCTGTGAGTAACACAGCTGTAGTGAACTTGTTAACAGAGGGGAAGCAGGACAGAGGCTTCAAAAAGAGAACCTTGTTTCCTCTAATGAATGGAAGGTTATTGGCTGTGTAGAGAGAGGTATGAAGTGGGTGCTGAGGCTGTTCAGAAGCCACTGGTGGCTTTTATGTTACCAGACATCCATCGGGGATTCTTTCCTGGAGAGGATTCAATTGCATCTTGAAGGACCCATGAGAAAGAACTCTGTCTAGAAAATCTTTTGACCTATGTTTGAGTTCCAACACATGCCACATTCAAGTCCCTACTTCAGTGGCTGCCAGAACATTCCATGGGAATGCAGAATTATTAAAGAAGCACTCCTTCCTGGCCCCATCTGTCATTACTGGAATATTTGCACTTCACAAGCTGCCTGTGCTACCCAGGAGAACACCGCTGCTGATATCGCATGGCTGCCAGCAGAGTCGCCAGGCCCTGAGATGCTGGGGACTTCTTCTCTGACATTCTATGGCATTGCCTGGAGCAAAGCTAAACCCTTGATCAGCTAGTCAAGCTGACTTGACTGCTGCAGAACTCACCGGATGGACCTTTCTGGACCCAAGTCCACTTGTTCCCAGGTGCACAGACTGATGTGTGCAGACAAATTCATGTCAACTCTCAGCTGCCCGACTCCAACAGGTTCTTTTCAAAAGAAATTGGTATTTGATGTAATTCAAATTCTTTCTTTTCCCTTGAAGTGATTTGTTTGAAAAAATAATTTATTTTTTAAGACTCTTCAAAACTGGAATAAAATTATACTTTACTCTGGGGTTTTCTTTACTCTGATAAATCAAGTATTAATAGTGATAGCAATTAGATCCCTTGTATACAGTCAGGTCACTACAGTTGAGTAAGTTAAAAAATAGAAAATTCAAAGTCCCCAACAATAAAATGAATTGCCCAACAGATGCAGCAGGCTCCGAAGGAATCATTGAGAGCTATTTAGCTAAATAATATCCATGCTAACAAGTCCCACAAAACAGATTTCTGTGACAATGTTCATTCTGCAATGGCCCTAAACACACATCACACCATAAGGATTCTATCAGCTAATTAATAGAGGGTGAGAGCTTTAAACAGAGAAATTAACTCAATAGGAACCTCATAACTGATAGCGCAACACAGCACAAAGAGAAGCATCAAGTCTCCTCTTGACTTCCTTTGGCCTCTGAGGACAGGACCCTCCCCAGTTCTGTCTCTCCCTAGTCCTTTCAGCTGCAAATGTGCTTAGAAAGGAACTCTCTCATGCTCCTGCCTCAGCAGGGGTGATGAGGACTCCTGACTTCTGAACCAGTCCTAATCTCCTGGGTGATGCTCATTTTTGCAACATGGTTTAAATCTCCATTGTGTAAGAGACATGTGAAGCAGGCCGTACATGGATTTATTATCTTCACTCCTCTGTGGTGGTGTTTTTAGACATGTTAGGCAGTATTTGCTGGTCAGTACAGATTTACAGCCTAGATGTCCAACAGATGATGGACGGATACTAAAAATGTGTTTCAGAAAGCTCTTGTTCAAGAAAATGAGCTTTTTACCTTTCCACTTCCAGCCTATGGCCAACGAATTCCAAGCTCATATTGGCCTTTTTCAGCTAAAGGTAAGCAAGGCCAACCTCCCTACCTCTCAGAAAATCTAATCAGATTAGATCTCATGATTGCATATGTGGACAAGTTCCAATCCATTCTTGCAAACCGGAGACATTCTGCAAGAGTCTGGCCTGATTCTAAAAATCTTGCTACACAAGTTCAAGTTAAAATGATTTTTTTCCCTTTCAGTCTTGGGAGATAGCTGAGTCTGCAAGGTGCCTGTGAGCATGAAAGGCTGGCTTCATTCACAAGAAACCCCAGCACCCACACAAACAAACCAGGTGTCCTGGTAGGCAATTGCAACCCCAACCCTGGGAAGGTGGGGGCAGTTGGATCTCTAGAGCTTGCTGGCCAGCTAGCCTAGCCTTGTTGGGAAGTTTAACACCAGTCAAAAGACCCTGTCTCAAGAAATAAAGTGGATAGATGATGCCAAAGAAATGATACTTGAGGTTGATCTCTGACCTCTACATGTGCAAGCACACATACATCGACATGCACAGACAGGTTCACACATATACATTATATATCTATGCACACACAAAAAAATATTTCCCCTTATTTTTAAATCAGTTTTACACACTCTTTCCACTATGCAACGCAAGTTTCTTCCTCTGTCTTGTCAGCTGAGGAATGGATGGTGGATATGTGTGTGGTTACTGGGAGTTTGGTCTCTATGTACCAATTCAGCATCCAACTTCTCCAGACATACATATGGTCCTTTACATTTGCTCACAGTTTATTGATTCAAGTTGCCAGTAAGTAACACAATCTAGTCTGGATTGAACTAAGGATAAAGTCAACTATTTACAAGAAGAATGGACTAAACATCCCCTGTACTAGGTTGAAGATAGGGTAAAACCTCCCAAGGAAAGAAATGGAATATTGAGCCCTGAAAAACATGTTCACCTGGAGATCAGGATGAGGACCAAGAGGAACAAGAGTGAGGAACAAGAATGAGTATTTTTAGACAGAAGAACCAATGTGGAAAAGATCCCAATGAAACAGAGGGTAAAATCAGGTTTTGTTGGCTATTCATACCACTTGAACATCTGATAAAAGATTGAGATTTCCCAGAAGTGGGATTCAATAGACATGCAGCGACCATGTAGCAAAGAACAAATCTAGTGTTATCATTCTAACCATGCTAGTCTTTGAAAGACAATTTTTGTTCATCACTGTACTATCCATAACATCATCAAAGACATACTTGTTCTTATTACATGGACATTATTTACTCATTTATCTGTTGAGTACTGAAAAAAAAAACATTTTTTTCAACCATTGTCAACCTACTTCTCTGTACAGTTAGCTGGCTTCTCAGTATGGTAAATGGAATCTGAACATGCACTGTTCCTTGTATACAGGAGCAAGAAATCTTTGAGCAAGATGATGCTTGAAATGAGGTGCCAATCATTGACTTACAGGATAACAGATAGGTCAGAATTATGATGCTAGTGGGAGAACTGCATGATGGGTATTGCAATATCATTGCTTCCTAAGGAGCAGAAGATAACAATGTGAGAGGGATACAGTATGTGCTCAACTCTTAGACCCTGGTTGTCCAATGGAAATGTGCCAGCAATATATGTAATGTAATAAAGTAGCTACACTTTATGTGAGGAAGCTAATTATATCAACATTTCATTTGGCCCCTTATCACAGTACTTAAAAAAAAATCTGATGGTTTTTGACTTATGGTGGATTCATGACCTGAAGATTCCATTGTGAGTTGAAAATGCATTTAATTACCATCTGTGATAGACACATAGCTAACCATAGAATATCAGTGCTTTTCCTTTATGATCCCTTGGCTGAATGTGAAGAGCAGGTCCCTGTCAATGTTCAGTGCTGGGAGAGAGTATGTGTAGCATATTACTAGTTTGGGATGGTCTCTGTTGGATGATTACTAAATTTATTGTGCACTTACTCTATGTTCTATACTTATGGTGGATTATTGCATATAATTCTCCTAAACTTATGTCATAAATGATCTTAGTAGCCCCTTTGCTTCCTTTCCTCCTCCTTCTTGTTTTCCTCTTTCTCTTTTTCCTCTTCCCCCTACCCCTTATTCTTTTATTTCTTTCTCCCTCTTCCCATTAAAGTAGATCTCTAATGGTCGAGAGGTACTTGAAGAAATGCTCCACATCCTTAATCATCAGAGAAATGCAACTCAAATGACTCTGAGATTCCATCTCACACCTGTCAGAATGGCTAAGATCAAAAGCTCAAATGACAGCACATGCTGGCAAGGATGTGGAGAAAGGGGAACACTCTTCCATTGCTGGTGGGAGTGCAAACTTGTATAGCCACTATGAAAATAAGTCTGGCAATATCTCAGAAAACTGGGAATAGTTCTACCTCAAGACCCAGCCATATCACTCTTAGGCATATATCCAAAATATTCTTCACCAAACCACAAGGGCATCAGCTCAATTATGTTCATAGCAGCTTTATTAGTAATAGCCAGCAAATGGAAATAACCCAGATACTCTTCAACCAAAAAATGACTAAAAAAAAAAAAAAAGAAAAACCAACCTGTGGTACATTTACACAATGGAATACTACTCAGCTATCAGAAACAAGGAAATCATGCAATTTGCAAACAAATGGATAGAAGTAGAAAAGCTCATCCTGAGTAAGCTAACCAGGCCCAGAAAGTTCTGTGAACACATGGCAT
Organism: Lophiomys imhausi; assembly: GCA_907164525.1. Lineage (NCBI taxonomy): Eukaryota > Metazoa > Chordata > Mammalia > Rodentia > Muridae > Lophiomys > Lophiomys imhausi. The sequence goes on along the minus strand of CAJQZJ010005154.1, from coordinate 1,360,955 downwards.
GTATTTACTTATAACTTAGGGATTTTAGCCATATAGTACAGGATAACTATCCTAAAAGCCACAGACCCAAAGAAGCAAGAATCTAGTATAACTATTTCGTGAGAAATTCCACCCAGCAGCAGATCAAAACAGATGCTGAGACACATTCAAACATTAGGTGGAGCTCTTGGAATCCCATATAAGAGAGGGAGGAGGAATAGAGAGACTCGGAGGGGTCAAGATCAACATGTGAAGATCAACAGAACCAGCCATCCCAGGCCCCTAGAGGCGAGGATTACAGTGACCGAAACACTAACAAAAAAAAAAAAAAAAAAGAAAGAAAGAAAGAAAGAAAGAAAGAAAGAAAGAAAGAAAAAAGCTTAGACTAGACCTAGACCCCCCTATGCAAATATAGGCAACTTGGTTATCATACACATCCCTTAATAAGTAGGGGTGGGGCGCTCTCCGTCATGGATTGTTTTACCTGTTAGTGGGACACTTTGCTGAAACTGAGCTGCCATGTTGGGCCCCAGAGCAAGAGGAAACTCTTAGCCCTCATGTGACTGATGAACTGAGGGGGGCTTGTATGTGGGTGCTTCACTCACGTGAGGAGAAGGATAGAGGGAAGGGGGTAGAGGGTGAAAAGATGGGACCGGGAGGGGAGAAAGGAGGGGATTGTGATCAAGATGTAACTTGAATTAATAAATAAATGTTTAAAAAAAAGTAGTCAGATTTTCAAAAGTAAGTTATTGGCCCAAGTTATGCAACCATGAGTGAAAAGAGGGACATAATTCAAGTCCACCCAATCACTGTTTTACATTCTACCAAATACAAGGGCTTTTAGCCAGGAAACTATATCTCCATCATATATGACATTGGTTGTGTTCATTCAAATTCACTCCAGGAGACCTTTCCACAGACAAAATATAAGAAAGACTCAGAAGACAAAAACTGAGTGTTCTAATATCTAATAATAATAACACAAACAGACATGATGAGTTCAAAATGCTCAATACACCCATGAAGAGTGGAGCTGAAAGTCCATGGCAAAGAGAGTGTGTGGTTATTTCATCTGGAGGAGACTGGGAAGGCTTCACAACAATGGTACTGGGAGTTGCATTGGAGGAGGGTCTAGGAGGTTGATTTCAGTGCTAGAGACCCGGTTACCACCCTTTTTTGAGACACTCTCTGATTGGTTAATAAACGTCACTGGCGGTCAATTAGCTGAGCAGAAAGAGTATAGGAAGGTGGAACTTCCTTGGTCCATGAAAAGAATCCTGGGTTTTACAGAGGAAGTTCCCTGCTAAGTCACCAGGGCTGAGGATGTCCGCATTTGAGCTCTCTTTTACCCAAGAAGGTATAACAAGCCACGTGGTTGGTTAGGTTTAGGTGGTCTGGGATTAATTTAGAGGGAGCTAGTTGAGAGGCTGCCCAGCTGAGGGCTAGACGTTGAAACATTGAAGGGTCTTGATGTATTTAATTATTGGGGAAAGGGCAGAGGCTTTTTTTGTCATGAGACAATGAGTATCAAAAAAATCTGCATTAGGAGATAATTCCTACTGGGCAGAAACACCCCTGCTTTCTCAACAGACTATATACAGTCCAAAGATGTACCAAAGCTTAAATGCAGGTAAATCAATGACCTGATTCTGCAAAGACAGAATGAGCATATCTTATTTCCTGTTCCACCACTAAGTCTGTGAGATATGCTTGGCCAGAAGGTTGAAGATGATGCTCCAATATTATAGGGAGAAAATGGGGACTGTCTAGGCAGACAGTTGTCTGTCCTTTCATAGTTTGAAAAGATGCTTGCTCTGCACTTCCTGTTTATTCAGATATATTTATCCTTCTCAGGTTTCTGATGTGATTGAAGACTAAATAGTTATAGTCTCACAGTTAAGTTTTAAGTTGTTTAGGAATTAAAAGGATGTTTTAGGTCTAAGATGATTTTAGGTTGATGATACAAATTAGGATCGAACTTGAATTAAATATAGAACCTTAAACTCACCAAGATAAGATATATAATAAAAATATTTTCTAGTTGAATTATTAAATACATATGGACTGGACATTGAGAATCCATGTCATGCCTTACTGTTTTCATGATTGTTTCATGGTTGTTTATGTTGTATTGAATTATATTGTTATTGTGTAGTTATTGTATTGTATTTGTTATGAGAAAAGGAGCCTTTTGTTAGACAAAAAGGGGAAGATGTTGGAGGAGGGTTACTGCCGTTTTTGAGACACTCTCTGATTGGTTAATAAAAGTCACTGATGGCCAATGAGCTGGGCAGAAAGAGTATAGGAAAGTGGGAATTCCTTGGTTCATGTAAAGAATCCTGGGTTTTACAGAGGAAGTTCCCTGCCAGGTCACTGGGGCTGAGGACATTTGTGTTTGAGCTCTCTGTGACCCAAGAAGGTATAACAAGCCACATGGTTGATTGGGTTTAGGTGGTCTGGAAATAATTTAAGTGAGTAGTTGAAAGTCTGCCCAGCTAAGGGCTAAGTGTTATTTAGTTACTGGGGAAAGGGCTGTGGCATCCTATAGGTCACCAGTCAAAGCAATCCAGGCTCATCAGCCTCCCGCCAAGCCTCTGCAGCTGTCCCTCAAGGCTATTGGAAATATAACAGTTTATTGTTATTAATAAGTATCTTGCAGCTACCCCACCAGCTTCCCCACCAGACTGCACTGGGAGACTGTCCCTCCAGGCCTACAGGCCTCTAAAGCAAGTCAGCCCTGCCGGTCTTCTGCCAGGCCTCCATTTGCCTTGCTAGCCTAATATTATAATTTATAGTTACTAATAAATACCATTGTTAACAAAGTTGTAGTTTTAGGGTTGCATCCAGAAGATGATTCCCCCCCCCATTAGAAGATGCCAGTGGGTTTCTTCATTCAACAGACATATATAAAGAAATGGAGCCAATGAGGTTATTTTTCTTTTTTCCTCTAAGTGTCTTCTTCCTCTGCTATAGTATTTGTTTATATAGGGAAAATTAATTAGATGAATCGAGGTATGGGTTTTTGTTTTGGTTTTGGTTATTTTTCCCATTGCTCTGATAGAGTACTCCAATAAAAAGATCTTAAGGGAGAAGGGATTCCTCCTGTCTCAGTTTGAGGCTATAGTCCATCAAGACAGGGAAGTCAGTGCAGCAGGAACTTGAGGCACCCAGTCACATTGTATCCACATTCAAGAAGCACAGAGTTTGGGCTGGAGAGATGGCTCAGTGGTTAAGAACACTGGTTGCTCTTCCAGAGGACCCAAGTTCAATTTTCAATTCCCGGCACCCACATGGTAGCTCACAACTGTAACTTCAGTTCCAGAGGATCTGACTCCCTCACACAAATGTATATGTATACTAAACACCGAAGGTACATAAAAATAAATAAATTATTAAAAGAGAAGAAGCATAGAGCAATTAGTTGTCATGATCATCTTATTTTCTTTTTTTTAATAATTTATTTTTTATTTCTTCAAGTTACATCTCAATCACAATCCCCTCCCTACTCCCCTCTCCAGTCCCACCCTTCCACCCTCCTCCCCCTCAACCCTCCCCGTCCTCTTCCCTTCCTTTTTTTTTTAGTTTAAGGTATTTCTTTTTTCCCCCTAACAGCTCTCCCTTTCAGTTCAAAAAATGGTTCTTTTTCTTATAACTATAAATACAATACAAAACAACAGAAATAAATAGGCCACAATTATAAGAGTTATATGGCTTAGCATACATTCCCAATGTCCAGTCCATATGTATTTGGCACTTGACTTTAACATTCTACTATCTAACCATCTCCATGAGTTTAAAGTTCTATATCTAACTCAGCTTTCATACTAACTTGCCTCATAATTTTAAAAATATCTTCTTAGATCCAGAACACCCTCTTGATTCCTAAACAACTCAAAATTTAACTATGAGACTTTAGCTATCTATTCTTCAACCACCTCAGAGACCTGAGAGGGATAAATATATCTGATTATATAGGAAGTGCAGGGCCTGCAGCTTCCAAAACTAAAAAATGACATACCAGTGGCTGCCTGGATAGTTTCCATTTTCTCTCCATACATTACAGCATCAATCTTCAGCCATTTGGCCCCATTTCTCTGACAGACTTTGGTTGTAGAGCAGGAATTCTGAAGGACTTACCTACCCTGTCTTGGCAGAGCTAGGCTGTCGACTTACCTGCTTCCAAGTTTTGTTCTTTTTGGACAGAAGTCTGTCTACAGTTGAAGCAAGGGGTTTTTCTTGCCAAGAGAACGGCTTACCACCAATTCAATCATCTCCCACTGGAGATTCTTCGATGCTCATCTTCTACTTGGAGTATAATAGGGGGTGCTGTCAGGAGCTGACATGTCTCGATATCAAAAAATCTTAAGTTAAGAAAACATCTTTGAATGCCATATTCTAAAAATACAATATAAAATTTTCAAACTAAGCCGGGCGGTGGTGGCGCACGCCTTTAATCCCAGCACTTGGGAGGCAGAGGCAGGCGGATCTTTGCGAGTTCGAGGCCAGCCTGGTCTACAAAGTGAGTCCAGGACAGCCAGAGCTGTTAAACAGAGAAACCCTGTCTTGAAAAACCAAAAAAAAAAAAAAATTTTTTTCAAACTATAATTTACCTTACTGGCATGAAAGGAAAATGGCCTTAATTTCAGATTAGAATGTTAGACTGCAGGTGGCTACAGAGATTACACAAACTTGATAGCAGCTTAAAAGTTTTTTTTTCCTTTTTGTAGAGGTATAGGCTATTTCCATGGTTTGGCATTAAAAAGCAGGTAACAGGTTTAAAACACTGTAAATAAATTAAAGGTGACAGCTGTTCAACCTGGTTTTACAAACCTTCAAGAGTTGAAAAAACTTAGAGCTAAGGTAAAATAATGCATGGTGTTAGCCCATGCCTTTACCTCCAACAGAGACAGGAGGATCACTATAGAGTTAGTTGTCTTATAAATTCTAGAGTTACAAGAAACAGGGTAGTGATGGTGCACACCCTTAGTCACATCATTGTGGAAGAATACACCCTTAATCCCAACACACTAGAGACAGAAACAGGCAGATCTCAGAGCTCAAGGCCACCTGATACAAAACAAGCTCTAAACAGAGAAAAACTTTGATCCAGGAGTGGAGGAGCACATCTTTAATCCCATCAGTTGGGAACCACATGTCTTTGATCCCAAAACTTAGAATGCAGAGACAGGCACATAGGATTTGGAAAGATTTAAGTTTAAAAGCTACTTACAAAAGGCAGGCTGCAATTCAAACAAATTGTCCTTTGAGATCTCAAAATATATACACTAAAGGTTTGTTTAGCTCCAAAATATCAAAATAATTTCTTCTTTAATCTGGATTGAAAGGTAATACTTTATATATTATCAAAAAAACCAAATTTGCTCCAGGAAAAATATTACCTGACCCCCCCCAAAAAAAGGTAATTGTCCCAGAGTTAGGATTAGGGCAGGGCTCTGTTCTTATCTTTCCAGGAGATCTAAAGCATCCATTCAAGGAATCCAGGGACAACTGGACAACGGAAACCTCAGCAGAAAACAGATCAGACACCAAAGAAGACGAGTGGCCCAGATGATCCAGCCTTGCAGACTTCTTCAATAGCAGTTTCCTCAAAAGTCTACAACCACAACAACTCAAAATCGCTAAGATCGTTCAGCTCCACAGACTACTCCAGCCAGATCTTCAGTAAAGCTCTGAAGATCAGCTTCTGTCTATGAACTTCTTAGGACATCGAAATCATCTTATTTTCTTATGCAGTTCATAATTTCAGCTCAGGCAATAGTGCCACCCAGAGTGGGTAGTTCTCCTCACTATAATTAACCTGATCAAAATAATATCCTAATCCTCACAGGCGTGCTCCAAAGGCCCATCTCCTAGGTGATTCTAGATCTTATCAAGTTGGCAACTAAGATTAACTAGTACATACTGCATTTACCTTAATAAAATAAGTGGAAGCAGTAAAGGACTGACTATAGGTATCAAGATTATGTTTGGTCTGGAGTTTCCTACATTTCTGGTTGCCAGATGTTTGTTTGTTTTAATAAAGTCATATGCAAGGTATCCAGTGTTGATTCTGTATATTTTGTACCAAATAAAAATAAGTGTTATTTCATGAGGCTTTTACTTCAGTCTGCATGTGTGTGCATGACATAAAATGTCTTGGCTCCTACAGACCTGGTCTTGAAAGCTTGAAGACCACCTGTGTTTCTGGGAGTATGTGATGGCTGGGATGGGGTGTTTGCATACTGATTAACTCTGGTTGGTTATATCTCTCCTCCTTTCTTGGCATTATATCTTAGTTTTGTTCCTATTGCTGTGATAAAAACAAAAGCAAAAACAAGAAAATCACTCTGACAAAAACAAGTTAACAGAGAAAAAGTTTATTTGGCTCACAGTTCAAAAGTAACAGTCCATTATCTCAAGGAATTCATTTGGCAGGAAATTGTAACAACTGATCACATCATATTCAGTGAAGAGCAGAGAGAAATGATTTTATGTATGTGTGCCAATGTTCAGCCTGATCTCTTCTTATCATTAAGTTCAGGGTCTAACTCATGCCATCATATGGCTTACATTTAGCCTGGGTCTTCCCACTTCATTTAACCCAATTAAGAATAAGCAAATATATTTATCCCTCTCAGGTCTCTGAGGTGGTTGAAGAATAGACAGATAGAATCTTATAGTTAAATTTTGAACTGTTTAGGAATCAAGAGGGTGTTATAGATCTAAGAAGATACTCTTAAAAGTGTGTTGCAAGATAGTAGGAATGTTGAGTCACATATAGACCTTTAAACTCATGGAGTTGGGTAGATAGTAGAATGTTAAAGTCAGGGGCCAAATAGGTATAAACTGAACATTGGGAAGGTATACTGGGCCAATTTACTCTCATAAATGTGGCATATTTATATCTATTGTTTTGTATAATACTTACTGTTATAAGAGAAGGAACCAGCTGTTGGACTGAAAGGGGAAACCTCTGGAGGGAAGAGGGTGGAAGGGCGGGTTAGGAAGGGGGAATAGGGAGGGGTTTGTTACTGAGATGTAACTTGAAGAAAAAAAAATAAAGTATTTAGAAAAATTAAAAAAAAAAAGAATATACCTTACAGACATGTCCACAGACCAACTTAATCTAGGCAACTCCTCATTGAGACTCCCTTCCTAGATTTTTACATGGTGTCAAGTGGACAATAAAAACTGGCTATCAAATAACATTACAGGTTGCTTTTCATGTTGGTACTGTCTTGCTGTTTAAAAAAAAAAAACCACAACACCCCAAAACCAAACAATCCCTGAGTATCACTAGGTGCAATGGGGCATGGATTTAATCCCAGCACTTGGGAGGCAGAGGCAGGTGGGTCTCTGAGTTCAAGGCCAGCCTGGTCTACACAGTTAGTTCCAGGGCAGCCAAACCCTGTCTCAAAATCAAAAGCAAATAAAATGAAAAACAAACAAGCAAACAAAGAAAACTTCTTGGGCATCATTTTATCAATACTAAACATGTGAAGCTCTTTGTTAGGAGCCTGGGAGTGGGGGTGGGGTGGACATGGGATGGCCATACTTCCTCACTGCCCCACCCATTCTCCCCAGTTTTTTCTCTTAAGATTAGTAAATTCACCTCTTTTTTTAATTTTGTTTTTCTTCATTACTAAGAATTGATTTCTCGTATGCTAGGCAAGTTCTCTACCACCTAATACATCCCCAGCCCTCTTTTGACTTTTTGAGATAGAATTTCACTCATTTTCTTAGACTGGCTTTAAATTCACTCAGTCCAAGCAGGCCTTGAACTTGTCATCTTCCTGATTCATCCTCCCAAGTAGCTAATATTGCAGGCATGTTCTATGAGGGCTAGCTACACTTACCATTCTTGACTAAATTGCTGAGTATCTTAAAGGTACAAAAACCTTGACTTTCCCTAGTCCATGAGGAAAACAACCCAGGTATTAAAGCGTTCACCTTGGTCTCATTCACTAACCACTGAATTTCTTAGTCTTTTTTTATTTTTCGTTGTTAGTTCAGTTCTTCTCTTCTCTGTACAGGCACCTCCTTCTGTAACATACTACATGGCAATTGCCATACTCTTTGTCAGGGGCCTTGTGGAAACATATCTTGTCCAGAATTCATAGCATTTTTGACAGCTGGACCTATTTTGCAAGCCCAAATATCCATCATGGAATCAGGCCCAAGATATTAGGCAGGGTAGGCCACCCAGGCACACACACACACGCGCGCGTGTGTGTGTGTGTGTGTGTGTGTGTGTGTGTGTGTGTGTGTGTGTG
>CAJQZJ010005154.1:1336585-1352693 GCA_907164525.1 Lophiomys imhausi | reverse complement strand
TGTGTGTGTGTGTGTGTGTGTGTGTGTGTGTGTGTGTGTGTGTGTGTCTGTGTGTATTTGTGTATGTGGTGTGTTTTTTTTCACACACATTTGCTTCTGATTTTGATATCCCACACCATGTGGAAAAAACTCGACAGGAATATGCAGGACAAATCTTCCATTTTGACTTGTGATTTGTCCATCTGCTTCTGCACTGTTTCAGTGGAAAAGTTACTATTGGATCAGACAGTGTTAGACACACAACACAGGAATACACACACACATACATACCGTGGATGCACTTCCCAGGGACCAACATTAACCACCTACATATTATTTAAACTAACATTTTTTCAAATGATACATGTATTAGAATCATTTATGGAGCTTGGTAAAATTTAAATTTTTGGGCCTTCATCCAAGGAATTTGGTTCTGGAAGCTTGGGCAGGGCCTAGAAATATGAACTATAATAAACATTTAAACAATCTCAGAATCCTGTTGTAATTGTATGATTATCCTTTGAAAAACATTGCTGTATTTACTTAAGGCATTTTCACAATGCCTACATGACATTGGCAAGGATATCTCTACAGTGGAGCTAGAACTTTATATTTTTATGCTGTGTTGTCTTCTCTCTCTCTGTTTCTCTCTCTCTCTCCATCCCTCTCTCTTTCTGTCTGTGTGTAGCCCATTGTCCTCCCAACATCACAAAGCCCATCTAGAAGAATCAAATGGATTCCCTGAAGAGCTATTGCTGAGACAGTAGCTGACCATACCATATTTCCCATTGTGTTCTTGAAGTTACCACCACTCTGCCTGTGGATGGCAATAAGTTGTGCGGGGGAGTGTGTCTCATTGTACTTTTTCTTTAGCTTACTGGAGCCTTTCTGTCTTACAAAGAGACCTCAATCTTATGAAGAGTCCCAAGAGGAGTCTTTAAGTGAACCTCAGAGGAGGATTGTGTCCAGCATCAGACCTTGAGTAGTTTGTGTCCAGAGAGGACAGTGGATGCCAACAATTCTGGACATTAGTGAGGAATAAGCAAGTGTTGGACTAAAGGGAGATATTAAACCATGGCTGTCCTTCTGCCAGGTACCTAGCCAGTCTTTGGAGGATCATTAGCAGCTGTTCAGTTTGGGATCAATTACACTTGAAAACAGTAGCACCTTCTGTAGAGCTAGATTTACAAACAGATATTTAAATTAGACTTTATCATGGAACATCTTATTTTCTCCATTTACTGTGAGTGAAAGTTTTGCTGGGTATAGTAATCTGGGATGGCATCTGTGGTCTTTTGGAGTTTGCAGCTCATCTTTTCGAGCACTTCTGGCTGTCAGAGTCTCCATTGAAAAGTCAGGTATAATTGTGATAGGCCTATATTTATACGCTACTTGGTCTTTTTTCCTTTGCATCTTTTAGTATTTTTTTCTTGGTTCTGTATATTTAGTATTTTGATTATTATGTGACAAGGGTGTTTTCTTTTCTAGTTCAATCTATATGGTGTTATGTTTGCTTCTTGGGGCTTTATAGTCATATCTTTCTTTAGGCTAGTACACTTTTCGTCTATGATTTCATTGAAAATAATTTCTGTGTCTTTGGCCTGGGTTTCTTCTCTTACTCATACCTGTTATTTATAGATTTGGTCTTTTCATAGTGTCCCAGATTTTCTGGATGTTTTGTATCAGAATTTTTTAGATTTAACATTTTCTTTGACCTATATATCCATTTTCTTCTATCGTATCCTCAATGCCTGAGATTCTCTCTTCCATCTCTTGTATTCCATTGGTGAAGCTTGCCTCTGTAGCTCCTGTTCAAATTCTTAAACTTCTTATTTCCAAAATTCCTTCAGTTTGTGTTTTTCTTATTGCTTTTATTTCTCTTTTCAGGTCTTAAACAGTTTTATTCATTTACATCATTTGTTTATTTTTTTTTCCTGACTTTCTTTAAGGGATTTTATTCATTTCCTTCAATTGTTTGTGTTTTCCTGGATTTCTTTAAGGGGTTTATTCATTTCTTCTTTAAGGGGCTCTATCATTAATATAGGTGGTTTTAAGATCTTTTTCTTGTGCTTCAACTATGTTGAAATATTCTGGGCGTGCTGTGGTAGGATAACTGGGCTCTAGAGGAGGTATATAATCCTGGCTATTGTTGATTGTGTTTTCACGCATTTTTCTAGGCATCTGGATTTGGTATGATTATAGGTGTAGGTGGTGAGTGCAGGAGGGGGTGGTCTGTGGGATCCACAGAAGGCATAGAGGGATGGAAAGGGAAGCGACATCTAGTGTTCTGTTGCAGCACTAAGGACTAGACTGAAGGATTGGGACTGGTAGGGGAACAGAGAGAACAGAGAATTCGACAATTCTCAACTTCATATAGAAAAAAAAAAAAAAAACAGGATAGCTAAAACAACCCTGAACAATAAAAGAACTGCTGGAGCTATCACCATTCATGATTTCAAGTTGTGCTACAGAGTGATAGTAATAAAAACCTCATGGCATTGGCATAAAAAAATACATTGATCAAGGGGAATCAAATTGAAGATCCAGATGTAAATCCACACATTTATAGACATCTGGTATTTCATAAAGAAGCTGTAAATACATACTGGACACAAGGTAGCATCTTCAACAAATGGTGCTGATCAAACTGGATATCTGCATGTAGAAGAGTGAAAATAGATCCATACTTATCATTCTGCACAAAACTCAAGTCCAAGCGGATCAAAGACCTTAACATAAAACCAGATATACTGAAACTGATAAAAGAGAAAGTGGGGAATAGTGGAACACATTGGCACAGGAAATGACTTTCTGAATAGAACAACTTTTTAATAGAATAGTTTGGTGGGAGGTTTTTTGTTGCTGTTTTTTTTGTTTTGTTTTGTTTTGTTTTGTTTGAGACAAGGTTTCTCTGTGTAACAGCCCTGGCTGTTTGGACTCGTTTTGTAGATCAGTCTGGCCTCGAACTCACAGAGATCCACCTGCCTCTGCCTCCTGAGCATTGGGATTAAAGATGTGTGCCACCACATCCAGCTGAACACTCTAGTTTTTATAGTTGCATGGTTGCTCTTTTTTGAGGCTGAGCTTCATTCTAGACTGGATTATTAAAAGTCATTATTATGCAGTTGCTAACAGGAGCTAGGCCAGTCCCCGTGGTTCTAGCACATGGACTTCCCTCTTGTTCTTTGAACAGCCTTTGGATACTCTTTCTTCAGGACTTTTGCATGGGCTGGGGCTAGGTGATCCTCTTTCCCTGATAAGTGACGTACCCCACCTCTCTTAGGATGCTCACCCTCCCCAAAAATATTTCCTTTAAGTACATTTTAAAAGAGTCGATCCCAACCACATATCCCTTTAAGCTATTCACTTAATTTTTACACTCATTGTTTTGAAAGATTCCATTTATTGGTCTCCTCCTTGGATATAACATAATTCTGGGGGGACAGGGAGTTTGTTCTGCTTTGAACACTAAAGTGTTTCTGGTGAACATATCCTGGCACTTAAAAATAGTTTGTGAATTAATAAAAATGTCCTTGAGGATTAAAATCTCTGTTTACCCCATCTCTGTATCTACTCTAATACTTAAGAGAACACACACAAGGACTTAATAAATTTTCATTAAGCTCTAATTGTATTTTATTACTAGTTTCTTAATGACCTACGGTTATGAAGCAGTATAAATTCATGTTCGTTTTCACACCAAGAGACAGCGTTGCAGGAGGCAGCACCATAAACCCATGTGAACATGCTGACCGTGGCGTGTCCTCCCTTCAGTTCTGTGTCATCTGCCAGCCTTTGCATCTCATTGTGTGTCTGTACACTAGTTACTCTCCAGATTCTTCACTGTCGAGTTAGTGAAAGAAGTTGGTAGGATCTCCCTCCTCACTCTCAAAGCTGAAAGGCTATGCTGTTGCAGTACCATGTAAGAACTGCTGCAATTGAGTTGATCTATACAAAATGGTCCACATGGTTCCAGCCTAAGACCTGATTAATTGGACACCATTGTGAGTAGAACCCAAATGTAGAGTATCAGTGTGTCAATCTAGAATCTTGCTTTCTCTCTACTTGAGCCAGAGCTCAGTCAGGACATGTGGTATGGGGCTTGGAGACACACAGAGTCAGATAGATCTTATCTCCCTAGTGTCAGAAAACACTCTTCATTAAGTTTCTGGAGGCAGGACCTCCCTGTAGGCCAGGGTGGCTGTCTCAGCAGACTCTTAGGTCTCCACTGATACTGATCATATGACTTGTCTTAACATTTATGTATCATAACTCACATCAAGAGCCTATAAGATTTGGGAAATGGATAATTTTAGCTGTGCCCAGGGCCTATGGAAACTGATGAATCCTCCTCATCTCCATCCTATGCATCAATGCAAGAACACAATCCACACAGTGTAGAATAAAGATACACAAGGATATGACCACTTTTGAATAAGGCACTACAAGACAATGTCTGGGCTTCAGAAACATTAACACAAGGCAGAACACTAATGCTGTGTTCTTGTCACAAACACACATCTACAGAAGCTTTACAAATGGCAGATGGCCTGAAGATTCATTTTGATGAGTGTTTGGAAGACAATCAGTGGTCAATGTCTGACTGTAAGACCATGTCCACTCATCATATCCTTTCATTCAAAAAAAGATTTGATGGGAATACAGGCAACAAAGAGTCATGATTTAAGGTGAGTGCTCTCAAACCGACTGGATGAATCCCATCTCTGATGTTTTGTTGACTGAAGCACAGCAGGAAAGTGACTACATATGTCTGTACCTCAGTTTCCTTTTCTATTAGCTGAATACATGTGCACACCTCATATGTAAGGCATGAGGACTCATTAGATGAACAACAATATTTCTGAAGTGATTCACATAGAGCTTTACAGATGTAAGCATTCCACAAGTGGAGTGCTGGCTGAAAGGGTGGCTGTAATGGCTGCAATATGTCTGCATGTGCAGACCACTCCAAGTGCTTGCATGATCTAGGAAAATGGCAGGGGTTCCCTGAGTGACATATCAAATGAGAAAATGATGTGGCTGCATCATCATAATTGCACTGAGAGGCTGAACTTACCTGCATCTGTGTCTACAATTCTCCATGAAAACAGATCATGCAGTAGGGGAAACATTACACTGGGTGTTTGATGCTGTGCAGATATGTCCCCCAAAGTGTTATTTAGGCTTAATAGTGAATGTGGTTTAATTAATTGTGACAGCAGGGATATATTCCAAGTCATCCTCATGCAAACAATTACAATAGTTAATTCTTAGCTCTCTAGAAAGGAGGAGGAATTCCTAGCAGAGTAAGTAGTCTGGTATAGTCCTACCTGTATACCTATTACTGAAATATATCCCATTCCTCAGAGCAGTGGGGGAATATTCCTAAATTAATGCTGCCCTTGGGAATAGAGAGTTAGCGGGTTTTGCACAAAGAGTTTCTTCTGTTATTATTTAAGCATCGGTCGGGAAATAGCATCTTGATCTGAGCATGCTTTGATGATGTAGGAATTTACAGCTATGAGCAGGGAAAGATCCATTTTCTTCGACAAATTTGGTGGAGGCAGAAAAACATGCAGCAAATTAAGCCTGATTTGCATGGCATTGAGCATGCATGCAGTCCTTCCTGTGAGGCAGGGAATGTTCTTTGATTGAATTTTTCTATTTCTCTATGCCTGTGTGGTATTCTGGGAACAATTGATGAGTCCTCTGTTGGCTAATTAACACCTGTAAATTCACGTCATCTGGTATCTTCCTTAAATTGCAGAGGTAATGAGTCCAAGTCCTGTTAGGGTTGTATTTTTATTAAAATTTCTTCTTATCTTTTTCTTTTCATGTCAAACAGATTGCTACATATTTAACCCTTTTGTGCTTTGCTGTTCTGTCTTTATCCTGGGAAATAAGGCAGAAGCAAGAGAACTATTATTGGGCTGCTAAAAGAAAGAAATCACATACCCAGGAAAGCAGCGGGGAAGAGCCACGACAGCAGCTTGTAGCCCGGGAGCCAATGGGATTTTGGGGGGAGGGTGTAAAGGGGGCATCCTCTTCCTGGAATAAGTGAGTCAGCTTTAGCCACTTACTAGACTCCCAGAGTCTGTGTTGTTGACTCTGTGCCAGGTCACCCCTGCTCCCACAGGTCCTGGGCCTGGGTCACAGCAACAGGTAGGAGGCTCTTTTTGCTGGCCAGTTTCAAAGTTACACGCTTCTGAACAGATATTGTCAATAGACTCCTTATGCTTGAGAAATTAATGGTGACTAAGACCTACTCTAAAAAGTTCAAGTAAATAGTTGTAGGGTGAGGTCCCATTGATTACTGTATTAGTTACAGTGAGACAGCATAACAAGCAAGTTCCCCTAAATGTATTAAGGCTCTGGAACAGGACAAATATGTATTCTTTGTGTGTAGCAGTGCCAAGCAGAACAACAGGTTGCTAGAGTAGTCTTCATTCATTAAATTATTTATGGACCCAGGCTTATAAAACATATACTCTTTTCAAATTGTGGCTATCAAAATGATACCAGGGATATCTGTGTGCATGTCATCAATAGGGGAAATGGTATGATAGGCAAGATAAGAAAGACTTGTACACGACAGGCCTGGAAGTGAACACATGGCATCTATCCACATTCCTTCAGCTAGAACTTATCATAATGCCGTATCTAACTGCAAGGGTGCTATTAACCCATAAAGAAGAGAAGAGCATGGATTTTACCTGGCAGCTAGTTGTTTTCACAATCCCCTTATACCATGGCACTTCCTAGCAGTACACTGTGTTTGAGCATTTTTATGAATATGATTCAGTAGTCATCCAGAACGTTGGGACCTAAGTTCATCACTACAGTTGCATGCCAGCCATATGGCCACATTCTCCACACTCAGCACTGCTAGCCAGCAAAAGTGTCCACCCATGGATGAAGGCCAAGACCATAAAAGTAGGAGTTGGAGAAACTTTCTCTGTGATCTCATGCCTGGAGGTCCATGTTGTTTTAAGATGATAGAATCTGAAGTTCTTGCCTGTTTTATTTGTTCATAGTTTTGGAGAACATCATAATCAAACAAAGAGTTCTGAATAAACACACAGCTTTGAAAACAACTGAGCTAGATTTCTAAATTAATGACCTTAAAAGTTACTAGGAATTGTTAGTCAATTATGAAAGATGTTTGAAATTCCACCTCAAAGGATAAGAAGTACACAAGTAGAAGGCATAATGCTGGCTGACTTGAAAGTCTCCAGACTTACTGGAAATTTTATTTGTCTATTAAAAAATTAAATTTACTCTTTGGCAATTCCATAGTGTGTGGGTTAGCTTTATGTCAACTTGACACAAGTTTGATGGAGTCCTTTGGGAGGAGGGAACCTCAATTGAGAGAATGTCCCCTCCAGATTAGTCTATGGGCAAGCTTGTGGTCCATTTTCTTTCTTTTTTCTTTCTTTACTGTAACAATGTTTTTTCTTTTTTTATATAAATAGATTTATTTATTTGTTGCTTCAGGTTACATCTCCATCATATTGTCCTCTTTTCCCCCTTCCCAGCCCCGCCCTCCCACCCTCTACCCCCTAACCCTTCCATACCACTCCTCTAGAGTGGAGTGTCCCTACATAACAATCCCCTGCCCCAGTTCAGCAGTCATATGAGGGCCAAGAGCCTCCTCATACACTGGGGGCCTACAAGGCAGTACCACCAGTGAAAAGTGTCTCATTGCCAGGGAGAGAAAACTAAAAAACATACAAAAAAAAAAGTCTATGTCCATGTTCTCTTTGGTGTGTTGGTTGTAGCATAGATATCCTGTACTATATAGCTAAAATCCTACTATAAGTGAATAGATGCCATGTGCATCCTTCCGAGTCTGGGTTAATTCACTCAGGATGAGCTTCTCTAGTTCCATCTATTTGGCTGCAAATGCATAATTTCATTGTTTCTGATAGCTGATTAATATTCCATTGTGTAGATGTACCATAGTTTTTTAATCCATTCTTCGGTTGAGGGACATCTGGGTTGTTTCCAGTTTCTAGCTATTACAAATAAGGCTGCTATGAACATAGATGAGGAAACTTCCTTGTGATTCGGTGAGGAGTCATTTGGGTGTATACCCAGAAGTCGTATGGCTGGGTCCTGAGGCAAAGTTGTTCCAAGTTTTCTAAGATATCGCCATACTGACCTCCATAGTGGTTGCACAAGCCTGCACTCCCACCAGCAATGGAGGAGGGTTCCCCTTTCTCCACACCCTCGCCAGCATGTGCTGTCATTTGAGCTTTTGATCTTTGCCATTCTGACAGGTGTGAGATGGACTCTCAGAGTCGTCTTGAGTTGCATTTCTCTGATGATTAAGGATGTTGAGCATTTCTTGAAGTGTCTCTCAGCCATTAGGGATTCCTCCTTTGTGAATTCTCTATTTAGCTCTGTTCCCCATTTTTTGATTGGATTATTTGGTTTCTTGGCATTTAATTTCTTGAGTTCTTTGTAGATTTTGGATATTAACCCTCTGTCAGATGTGGGGTTGGTGAAGATTTTTTTCCCAGTCTGTAGGCTGCCATTTTGTTCGAATGACAGTGTCTTTTGCCTTACAGAGGCTTTTCAGTTTCATGAGGTCCCATTTATTGATTGTTGGTCTTAGGTCCTGAGATGTTGGTGGTCCATTTTCTTCATTGATGATTAGTGTACGAGGGCCAGCTCACTGTGGGTGGAAGCACCCCAGCTTGGTGGTCTTGGGTGCTATAAGGAAGCAGGCTGAGCAAGTCCTTACTTCCCTGGAAGAAGGACATACAAGCTATAATGTGGAATAAGCCCTTCCCTTCCCAAGTTGCCTTTGGTCATTGTGTTTTATCGCAGCAATAGACAACTTAAGACACACAGATACAATTTAAGTAGAACATATCCTCTCTACAGTCCCTACTCCAACTCCTTTTAGACCCTGTATCTCACTCCCAACTTCATGTCACCCTTCCTCACCCCACCCCTCTTTTTGTAACTCACCAGTGAGTGTTTGTCATATGCACATGGGTGTGGGGCCAGTCACTGGAGCATGAGCAACCTGAGACTTCATGTCCCCCCCTCTGATACCATTTGGCTTTCATTTGGTGTGAGTGCATTATTTGCTATTGTGTCCACCTCTGTTCTTTTCTCATTAGTCGGAGCCATTAAAGTAGTACTGTTGCAGACCACAAACTGGCTAACAAAAGCAAACAGTAGCACTGACTTGTGGTGGCAGTGCTTAGATATAAGGGAGCCATTTTGATGATCCAGCTTATCCATGTAATAGGTTTTTTGGATTGTTAAAAAGTGAAAACGGGATTTAAAACTTATACAAAGTCCATAGACTTTCATAGACTTCCACTTTGGGATTTGTATAACATGGTGGAAAGAGTTTGGGCTTCAAAGGCTCTCTCAGGCTCAAATGCTAGCTTTCCCTACTATGTTCTCTGTGTTTCTTCGTTTTCAAAACAAGAGTAATGAAATCAATCACACAGAATTTAAGTGAGACTAGAGACAACATGTACACATTTTTGAGTGAAAGGATAACACTTATAAGAAACCCAGCTATGTTGTTAGAGAAATGAACTGTGTGTGCTCAGAATACCTGTCAAATGCAGTGTTTAATGTGTGTGTGTGCATGTGCATGTGTATGTGTGCATAAGAGAAAGAAAGAGAGAAAGGAAGAGAGGGAGAGATAAACAAGAAATCACAGGGAATGATGAGTTTTTCAAATATGCTCTGTGGTGCCGCAGCAGAGATGACGGCATGGACTGGCATTAGTAGATTAGGTGGAACTTTGATCTCTACTCTCGTCAAGCATAGCAAATTTGTTTCACATGCATGCTTCATGTGGAGAATTTCAACTTAAAATAGTATATTTTAAAGTGAGTCATATGGCAAAATTAAAAAAAAAGACCATCAATGTATTGCATTTTATCTCAATGGTAACAATAGTGATGCCCATTAGTCAAACCTTATGTGATAAATATCATTATTACCCACACTATGACTAGTAAGAACTTAAATTAAAAGCATATGGTTTTATACATATATTTCTGTGTTTGTGTATGTATGCATGTGTGTACATATATACACATAAAACATGCATATACATTTTGCCTGCTATAGTGTTTTTCAATGAAAAATAATCTTGTCAGTGCTATAACAGAATATTAGAATATTCCTCAATTTTGAAGACCTCCCAGGTCTAAACTTCAAATCTAATTTTTTAAACATTAAGTGAAATCATTTTCTCACCTTTTTGAAATACTAACCCATAGCTATGTATAGCCACCAGCTATGAATTCACACCTCTCGCTACAGCCTCTTAATGAGTCAGCATCCTTCATTGGCTTCCTGTTAAAATGAAGAAGCGTGAAACCAGTTTCAGGCAAGTTGAGAAAAATAAGACCGATTCGGAGAAAGTTTTCACTGTAATTTCATCCCAGGGGCCTTAGAAATGCAGACACATGCATGCTCACCAGCCAACACACACACACACACACACACACACACACACACACACACACACATACACACACACAGAGAGAGAGAGAGAGAGAGAGAGAGAGAAAGGATTTATAATTGTTATGTAAATGTATCTGTTAACTAAAGATTAGGATCCCAATTGTCTAAGGAGTTTATATAATTGTAATTCTGGGGGAAAATGCATGATGGTGAGAGAAAACACTAGAAAAATCTCTTAAAAATGATCTGGGCTCTCACCTATTTTGGAACTTCAGATCCTTTGTTGTCATCTTACATATATTTCATTTTAGTCAATGGTGCAAAACTCATTTCTCCCTAGAAAATCATCACTTTTTTTTTTAAAGCAAAGGGTTCACATTGTAACAGCCTAGTGCTCCTGGAAATAGGACACATTGTAACTCAAATTCTTAGGCACACAGGAGCATTTGATTCTGTATTCCTTCCCTCTGGCTCTTGGTACAAGGGGTAGACATTTGTAGCACATTTTGCTTGAAGACTTTCCTTAAGAACCACACATGACCTCTGAATTGACTTTTTTTTCCCCTTCAAGGGAATCATTATTTCCTCAATCTTAAACAGTTTAGTTGATTGAATCAACCATATCATTATTTTAATAGGTCATTAAAATAAATGGAAAAATTCAAATGAGTATAAAACCTGTGTTTTCTGCAATACCATCACAGCCAGAAGTCCTACGTCTATCAGCTATGGCTGTGGGATGACTGCCACACAACGCTACTCAAAGGCCCTCTGAAACCGAGACACATGTAAATAAATTAGTTCAAAGAGAAATGTCTAGCTGGCATAGTCAAGGGTTGAGTCCATGCTGTGAAGGAAAGACATTAAACAAGATTTTTATTAGTTTCTGTTCCCCAATAGCTTGATGGGTAGTGGTAGAAGAAACACTAAATCTGATTTGCAAGCTCTTCCTGTGCAAATAGGAAGATGCTGGCTTTACTTCCAATAAGTACATAGTGTACCAGAAGGCATGTCTTAGTTTAGTAACAGTTCAAAATACGTTTCAGGTTCTCTCCTTTTTTGGTGCACCCTGCTTGCTTGATAGACACTGTCATAGCAAGTACTGTGGCCAATGGATTATTAGTAGAAGTGCTGTATGTCACTCTCAAGTAGAAGCTGGAATAAATCTTGATTGGTCTGCCACACATTCTTCTCATTGTAGTAGTGGTTGTGGATACTCAAGCTGAGAAAGATCTTGGTTTTTGTGGCTTGGTTCCCTAAGTCACCATAATGCAAAAGAGACTCCCTGCTAACCTATGACGGTCATAAACTATATGCAATAATTTTCATTTTGTTGAACTTTGAGACTTTTGGAAATGTTTATCACTACAGCAGAACCTAGCATATCCTGGCTTGGCACAGTGTGTGTAAGCAGTTTGAAATGCATTAAGCATGATTCATATTAAGAATGAAGATAAGACTAGTTTTGAAAGCTTAAAAGGCATTTTTTGGTTCTATTTATATTACTAAAGCTGTCCTTAGGAAAATAATATTGGCATCTTGTCTCTTTAGGAAAAAAAATCTTACGGACCCCCAACCCTAGATGAAAAGTGACAAGCAATTAACCGCTGAGAGAGGAAGAATTAGTCCTTCCCAAGGATGAGTTTCCTAGGTGGTTATTCAAAGCCAAGTAGTCAGTCCTAAAATCATATACAAACAAGCAACAATAAATGGCCTCAGCAGGTTGCATTAATATATTTATGTATTTATTTTTATATATACATATTACATATGTACATACATATATCACAATAATAAAGAAAAAGAAGCTATAGGTTTGGTGTAAGGTCATGAGAGAAGGGTTTGGAGAGAAATGCTACAGGGCTGATGTAATACTTTAATTTAAAAAATTAGGTATCTTTTAACTAGTGGAAGATAGGATTGAGAATGCATGGAGGGACCTCATATAAAGACGTGTAGATAAAGTGTTCACAGGAAAGGCCAGCAGCTATGTGCAACAATGCCCTTGCTGGACAAGAAATAAATGATGCTCCCATTCTTCTCTTCCTCTTCCTCCTCCTCCTCTTCCTCTTCTTTCTTTGTTCATTCCTGCTTCTTGTTGGTCTTGACTTTTTTTTTCCTTTTTTTTTTTTTAGTATCTGTTTTTAACTGCTGATGAGAAATGTAGCCCTGAGGTCTAAGAGAAAATATCATCTTGTATAATTCCAAGAGAATGCGGGGCAGGGTCTTCACACAGGTTTTGCCTGGTCAGGACAGCATTTTTCTTTCTCTTTCTTTAATTGTGATGCTTCCTGTGGAAGTGAACGTTGCTGTTCTTAAGAGCTCCATGTACTCCCTGTGTGCCTAGCGCTTCTACACAGCTAGCTGTTCTCTGCCTGACCCAGGTAGTAATTTAGAATTCACAGTCTTTCACTGCAATGCATAGATGTTAGAGGGAAATGGTAGCTGATGATGGCCACTAAAACCTAACATGTTTGTGCAGATGTTTTTAAAAAGCACACATGTATCCAATTAGAATTCTGATAAGAGTATGAAGCTCTAATGGCGAAGGCAACATGGGAAGTACCTAGAACTGGGGCTCAGTAGTTCCTAGAGATCGTTTAAAGTCTTTTTTTCCCCAATGATACTGAATGAAAATATAAGAGCCTAGCAATGGTGAACACTTAAGCTTGTCTTGGATTAGTTGAAAAAGCGAATGACTTAAGGTATTTTTTAAAAACACTTTCCTTAATTCTTTGCATTGTCTCTTCTCATATTTTATGGAAGTAGAGATGGGTATCAGTCAGTAGGAGCTAAATTTTCCATTTAATTGGCTCTTTATTTTTGATGGTAACCTTCAGTCTATAGTTTGAAAACATACATTATTTTGTAAGCCTGTTTCAATAAGAGTGTGGAAAGGGAGTTGAAGCAACGGCTCACCTGCTGGTGGTGGCATGGGCTAGTCTTCCATAGGACCTAGGCTTGATTTCCAGCATTCACATGGTCGCTCTTCTTCTTTTTTTTTTTTTTTTAATAAATACTTTATTTTTTTTTCTTCAAGTTACATCTCAGTCACAAACCCCTCCCTATCCCGCCCTTCCACCTTCTTTCCCGCAGAAGTTTCCCCTTTCAGTCCAACATATGGTTCCTTCTCTTATAACAGTAAGTATTATACAAAACAACAGATATAAATATGCCACATTTATGAGAGTTAAATGGCCCAGTATACCTTCCCAATGTCCAGTTTATACATATTTGGCCCCTGACTTTAACATTCTACTATCTAACCATCTCCATGAGTTTAAAGGTCTATATCTGACTCAACATTCATACTATCTTGCAACACACTTTTAAGAGTATCTTCTTAGATCTATAACACCCTCTTGATTCCTAAACAACTCAAAATTTAACTATGAGACTCTAGCTGTCTATTCTTCAACCACCTCAGAGACCTGAGAGGGATAGAAAAAAATAGGAGAAACCCTCGAACTCATTGGCACAGGTGACAACTTCCTGAACAGAACACCAACAGCTCAGGACCTGAGATCAACAATCAATAAATGGGACCTCATGAAACTGAAAAGCTCTGTAAGGCAAAGGACACTGTCATTCGAACAAAACGGCAACCAACAGACTGGGAGAAAATCTTCACCAACCCCACATCTGATAGAGGGCTATTATCTAAAATCTACAAAGAACTCAAGAAACTAAATGCCAAGAAACCAAATAATCCAATCAAAAAATGGGAGATGGAGCTAAATAGAGAATTCACAAAGGAGGAATCCCTAAGGGCTGAGAGACACCTGAAGAAATGTTCAACATCCTTAATCATGAGAGAAATGCAACTCAAGACGACCCTGAGATTCCACCTAACACCTGTTAGAATGGCTAAGATAAAGAGCTCAAATGATAGCACATGCTGGCGAGGGTGTGGAGAAAGGGGAACCCTACTCCATTGCTGGTGGGAGTGCAGGCTTGTGCAACCACTATGGAGGTCTGTCTGGCGATATTTTAGAAATCTAGGAATAACCTTGCCTCAAGACCCAGCCATACCACTTCTGGGTATACACCCAAAGGACCTCTCACGGAGACATAGGGAAGTCACATGGTCGCTCTTAACCCTCTGTGACTTCAGTCCCAGAGGATCTAGCACAGTCTTCTGGTCTCTGTGAGCACCGCAGGTGCCCTGCTCCAGTGTTCCCTGAGCCATAGGTATGGGAGTTGTTTAGTAGATGAAGCTGTTGGTGCTGGACTCCATGACTCTGTATTTCGATTGGGTGCAATTTTCTGTCTCCATCTGTTACAAAGAGAAGTTTCCTGGATGGATACAACAACAGTTAATTAAAATACTATTGAGTGTGTCTGTGAGATTGTTTCCAGAAAAGATTAGTTGAGGGGACATCCCCAAGTCATGGGACATCCCCAAACCATTTGCCCCTGACAGAAGTAAGTGAAAAATATTTACACTAGCATTTCTCTCTTCTCTCTCTCTCTCTCTCTCTCTCTCTCTCTCTCTCTCTCCCCTCATTCTTAGCAGGCCTTTGATAACAGTGTTTCACACTAGGGTTGCATGCCTTCCAAACCATGATGGGTTGCATCATTAAACCATAAGCCGAAATAAACTCTTTCTCTATTAAACTGCCTTTCCAGATTGGTCCCAGCAATGAGAACTTGATAATGCATTCCACTTCTGAGAGTTTAAGTTTTGCTGCTGGGCTTGTTGCCACACAACAGTACAAAAACCTAAAGTGAGCCGGGCATGGTGGCGCATGCCTTTAATCCCAGCACTTGGGAGGCAGAGGCAGGCGGATCTCTGTGAGTTCAAGGACAGCCAGGGCTACACAGAGAAACCCTGTCTTGAAAAACCAAAACCAAACCAAACCAAAACAAAACAAAACAAAAAACCAACCAACCAAACAAACAAATAAACAAAAAACCCAAAAAACAAAAACAGTAACAACAACAAAGCCTAAAGTGAGAGCCTCTTTGGCTTTGAGGATCAAAGCTGACAACAATGGCCGACCCACCGATTATGCAGTGCATGCCAAATACTGCTTCAGTAATCCTAAAATTAAATTGGGAAGGGAAGTTAGAGAGTTTTAGAGTAGGGAAAGAGACAAAAGATGAGGGAGAGAACAAAGTGGTCAAGTGGTGGGCACAGGCTAAATCTTTGGAGAACTATGAAAGAGAACCTAACTTGTTTTTTTAAGTTTGAAGGCTGAGGTTAGGAATTGGCTTGAGGATTAGGAATGAAAACCCTCCAGGAGGGAGCTTTCTGATGCACCCTGAACAGAGACGTGTCATGGAAACCTGCCCTTTTGGAGTTTGGTGGAAGCAAGTACTTGGCAAGCCAGATGTGAACCCTTGGTCTGGGAAGTCAAGTTCATTCCAAAAGAGAGTAGAACAGAGTGTAAAGACGAGATTATCGAGTGACTAGCTCTGGAAGAGAAGCCAGAAGAGGATGCCAGATCCCTTGGAACCGGAATTCTGGACAGTTGTGAGCTTCCTTCCATGTGGGAACTGGAAACCAAATATGGGTCTTCTGCAAGAATAGCAAGTGCTCTTAATCTCTGAGCCATCTCTCCAACCCCACATGACACATATTATTGCTGTATGTATCCATTCCTCAGGCAGAGAACTTTAAGAGTCTAGCAGGCACAGAAGGGAAGTTAGAGAGTTTTAGAGTAGGGAAAGAGACAAAAGATGA
>CAJQZJ010005154.1:1295911-1336575 GCA_907164525.1 Lophiomys imhausi | reverse complement strand
TTGGCTTGAGGATTAGGAATGAAAACCCTCCAGGAGGGAGCTTTCTGTGGAGTAAAGCCTCATTTTCACAGAAAGCTTTCTTCTGTCATTCTCGAGCTTGGGGGAAGGGGAAGGAGGGAGAATCTCTGAAGCAGATGAGATGCAAGACTTTAATTTTTACTGGATTTTATTTTTACAGAATGTACAAAGGTAGTCCTGCACCATCTATGTTGTAAAGCAGACTCTTCCTCCAACTAAAAATGTAGGTAAGTCATGTCTAAGGACTTTGGGAATATCACTTTCGAAGGTGGTGGCAGCAGATGCAGAGGCAAGGCAATTGGAGAGATTGTTAGTGCTGAGAGGACCAACCCTTATAAATGGAAAGTGTCCCATCACAGATGGAGACCTTTCTTTGGAAGCCTCTGGCTCTCAGGGTGGGAAGTATTCAGAAGGGACCCTTTTCTTCCCTGTGGGCAAGAACCCGAGTTTCCAATTCCAGGAGAACATGACAATCCAGATCAGGCATGTACAGTTGTGACATTTGTAGACCAAAGATTTGGGAACCATTTTCAGATCTCTGGGAGATACCCCTGGCATTTCTACAGTGCCCTTCAGAGAGAGGTCTAGTAGCAACTATGATTTAACTTCTCAGTACTCTAACAAGGGTGGGTTCATACTTAATTTACCTTAGAAATACTATTTGGATCTATCCTGAACTGAGTGGCATGGTTGTATACTCATATTCACCACTCAAGGGAGTGGGACAACAAGGATAATTCTGGAGAGTCCGAGAAGGGACTGAGGCCACCTCTAACTAACTGCTCTATACCATATGCTTGTCACTTGAGCAGTGGGCAGGCACCTTAAGTCCCACCTTGTTGGCAATAAAATTAAATCATGAAACAGCTTAGTGATGTGGAAGGTCCTGATGTGAGAGGCTGACACAGGACCAGGGAGCTGACCAGAGCTGGAGGCCAGACTGGCCAGCTGTCTCCAGACCACCCTTGCACCCTTTTTCCAACTGTGGAAACTCCGGAAAAATGTAAAGTTGAACATACAAAAGCCCTCTCTGGAGATTGAATTGATGCCTGCCACAGGGTAGAAGGGAAGAAAGGGGAATTTACAAATCCATCAGGGAAAAGGGAACATTACTGAGAAAAGGGAGCAAGTTATAAATGAAAAGGGGCGGGAAATTAATGGGGACAAAAATAGATTAGAATTTGATGTGCTCCACAGGGTTTACAACACTTCACATGCAATTAGGAGTAAAATGGCGGACTCCCCAAACCCCCGTTCCCTGGGAGTTGAGGGGAGAAAGGAAGTTTTTCATTTGGGAGGGAAGTGAAGATCAAAAGACAGCCTTTGTTACTAAGACACAGGCTAGGAGGTAGGTGGCCAGTTGGCCAGGTGTTCTATTTTACACATGTCCCAAAATTGTAATGAGAGTAAGGGTCAGGTGGTGACAAATGCAGAGTGAAGGTGAGTCCCCTAGAAACCAATTTTTGCTTTCTCTCCTCTTTCAGGTCTGTGGGAAGCACAGTAGGAAAAACAGAGTCTTTTCAGAGTGGACAGAATTTCTCCTGCGAAACTGTTAACACGACGGCAATTGGTGGATGGACAGGACAGGTCTCTGTTATAAACTGGTCACATTCCTGAAGGTTTTCACATACTCTGAGCCAAGACCTGTGGTTTTGCAGTTGGGCTCAGCCACATCCTACACTTCACCTTTGTGCTCATCTTCTGTGCCCAGCCCCAACTCTGCAGGCCTCTCTGCCTTACCTCCCATCTTCACTGTGGAAATCTCAAACAAGGGAGTGTTCCAGAATACAATGTGGAAAGCAGATTCTGCAGCAGTGGGCAAGACAGAGTTCCAGGTCTTTGGGCTACCAAGTATATTGTCTTTTAAGGCAATGATGAAACTCTGTTGGTTCATTTTGCAGAAAGGGTCATGGTGGTATAATCTAAGGACAAGATATCGAATTAATCACTATCACTCCATCCACTCCCTGTTCCCTCACATCAGCTTCACAAAGTCAAGAAATACCTGAACCACAGCCTGAGACTCAGGTTAGAGAAAGTGAGATAGTTAAATAGAAAATTACTGGACTGGCTCCATAGCTCAGTGGTACAGTACTCACCTGAGGTACAACATACCTGAAGTCCTACCTTCAACTCCCAGCACATACAAAGACAAAAATTTAAACAAAGTGGAAACCTAGGACTATGGCTCAGCTGGTAAAAACCTTTTCAGTGCAATCATGAGGAAATGAGTTCACTCCCCAAGAGCCCAAATAAAAGAGCCAGGCATGAGAGTGCAAACCTGTAACACCATGCTTGAGGAGACAGAGACAGGAAGAACAGGGAGGCTAGCTAGCGTGCTAGTTTAGCTGACTTGGTGAAAACCAGGTTCAGAGTGACCCTCTCTGAACAAAGAAATTGGTGAGTGATTGAAGAGGACACCTTCTGTCTGACCTCTATACATATGTGCACACACAACCATGAGCAATTGTAAACACACACATGGACATGTACACCATATCCAAAAACCACAAAAAGAAGATGAAAATAAAATTGTTGGGCACATTTATGTTTAATGAGTCCTTAGAACATCTTTATCATCAACTGACTATTGTTCATTGCCCATTAATAAAAAAAATGACTCCAACGTGACTCTAGGACCCCTAATGTAATCATTGAATTTTCTGTGTCTTTGCTATTGTTCCTTTTGGAGTATGATTCTCAGTGGTTCCCTCTAGGATGTACATTCCCTCTTATGGTAATTAAAACACAACCTGCCCTTGCCAGAAAGATGGGCTTTCATGCTGTTTCCACTGAGATATCTGCAAGCAAATTACAAGCAACATAGCCATATCTTTGGACTTTATGAGAGCATTTTTTTTTTTCATGAAAGCCACACATGCAAAAGAATTGCTGTATCAAAAGATATGAGTGGTTTTGAACTGGATGTATACTGTAGAGAAACAGGTGTCATGTCATAATACAATGTTACAAGTCTACAGACAAGCAGAGGTTTTAGTGGCTATTAGTATATTATCATTTAGAGAAACACTTGCTATAGTAATTTATAGATGAACTAATACTTGGATTTCTGTGCATCTAAGAAATGAATGGCAAGAATGAAGACTTTGCATGTTAATTTATGAACACTGTCTTGTGTTTTTATGAACTAGTGGTTTTTATATTATTTTAAAGGTCTTGTTTTTTTTTTTCCTCTGTCATCAGTTAGTGCACATTCTAAAACAGAGTTGCTAGAGTTTTGTCATATGTCACTTTCTGCAAATGAGGAATGTGCCTAATGTAATAGAACTAGTGTCTCGGATGAAAAACTCAAATGGGTCTGTCTGAGGAACAGGTGTATTTTTGTACCAGTTACACTGTACTTCTTTCCAGCGTGTCAGGGAGTGAAGAAGTAGGAAGATATCTGTGCTGGGCAGGAGGCAAAGAGGAGCCAAGACCTACGTAAATATGGAACTTAATTACTGCAAGGCAGCTCTTGGAGATGTCTCCTAAATAATTTCCCATTTAACCTCAAAATACTCCTATTAAACAAGAATCAAGTATAATTATGATATTGGCATTTTACAGATGAGACTTCTGGGCTAAAGTAATATCAATATGCATTAGGTCAAGAGGGGGGTCCCATGGAGTCTTAGACTCCAAACTATTATTTTATGGTAATACAGTAACACTCCATTTATCTGTCACCATCAGAAGAAAGAGGCAGGTCACAGAAGTTAATTTTCAGTTAAATAGAATTACCCTGTTAAATACCAATTTAAAAAACCTTCTATAAAACTTTCACACACACACAAAAATGTGACTGGACATATATTTATCATTTTCTTACCCACAAGAAGCCTTTAAAATGACAAATTAGAGGGGAAGAAAGGAGAATATATTTGTATTTATATGCTTGTATGAAATCTCCAAACAAAAATTATAATCATAAAATTCAAATATAAAACACAATAAACAAGAGAAAAATTTAAATTGATTGTGGGGGGTTGATAGTGAATTTATAACTATTGGAGCAGGACTTTGGGGGGCTAAATGATGGTCTGTAGTCTGTGGATTGGTGGCTTACTGGAAAAGTAAGTACATGGGTGTTTTGGCAGACCTCCTGAAGTAGTTTAGACAGGGTTAGCAATATGTGCCCTCTCTTAGGGGCAAGGCCTTCACAGACTCTGGAAGGAGGAGGACTTGGGGCTGATTTGTTCAGGGGGGTGATGGAAGTAGCCCAATGGAGAAAGTAAACAAAAATAATACCATCAAACCAGGTACTTGCATACACTGTATGTGTATTTATATATAAATATGCAAATATATATACACATATAAAATCACACACACACACACACACACACACACACACACACACACACACACACACACACACACACACACACACACACACACACGGGACCAGCCTGACACAGGAAGGGGGCTTGGAAGACTTTTGAGATAAACAAATTTGAGTCTGAGAAAACAGAGCCTTTAGGCTCTCAGAGGCAGTTCCTAAGAAGTGTAAACATTAAACTGCAATTTACCAGTTCACCTTTTGTTGTAGAATACCAAGGGAAAGTCACGTTTTAGGGTTTGCTTCCCATCTGATAATTTTTTTTTGAATATGATATTTTAAAGAAAGATTATTTTTAGAGTAAAATTGGCATTCAGCCAACCAAAGTCACACAAAAGTGGAGCAAACACACTTTTGGATAGTCAACAAATGAAGTATAGGAAATTATACTATTATCCTGGAAATATTCACTTCTCTGTTACGGAGGAGCAGAAATCTCTTGATGTCAGGGCTGATCATGTGACTTACTTCGTTCTAGCCGCTGTGAGTGCATAAGACATTCCGTACTGAGAAGAGGCTGTGTGTGTGTGTGTGTGTGTGTGTGTGTGTGTGTGTGTACACGCTTGTCTTTCTCTTTGAAAATACTTCCTGCTTGGCTGTTCTGATAGAAAAGGAAATCTAAAAATGGTGGAGAGCTTGAAAATAAAACGGTGCAACCTCCCCACAAAGGAAACTAAAAGAAACAGAAGTAAAAATAAACAAACATGACAAGGAAGCAAATGTAACCACAGAACCACACCTGGCCTTACTATTCTCAGTGTCTAGAAATTCTTGAAGACTTAACTAAAACAGTGACAGCAGGAACAAGTCGCCTATGCCATGCCTTGGGAGCTGTTATTTTGCCTTAATTTTCTGTTGTTTTTTTTTTCCTTTCCTCACTGGATTGCCTTGGTACCGTTGTTGAAAATGAATTTACGGGTAGAGACCTCCAACTTACCCCTCAGCTCTGATCTACCAAAGTCAACAGCACATTGGTTTGATTACTGTGATAGATATTCATTACCAAGCTGAAACTTCCTCCTATTCATGGTTTTCTGGGTGTTTTTGTTATAAACATCAAGCTTTAAATAAATACTTGTTGAATTTTGACAAGTTTTCCTATCTCCACTTAGATGATCAGATAATTTCTGTTGGTGTTCTGTAATTATAATAAATTTCTTAATAATTTTCAATTATTAATTCAACATTAAGTTTGTAGAACAAGTCCCATTTGAGTTTCAAGAGAACTATTACATTTTGTTAAGGATTTCATGTGTTTAAATTTTTTCCTTTCTAGTGATAACTTTTTTCTTTTTTTCATTTGGGGCAGTGTTATATTGCCCAGACTAGCTGAAAATTCATAATTGTCCTACCTGAACCCCCAAAGTTGCTAAGATTACAGGTGCAAACTACCATGTCTTGTTCTTTGTGATATTTTTTCAGATTATAATGTTGCATATATGAGCTTTTTAACAAAATTAAGGTTTTGTTATATTCCGAAGACTCATTTAAGATCATAATCATGTCATGTCTTTGTGAGGTTGATACAGTTCACCACTAATGCATATGGGTATGGATTTTGTGTGTGTATGTGCCCACAATACTTTTCTTAAAACCATCAATTCATTTTCAAGTAATGTTCTTATTTATTCTTTAAGAATTTCAAATAATATATTTGTATCATATTCAATCAATTTAATTTGAACAGATTGGATGTAGGCCACATGCTTTTAATTCCAGGACTCAGAAAGTAGAGGCAGGAGGATCTTTGGTGAGTTCAAAGCCAGCCTGGTCTACAGAGAAAGTTCCAGGACAGCCAGGGCTACATAGTGAGACCATGTCTTAAACAATAACAACAGCAGCAGCAGCAAAATTTTACCAGATATGACTATTTATACTTTCTATATTTTCTTATATCAATTTTTATATGTTGCAGTTTTACAAGGAATGTGTCTATTTCACCTTAGTTAAATTTCTTGGTATGAAATTTAAAAGTAATATTTCAATATCTGCCATGTCACACTGTTACACTAATATAAATATAAAACGTATTTTAATATCCTAATATTTCATTTTAATGAGAGAACATCCAGATGGAAAAAATCTAAAAAACCAAAAAACATTAAGTTATTCATGACATTGTCAACTACTTTTAGAGTACTTGTCCAGTCTTAAAAATGGAATGTATGTTCTTTGAAAAATATAGATTTTTAAAAAACAATCATAATGTTTTAATAAATTTCAAAAGACTGGTGTTAAGGATTGCTAAAAACCTGTCATTATGATGCTAAATTTAGAGCTTTTGTTACTACTGGTAACATTTATAAATTTTTCCAGTTATAATTTAACATCCTTTTTATCCTTATGCAAATCCTTAAGATCCTTTCCCATGCATATCTCCCACTTTCCAGATCTGATCATACATCTGTAAAAATCCTACATTGGGATTTAGTGTGTGTGTGTGTGTGTGTGTGTGTGTGTGTGTGATATTTCATGGGCTATAGTTCTTAACACATTCCTTGGGGTATGCTGAGACTTGGTGTACTAAAGGTAATGAGAAAGTGTAGGAGAAGGTTTTGAGGATGATCAGACCCTCCTAGCAATGCAGATCACCTTTATAAGTTCCTCAGAGAAGAGAAGACTCCCCTCTTCCTCATGAGTGGGAGATGTGCATTTAGCTAGAGAATCAAGGAGACTCAGAATTTAATGAGACAAGGCCTTTACAATACAAATCACATTAGAAATAAAGGTATGATGTGGGAAGGCAGGCAATTATAGAGGGATTTAGTGTCCAGTGAACATGTTAGAACATTGATGTGTACAGAAATGCCAACATGGTAGTAACTAAAGACTTAAAATACAGGGAAGCTTACAGATGGGATTGGAAAACTGCTGTCTCATGTATCTACCCTTGTGAGTCTATTCTGGAAGTAACAGACTGCTCATGGCATAGTTCAGTGTCCCTAGTTTTGAATTTACTCATGTACCATCACTTTAAATACTGACATTCTATTCCCTACCAACTAATGCCCTATATTTGACATAAAGTTTCTGTAAGCGTGTAAATTCAACTTGCTTTTTAATTCAGTGACCCACAAGTCACTAATATCTTTTAGCTCTCAGTTGAGGTTTCTAGATAGAAAAACCTCAACTGAGAGCTAAAAGATAATAAGCTCCTTTAATAACAGTAGTTGTTTCAGAGTCATGTTTTTGGAACTGGAAATGTGATGGTCTGACTCTTTGTTTCATTTCTCAATCTGTCCCCATCTCTCTATTAGCTATGGCTAACAAGCCCCACAGTTTGTCTTCATTGCTTCTTTAAAATGTTCTGCACCAACAGTAACCAGTCAGTCTAATAAGCCTTTTATTCTACAGTCGTTTGAGTCATGGTGGCCACGTATGATGCAGAAACAGCTATTTTGCTACTGCAGTCCATTGAGACTCCAGTTGCCTTATTCATGCCTTCCATTTGGTACTAAAAACAGGTTCAGCCTCGGGAAAGCCTCTCCATAGATTTCGCTTACCTAGAGCCATATCACCAACAAATAACCATGACATTAAGGGTTTAATTACAGAATCAAGGAGACTCAGAATTTAATGAGACAAGGCCTTTACCATACAAATCACATTAGAAATAAAGGTATGGTGTGGGAAGGCAGGCAATTATAGAGGGATTTGGTGTCCAGTGAACATGTTAGAACATTGATGTGTATAGAAATGCCAACATGGTAGTAACTAAAGACTTAAAATATAGGGAGGCTTACAGATGGGATTGGAAAACTGCTGTCTCATGTATCTACCCTCGTGAGTCTATTCTGGAAGTAGACTGGGCTGTGGTTGGTCAGAAGACAGACAGAAGTCCTGGACGTGGAGTAGAAAGTAAGGACAAGCTAGAACTTGTGATGTACCTATGTTCCCTGTTTTTAAGTGTACCAGTCTGTAAAAAGCTTCGGAGAGTAACGCTTCACCTCCCACTCCAATATCTCATGCAAAGTCTTCTTTTAGCACTGTGTCCCAGAATCATCATGCACACAGGCACTCTGGGAAATATGGTGCTTCTAGAGGACAAGCCAGAATGCATAGCAGGAATACCATGTATTTCTCTATTGCCAAATTATTTCCTGAATCAAGAGGCCTGGTACCAATTCTGCCTCTCAGATCTAAACAATGAGTTTTTAAAGTGCTGAGAAAATACTTCTGGGAGACTTTCAGGTAAATATTGAAATGATACATGCACGAATCAAATTGTTTATATAGAAGAATATTAAACTCAGTTGCCTTAAGGCAGTATCACTTCTCTGTATATGACATTTAGAACATGGATGAAAAACTAAATTGCTACAGTGGTTATCCTGAGCCAGTGGATTGCATATAATTTATCTTTTTTTTTCAGTTGCTTAGTATGAATATGTACTATATTACACCAGAATTTCAAAAATTAAAATCAAATTAGTATTTTATTGTGCCTTTATTTATAACTAAATGCTCAATGGTACATATACAAAGAGTCAACATTAGTTTTATTCTATCACTTTTATGATCTTGACTTCCAGTTTCCTAGGCATTACCATCTGAGTTCTCAGTTTTGAAATTTACAAATGGATCGATGACACCTTATCTTTTTTTCCCCATCTGCCTTTGGTGGTATTATGGAGGGGAAGAGCTTATTTGTTTTATTTAGCTAAAACTATCTTTTATTTTGTTTTACATAATGAAAACACCAAGTTTATCATTTAAAGAAAATCATAGCCCCAAGCTTTGATGTGCAATAGAGGCACAGATTGCCTCAGGAGGAAGTATGCTACTCTACACTCTGAATCTCCACACACCCAAGCCAAGTGCCTGGCCCTTTGACGTGGTTTTTTAATTTGGCTACCGGGAAGGAAGGATGAAAAAAAATCGAACAACTATGTGATGGTTTCATCTTTGGGCTAGAGGCTAGGGATATGGCACTCTGTGCGCCTCTGGACACAAGACCTGGGCTAGCATTTAATTTCATCATGGGAATCATTCACTATGACCATCGGGAGCTGTGCCCGCCAGTCCCATCCTTCTTACTATATTTAGTCCATTATGAATATGGAATAACACTGAAAATGATTCACATCGACATCCCTCTGTCTAGCCTAATAACATCAATGTCGTTAGGCACAAACGTAAGTTCACCCTGACAGTATGATTTGGAAATCTCAGCTCCCTCGCATTGTCCTTCCCTGCCTGTGCTGAGAATCTTGACCCAGCAGCTCAGCATGGCTGCTCTTCTACCTCCCTCAAACTCTTCCTTCTAAGGGTAGAAAAAGATAGAGAATCTGGGGAGAGAAAGGATGCTGTTGGCTACACGGACTGTTGTAGAATACGGTGTCAGCTGGAGTCAAGGCCTCATCAGAGAGGGTGAGCATGAGGGTAAAATGAAATTGGGACTTCTTCCTTCCCTATAGCTTTTCTTCATCTTGTTCTTCTTACACTGGCTCGTTACCGCTATACATCCACTTGAGCTGCTGGTATTCTGCAATACCAACTGCTACTTTCTTATGTGTCAATCTTGATGTCATCATCATTATTACTCCTACCCAGGCTTTTCTCACAGATGATATCCCACATATTATTCCATATGTCACTGTCTAAGGAGTATCTATTCTTTGGAGTATTTATCAGTTTGTTTAAATAAAGATCAGTTTTTCTGAGAGAAAGCTGGAGGAGGTGAGAGAGAAATTACAATTACATCCTTTTTTCCCCCACTTCCTCTTTTTTTCTACACATTAGATTACAGGCAACATGGAATCTCTTGAAGTGTCTCAAACACATTTATTTATATTTTAACAATGGAAGATATACATAACATTTACCATTTCAACTATTTTTAAGGTTGTCTGTCATTATAAAGTATATTCACATTATTATGAAACTGGCCTCCAGAACCTTTTTTTTTTTAGATTTCATGATTTTATTTAACAATTCTTTTTTAAAAAATTTAAATAACATCTCAATTGCAGCCCTCCTCCCCTCCTGGCCCCACCCTCCCACCCTCTTCCCCCTCTCCCTCCTCTCCTTCTCCTTGGATGCGGGGAACCCTTCACACATTGACTCCCTTCAGTTCATCTGTCATATGAGGGCTAAGAGCTTCCTCTTGCAACAGGGCCCAACATGGCAGCCCAGCTAGGGTAAAATGTTCCACTAACAGGAAACAGAGTTCATGGCAGAGCTAGGTCCCCCACTCCACTTGTTAAGGACCAAGTTGTCTATCATCTATATATGTGTAGGGCCTAGGTCAACTCTATATATCCTTTGGGGGGGTGGTTTCATGTTTCAGTCTCTGGAAGCCTCTAGGGGCCTCAGTTGTTGGTTCTGTTGAGCTTCATGTGTTGATCTTTTCCCCTCCAGGTGTCTCTATTCCTCGTCCCTCTCTTATACATGACTCCCAGAGCTCCACCTAATGTTTGGTTATGTGTCTCAGCATCTGTTTCAATCCATTGCTGGGTGGAGTTTCTCATGGGATAGTTATGCTAGGTTCCTGTCTCTTTGGGTCTGTGGGCTGTGGAATGGTTATCCTGTATTATACGGATAATATCCAGTTATCAGTGAGTATATGCCATGTGTATCTTTCTGGGTCTGGGTTAGCTCACCCAGGATGATCTTTTCTAGTTCTATCCATTTGGTTGCAAATTGCATGATTTCCTTGTTTCTGATAGCTGAGTCGTATTCCATTATGTAAATGTACCACAGTTTATTTTTATCCATTATTCTCTTGAAGGACACCTGGGTTGTTTCCAGTTTCTAACTATTACAAATAAAGCTGCTATGAACATAGTTGTGCTGATGTTCTTGTGGTGTGGTGGAGAATCTTTTGGATATATCCTCAGGAGGGTATGCTTAGGTCTTGAGGTAGAACTATTCCCATTTTTCTAAGATATCGCCAGATTGATTTCCATAGTGTTTGTACAAGTTTGTACTCCTACCAGCAGTGGAGAAGTGTTTCCCTTTCTCTACAACCTGGCCAGCATGTGTTATCACTTGCATTTTTTATTTTAACCATCATGAGAGGGGTAGGATGAAATCTCAGAGTCGTTTTGATTTGCATTACCCTGATGACTAAGAATGTTGACCTTTTTCTCAAGTGTCTCTTGGCCATTAGAGATTCTTCTTTTGTGAATTTTCAATTTAGATCTGTACTCCATTTAGTTCATTGGTATTTAATTTCTTGAATTCTTCATATATTTTGGATATGAGCCCTCTGTCAGATATGAGGTTGGGGAAGATCTTTTCCCAATCTGTAGGCTGCCGTTTGTTCTAATGACAGTGTCTTTTGCTTTACAGAAGTTTTTCAGTTTCAGAAGGTCCTATTTATTGATTGTTGGTCTTAGAGTCTGAGCTATTGATGTTCTGTTAAGAACGTTTGAGGCTTTTCCCCACTTTTTCTTCTATCAGATTCAGTGTGTCCAGTTTTATGTTAAGGTTTTTGATCCATTTGGATTTGAGTTTTGTGCAGTGTGATAAATATGGGTTTATTTGCATTCTTATACATTTTAAGATCCAATTAGACCAGCACCATTTGTTGAAGATGCTTTCCTTTTTCTGTTGTATGGTTTTGGTCTCTTTGTCAAAAAATCAAGTGACTATGGGAGTGTGAGTTTATTTCTGGATCTTAAAATTGATTCCAAGGATTGACTGGTCTGTTTCTATGCCAGTACCATGCTGTTTCTATTACTATTGCTCTGTAGTACGGCTTGAAATCAAGGGTGGTGATACCTGCACATGTTCTTTTATTGTACAAGATTGTTTTAGCTATTCTAGGTTTTTTTGTGTTTCCATATGAAGTTGAGAATTGTACTTTCAAGTTCTGTAAAGAATTGTGTTGATATTTTGATAGGAATTGTGTTGAATCTGTATATTGCTTTTGGTAGGATGGCCATGTTTATTATGTTGAACCTACCTATCCATGAGCATAGGAGATCTTTCCATCTTCTGATATCTTCTTCAATTTCTTTCTTCGTGGATTTAAAGTTCTTGTTGTGTAAGTATTTCCCTTGCTTGGTTAGAGTTACTATGCTCCAAATACAAGGGCACCCACATTTGTAGAAGAAACATTACTAAAGCTTAAATCACATATTGATCCTCACACATTAATAGTTGGAGACTTCAACACTCCTCTCACACCAATGGACAGGTCACAGAGACAGAAACCAAACAGAGAAATAATGAAACAAACAGAGGTCATGAACCAAATGGACCTAATAGAACAGAATGTTTCACCCAAACACAAAAGAATATACTTTCTTCTCAGCACCTCATGGAACATTCTCCAATACTGACCATATAGTAGGTCACAAAACAGGCCTCAACTAATACAAGATAATTGAAATAACCTCTTGTGTATTATCAGATCACCATGGTTTAAAGCTGGACTTCAACAACACAGAAATAACAAAAACCTACACATTCATTGAAACTGAACAACTTTCAACTGTGTGCCTTCAAAACAATTGGAGACAGCTCATGCTAACAACTTTACAGTGCAACAGAAAGCTCTAGAAAAAAAAAAAGCAAACGCTCCCAAGAGGAGCAGATGACAGGAAATTATCAAACTCTGGGCTGAAATCAATAACTTAGCAGCATAGAGAACAACAAAGAGCTAGTTCTTTGAGAAAATCAACAAAATAGACACACCCTTAGCCAAACTAACTAAAAGGCAGAGAGAAAATATCCAAATAAACAAAATCAGAAATGAAAAGGGAGAAATAGCAACAGACACTGAGGAAATCCAAAGAATCACCAAGTCTTACTTCAAAAACCTTTACTCCACAATATTGGAACACCTAAGGGAATGTATAATTTTTTTGATAGATTGCATGTACCAAGGTTAAATCAAGATCAGATAAACAAATTAAACAGTCCTATAACCTAAGGAAATAGAAGCAATCATTAAAAGTCTCCCCCCCCCAAAAAAAAAAGCCTAGGCCCAGATGGTTTCAGCACAGAATTCTACCAGAACTTCAAAGAGGAGCTAATTCCAATACTCCTCAAACTCTTCCACAAAATAGAAACAGAAGGAACATTGCCTAACTCATTCTATGAGGCCATAGTCACCCTTATACCTAAACCACACAAAGATCCAACAAAGAAAGAGAATTTTAGACTAATTTCCCTTATGAACATTGATGCAAAAATATTCAATATAATACTAGCAACCCAAATCCAAGAACACATCAAAAGTATACACCATGATCAAGTAGGCTTCATCCCAGGGATGCAGGAGTGGTTCAACTTACAAAAATCCATCAACATATTCCACCATATAAGCAAACTGAAAGGAAAAAAAAAATCCAACCATCTCATTAGACGTAGAAAAAGAATTCAACAAAATCCAACACCCCTTCATGTTAAAAGTCTTGGAGAGATCAGGCATACAAGGATATACCTACACATAATAAAGGCACAACAAGCCGGTAGCCAACATCAAATTAAATTGAGAGAAACTTAAAGCATTTCCACTAAAATCAGGGACAATGCAAGGCTGCCCATTCTCTCCATATCTCTTCAACATAATACTTGAAATTCTAGCTAGAGGCATAAGACAACTAATGGAGATCAAGGGGATACAAATTGGAAAGGAAGAAGTCAAAGTATTCCTATTTGCAGATGATATGATAGTATATATATGTGACCCCAAAAATTCTATTACAGAACTCCTACAACTGATAAACACCTTCAGCAATGTGGCTGAACACAAAATTAATTCTGAAAAAATCAGTAGCCCTTCTTTTTTTTTTGATTTTTTAAAAAATATTTATTTATTTCTTCAAGTTACATTTCAGTCCACTCCCTCTTCCCCCTCCCGGTCCCACCTTTCTACCCTCTTCTGCCTCACCCTCCTATCTGCTTTTTTTTTTTTTTTTTAAATTTAAGGTGTATCATTTCCCTGAAACAGGTCCCCTTTTTAGTTCAATAAAAGGCTCTTTTTTATAGCAATAAATACAACAAGAACAATTAGGCAACAATTATGAAAATTATAAGGTATAACATATATTCCCAATGTCCAGTCTATACATATTTGGCAACTGATATTAATATTCTATTATTTATCTATCTCAATGAGTTCTATACCTAACTCAGTTTCTATCCTAGCTTGCATTACCAACTTTAAAACATCTTCTTAGACCTAGAACATTTAACTGTCAGACTATAACTATCTAGTCTTCAACCACATCAGAGACCTGAGAAGGATAAATATATCTGAATAAACAGGAAGTGCAGAGTAAGCAGCTTCCAAAACTAAGAAATGACAGACAACTGACTGCCTGGACAGTCCCTAACTTCTCTCTATAACACTAGAGCATATATCTTCAGCCTTTTGGCCCAGTATCTCTGACAGACATTAATTGTAAAGCATAAATTATAAAGGACTTGCCTACCCTGTCTTGGCAGAGCTAGGCTGTCAACCTACCTGCTTCCAAGTTTTGTCCTTTTTAAAAATTTTTTAAATTTATTTTTTATTTCTTCAAGCTACATCTCAATCCCCTCCCTACTCCCCGCTCCAGTCCCACCCTCCCACCCTCTTCCACCTCAACCCACCCATCCCCTTCCTTTTTTTTAAAGTATAAGGTATATCTTTTTCCCCCCAACAGCTCCCCCTTTCAGTCCAACAAATGGCTCTTTCTGTTATAATAATACAATACAAAACAACAGAGATAAATTGGCCACAATTATGAGAGTTATATGGCTTAGCTTACATTCCAAATGTCCAGTCCATATGTATTTGGCACCTGACTTTAACATTCTACTATCTGCCCATCTCCATGAGTTTAAAGTTCTATATCAAACTCAACTTTCATCCTAATTTTCATCACAATTTTAAAAACATCTTCTTAGATCCAGAACACCCTCTTGATTCCTAAACAACTCAAAATTTAACTATGAGACTCTAGCTATCTATTCTTCAACCACCTCAGAGACCTGAGAGGGATAAATATATATGATTATATAGGAAGTGCAGGGCCTGCAGCTTCCAAAACTAAGAAATGACATACCAGTGGCTGCCTGGACAGTTCCCATTTTCTCTCCATACATTACAGCATCAATCTTCAACCATTTGGCCCCGTTTCTCTGACAGACATTGATTGTAGAGCAGGAATTATGAAGGACTTGCCTACCCTGTCTTGGCAGAGCTAGGCTGTCGACTTACCTGCTTCCAAGTTTTGTCCATTTTGGACAGTATTCTGTCTACAGTTGAAG
Organism: Lophiomys imhausi; assembly: GCA_907164525.1. Taxonomy (NCBI): domain Eukaryota; kingdom Metazoa; phylum Chordata; class Mammalia; order Rodentia; family Muridae; genus Lophiomys; species Lophiomys imhausi. Next base: position 1,321,010 of record CAJQZJ010005154.1, on the reverse strand, counting down.
CAAGGGGTTTTTCCTGCCAAGAGATAGGCTTGCCACTAATTCAATCATCTCCCACTGGAGATTCTTTGATGCTCATCTTCTACTTGGAATAGAATACGGGGTGCTGTCAGGACCTGACATGTCTCGATATCAAAAAATATATAGTTTTACACAGAACTTCTTTGGAGAGATAAATGATTCAGAATATCAGGCATTTAAGTACAGCTTTGAGTAGGAATGTCTTATATTCTCTAGACAATCCAGGTCATATGGCAAATGCTTTGTATAGTGAGTAAGAGCATATGAGCAGGAGTCATGTCACTGGGTTCAAATCCCTGCAATACAAGTATACAATCATCTCTAGAGCACCCATCATATGATGAATCATAGCTATGTGAAACACTAAGAAGGAAAACAAGGCCACAAGCTCATCTTGGATTCAGCCTTTCAGCTGGTTGTCTATGTCACACAAAGTCATCCTGTTTTGAATTCTTTCCTATCTGTTTTAGGGAATGTGGACATTACAGAGTTTTTCACGGCACATGATAGTCAATCTTTTTACTCATCTGAACAATGGCTGTAGATCTTTGTGGGATTCACCTTTTCTTTCACGTCATAAGGAACTCATCTGTTGTTTTGGGAGGAAATGCAGAACTGCTACTATTCTTCCAGTGATAAGTATCTGTTTCATGCTTGTAAAACTAGTGATCTATTGCTCTATTTTTCCCTTTTTTTGATACACACCAACTCTTAATTTTAATGTCAAGTCATAGTACAGCCTTTTGAAATTATTTTAAGCAGTAATTAAACTGAATGCTTATAATGCGACTGAAGCAATGACAATATGATCAACCACAACCAGGACGACACATGTGCAAACAATTGCAATTATGTCAAATTACTGCATGACTGCCAGCCATTGTGAGGCATCTTTGATTGTAAGAGGCATTATGATTCAGAGGTATTAACTATGAGAAAACGTGCATGTTATCATCCTTGTAATACGGTGCAGGCTATGTGTCTCTTGGCAGGATATTTAACTTCCTTGTGCCCTGGGATCCTAATCTATATTGTGAGGCTAATATTAGTATTTGCTTCATAGGGTGCAAGTGAAGATTAAATGGAACATTTATCACAGAAATTGATGTATAATAAGCATAGTTATTACTAATGATTATCTTCACTGTATCCAGGTATACATGATGATACCTATTGTTACATAACAAATAACTTTAAGGTTATTGGCTTAAACCAATCCATATTCATTATCCTGCAGTTTCTGTAATATAGGAATTTGGAGTAGCTTAGGCAGCCAATTCTGGCTTGGTTAAATTCTTCACAGGAGCAGCGATCATCTTTACTGTCCACTGATGCTGGAGAATTCTTTTGCTGCCTCACATGGCTGGTGGCTGGTGGCTAGTGATGAGCCACATGTCTTTCTCTATGCTTTCTCCAGGGTCTTCACAACACAGTCACTGGCTTCTCCTGGAGCAACTTACCCAAGACAGCTAGGAGACATTTACAACATCTTTTCATACTGTCTCTGAAACGGTATCCTTTCACTTCCTATTTATTCTGCTTATTAGAAGAGTCTCTATGTCTGGTCTACACTCAGTTGGTGGAATTGACCTTCACTTCTTGAAGGGAAGACTATGAAGTTTTTTAGACATATTTTCAGGAACATGATAACTTTAAATAAAAAATAGTTACCCTCATCTCTTCCACTGAGAGATCTTCCATATCAGTTGGGGGCCATCCGATATATCTCTCACCTTCCTTATCAACTATATCAGATGAAGTCTCAATAAAACTAAATAGGACATTCAGAGTAAGATACCTTGGCAAGGCTTTATTGCCAGAATATGGGTGGGTGTTAAGTATAGGAACCTGGAGACTAAAGCAGTTACTCCCTTAGAACTGAATGAATGCAGGCGGGCAGAGAATTTTCCATGACTGAAGAAGACAACCATGCCAAGCACCTTCACCTGCAGAGAAGGGATACCACCAGCTTGAGGAGGCTGCACAAGGAAGAAGTCCAAGGCATAAGCATCACAACTCTGCTCTCCTCCCAGATATTTTCTTCTGTATCCTCTGTTCTATCCTACTTCCTCTAAGTACTTCACATCTGGCACCATATGTTTAAGGCTTCTCTCAAACCAAGTACCTCTCCATTTCCTGGTGCACATTAGCTGGGTGCCCTTCAATTTTACTTAGTTCTAACACTAGTTACCTATTAGAACATAAGGTCCTATAGTCTCATGAGGTCCATCTCTCTTCAGCTGCCAAACACAAGCTTGGGTGGTCATTCATTATTCTGACTGACAGCTTTATACTAGAGGTTCCTACAACCTTCTGGGATACAATCATTTGCCAGCATAGCATCCAGAATGTATAAGCAATTTATTAGTAAGTTACTTATTTGTTTTAAAAGGCTACAACTCATTCATAGCCAAATGAAAGAGATGCACAGGGCAATGGATGGGTAAGAGAAGTGAATCTTCCATGCTCCCTCTGGGCAAATAATCCTCACAGCTCCTCATGTGAACACCAACCTGGTGAAACCATCATTTTTCATGTTTATAATTATAATTTAATGAGGTATCATTAAACAGACACAGTTGCTGAAGTTATTAGCTATTGGCAGTCTAGTTGCTTTCTAGATAACGTAAGTTCAAGGGTGGTGAGAGATGTTTGCTGTAAGTAATTCAAGATGCTCCATTATTTTTTCCTCTCTCAACCCTCAGAAAACTCCAAGAACCCATGTGCCAGGGAGATCAAATAGATAAATACTGCTAGTGAACAATATTACAGCCCACTCTGTACCCCTGTTGTGTAGACGTAATAGGCATAAAACCCCGCTGGATATGTCCATAAACATCAGACTGCTGTGGGAGATAGCATGGAGAAGACAAAGTGGATGTCAATGGATGAGTAACCAGAGGACAATCAGCAGGTCATTCCCTCTGTCCCTCAGCATTCCAAAGAGAGCACTCAGAAAATCCCACTGGCAATTTGATGATCATGGAGCAATACCAAATTAGTCATACTCCCTTTTCAACTTAAAATCATTAACTACCACTGAGTCCTTCATTTCAATTTGTAAGAGAAAATGAGGAGAAGAAAAAAAAACTGTTTTAGGTTATATGAAAAGTAAAACCTAGGTCTGGAGAGTTGGTCCGGTTGGTAAAGTGCTTGCGTTGAGAACGCTCTCAATGTCTAGAACCTGTGTGCGCACGCACATGAGCGCATGTGTGTTTTAGACCAGGAACAGTGACATGTGTTTGTAATCTCAGCACTAGGGTGGTAGAGAGAGGAGAACCCCTGGAATTCACTGGTGAGCCTGTAACCTTCAGGTTCAGTGAGGGAGCCTGGTTCATAAAACAAGGTGGAGAGTGACTGAGGAAGACTCTCAATTCAGCCTCTGGTCTCCATTCCTATTTATACACAAGTGCATGCTCACTTACACATACATATACAAGCATGCATGTGCACGTGTGCATGTGCACACATGTGCATGCGCATACACACACACCTATTGTGATCTCTGCATTTGCACCACAAGGCTTGAACTGTTGTTCGCAGCAGCCTTCTTCCACCATATGTTTCAAATTTTTACTTACCTTTCACCAATCTCTCAGCTTAATGGAATGACTTACCTTGTAAAGATAATGAAACCTGAATTCCGCAGAACCCAAGAGTTCTACAAAATCAAGTCATTGTCACAGATATCCATTGGGCTGTACAGAAAGGGGTGCTGAGAAGTAGTCTAGTGGATTTTCTGTGTTCTAAATATTGTCCTTCATCCTGCTTACTTCTATGGCAGTAACCATGTCACTCTGACACTTGGTAATCCATCATCCACTTAGTAAGGTGATTCTCTCTCTTTACCTGTTGGCTTATAAGTATGAGGAATCAAGCATGAGCAGAAGTTGGCCTAGTTTACAATTCATATGGAGGATGGTCTTGTCCTATAGGAGTCGCTTTCCTTCACTGGACCCTAGACCCTCCGAACACATGTGACTGAAGATCATGGGAAGAGGAAGAGGAACACTCGCAGTAGATTATTAGATGTCGGAGCAAGAACAGCAACTCACACTCCCAGTTCTTGACCCCTGAACCCATGTTTCCTGGTCATGCAGGGAATGATATTTGTTTAAGGCGCATACCTCATCCTGAAGTACAATGAAAGCTATTGGGCCCCAATTTGGATACAGCAGAGCCTTCAGAAGGCTACACACATTAGCCATTTCATTGCCAAGCTAGATGCCTCTGGAAGTGGTGACATGTAATAAACCACAGAATTCTTTGGTTTTAAAATGTACTTTTTTATGATTTGTTTTTGTAATTATCTATCTATCTAGCATCTATCTATCACTTATTTGTGTGTGGGTGTTTTGTCTGCATGTGTGTGTGTGTGTGCACTGATTGCATAGCTGGTGCCCACCAAAGCCAGAAGAGAACATTGGATTCCCTGGAACTAGAGTTATGGATAGTGTGAACCTCTATTTGGGTGCTGGGAATTGAACCTGGGTCCTCTGGAAGAGCAGCAAATACTCTTAACCTATGATCCATTTCTCCAACCCCCTTCACTGTTCCTTTATAAGGTCCATGTGCTGTTGAGGCACTGTGATGGAGGACAGAGGGTTCTTAAGATTACAAGAATGATGTTAAATGGAACGTTTTAGGAAGAAAAGGCAAATGTATGTGCAGATGATGTGTATGGGGCAAATCAAGCAGCCTAAAAGCAGACAGGTTCCTGTGGGGAATAATGCCATATAGAGGCTCGGCCTAAGTCTCTGCTGTTGGCAGGTTGGTCACAGAGCTACAGTACTAGCCAGATTTCAATGGCAGAAAGTCCATGATTCTATGACTGCTTTGTACCTGGGACCACTGAGCAAGCACTGGGATGGTTGGAGGGAAGGTTGGTTGGCATCTTCAAAATGCAACATTTTATCTCTTTGTTCATTTTGGGGGTCTCATCAGCTGTGGATGTCATCTGGTAGACACTTATTATAATAGTTTCTTCATTCTCTCTTCTCAGAGATCAGCTAATAATACTACTTGTTATCATTTTTATCCTTTCTAAAATCCTGATCAGCTTACCAACCCATGAATTAGCACAGATCTATAACTCAGATCAGTCTTTCTACATATTGTGTAATAAAATACACTGCATGTCATTCAGCCCTGTTATAGATATCTCCTTCCTGTGTATAGTGCAGCATCTTCACACTTGTACTCTGTGATCGATGCTGGTACTTTTTGGTGCTCTAATAGTTGATCAAACCACATAAGACCATAGACATGTTTCTAAGACTGAGACAGTGGAACAGAATGGGCAGATCCCATAGTAACCTGGGCTCTTTGTGTAATTTCTCTGCACTATTTTCAGCTGTTTGAATTCATTATATATTGTTTCATTTTTCACTTTTGTGATTCTGAGGCTAACTCCCAGTTTATTATGGGAGCATCTGGTCACATCATCACTTGGTGATCCATTGTAAGGTCTCTAAGCTCTACCAGGACCAAGTTATAGGCTCTTCTTCTTTAAAGAGTTACTAGTACACATTCATTGCGCAAAGTGATGGGTTCTGTGGGGGTAATTTTATTCACACACATTCTGTCCTTTGACCACATTCACTCCCATTACTCTCTTTTGTCCTCACTTTCCTCTAGTTCCCTTAATCTTCCCAAATCACATATGAGAGATATGTAATAGTTGTGTGAATCTGACTCATGTTGTTTTTTATAAGGATCTCCAGTTCCCTCTATTTGCCTGCATAAGATACAATTTTATTTTTCTTTCTGGATAAATAAAATCTCATTATCTATCCATTCATCACCCATCCATCCACCTATCTATCTATCTATCTATCATCTATCTATAATCTATCTATCTATCTCTATTATCTATATATCATTAATTATTTATAATGATTATATATAATGGTTTCTTCATCTAGTCATTGATTAATGAACATCTAGACTGATTGGATAACTAGGTGATTGTTAATATTGTTGAAATAAACAGGACTAGGCTGTAGGTATCTCTATATTAGACTGTCTTGGGTTACTTCAGGCATACTCTCAGGAAGGATACAGTTGGAATCTATGCTGGCTCTGGTTTTGGGTTTTGAGGAGCCTCCATACTGATCTCCATGGAGAATGTACTAGTTTAAAATCTCATCAGAAATATATAGGGTTCCTTTCTTCCTGCATCCTCACAAGCATTTTTATATTGTTTTGTGTTTATTGTTGTTTGTTTGTTTTGTCTTCCTGGCTTTATTTTTCCTTTCATTAAAAACATTTTTTCTCATATAATTTATCTTGATTATGGCTCCCCCTTCTTTACTCTTCCTATTTTCTTCTCACCTCCGCTCCCATCCAGATCCACCCTCTGGATTACTGTTTATATTTCTCTTTTGGTAGCAAGCAAAGTACCTTCCTGTATTCCTGTATCCAAGACACTAGCATGTAAGTCTCCATGCAAGCACCAGCTCAACTGCTCCATGTTCAGTGAGTTGTGTAGCTGATGTTGTCTTCATCAATGGGGCCTTGCCATAGGTTTGCGGAAGCAAAGCAAACACACACACACACACACACACACACACACACACACACACACACAAGCTTCAATGTATTAAGTTTTCATTCTACCTACCAAGTGACCATTAATTTTAGCTGTCTCTTCTCCAATCCCTCCATTGTACGTTGATTCTCTACACTCCCAAAATATTCCTCCAATTTTAACTTCCTTTCATCCATTCATAACTATCTATTCTATTTCTCTTTCCCAGAGATATATATCTGCCCCCAGTCCCTTACACAATACCTCATCTCTGCGGTTCTACAGATTGTAGCTTGGTTATCATTGACTTAACAGCTAATATCCACATATAAGTGAATACATACCACATTTGTCTTTCTAAGTCTGGGTTACCTCACTCAGGATATTTTTTTTCTAGTTCCATTCATTTAGCTGCGAACTTTATGATTAAAAATTTTTAAATATTTATTTATTACTTCAGGTTACATCTCCATCACAGTGCCCTCTTTCCACCCCTCTCAGTCTCGCCCTCCCACTCTCTACCCCCTATCCCTTCCATCCCACTCCTCTGGAGTGGAGTGTCCCTACATATCAGTCCCCCGCCCCAGTTCAGCAGTAATATGAGGGCTCCTCATACACTGGGGGCCTACAAGGCAGCACCACTAGGGCAAAGTGTCTCATTGACAGGAAACAAAGACTATGTTCATGTTCCCTTTGGTGCCTTGGTTGTAGTATAGTTATCCTGTACTATATGGCTAAAATCCAATTATAAGTGAATAGATGCCATGTGCATCCTTCTGAGTTTGGGTTAGCTCACTCAGGATGAGCTTCTCTAGTTCCATCCATTTGGCTGCAAATTGCATGATTTCATTTTTCTGATGGCTGAGTAGTATTCCACTGTGTTGATGTACCCCAGTTTTTAAAAATCCATTCCAAACAAACAAACAAAAATCTAGGATACCTAAAACAATCCCAAATAATAAAAGAACTGTTGGAGGCATCATCATTCCCAACCTCAAGTTGTACTACAGAGCTATGGTAATAAAAACAGCATTGTAAGGGATGGAGAGATGGCTCAGAGGTTAAGGGGACTGGCTACTCTTTCAGAGGTCCTGAGTTGAATTCCCATAAACCCCATGGTGGAACATAACCATCTATGAGATCTGGTGCTCTCTTCTGGCTTGCAGGCACACATGAAGCAGAACATCGTATACATAAGAAATCTTAAAAAAAAAAAAAAAAAACAAAGAAGGGCTGGAGAGATGGCTCAGCCATTAAAGGCTAGGCTCACAACCAAAAAACCACAAATAAATTTATAGTTGGATCCAGTTTTTAAAAAAACAGCATTGTATTGCACAAAACATAGATGTCAATCAATGGAATACAATTGGAGATCCAGACATAAATCCACACACCTGTGAACATCTAAAGTTTTATAAAGAAGCTATAAATACACACTAGAAAAAAAAAGACAGCACCCTCAACAAATGGTGCTGTTCAAACTGGACAGGTGCATGTAGAAGAATCCAAATAGATCCATATTTATCACTCTGCACAAACTCAACTCAAAATTGATCAACATAAAAACAAATATCCCTGAAAGAAGAGAAGTTGGGGAATAGTAGAACTCACTGGCACAGGAAAAGATTTTCTGAAAAGAATATCATTAGCATGGGCACTAAGATCAATAGTTAATAAATGGGACCTCATGAAACTAAAAAGCTTCTGCATGGCAAAGAATACCATCAGTCACACAAAGCTGTGGCTTAAAAAATGAGAAGTTTTTTAGCAATCCCACATCTGATAGAAGTCTAATATATAAAGTATATAACTATTTTTTAAAAAACCAACTAGATATCTGTAGTTTGATTTATTTTGTGTGCTTGGCTCTTTAAAGGAACCCCAGTGGCTCTTTGGGAAGGCTTAGCCCTTAGAACTGCTTGACCCTATGGACCTTCGGTGTAGGTTGCATCTTGGACTTCTGAGAACAGGAGAAGAAATAAAAAGCCAGCAGGAGCTGAGAGAGATTGAGTAGGGTTAGAGAAGATAGTTGGTGCAGGAAGAGAGAAGGCAGTTGATGAAAAGAGATTGAGCCAGGAAAAGCTGAGTTGAGTACAGAAGACATTGTTAGGAGACAGTTAGGAGAAGAACCCACAAAGAAGCGAAATAAATAGATAGATAGATAGATAAGAAAAGCCACAGATACCAAGAACATAACCCAACTAAAAAATGGAATACAGATATAAACAGAATTTTCAAAGCAGTAGCGTCAAGTGGGTGAGAAGCACTTAAAGGAATGTTGCACATCCTTAGCATTCAGGGAAATGCAAATCAAAACTACCTTGAGATTCCATCTTACACCTGTCAGAATGGCTAAAATCGCTAACACAAGTGACAGCTCATGTTAGTGGAGTAAGGGGAACACTTGTCCATTGCTGGTGGGGCTGCAAACCTTCACAGCCACTAGGGAAATCCATGTGGCAGTTCCTCAGGAAGGTAGGAATTGATCTATCTCAAAATCCAGCAATATCACTCTTGAGCATATACCCAAAGGAAGCTTCACCCTATCACAGAGACACTTGCTCAACCGTATTCATTGCTGCTCTATTCATAGGGGCCAGAAACTGGAAACACCTTAGAAGTCCCTCAACAGAAGAATGGGTAAAGAAAAACGTGGTCCATGTACACAATGAAGTGTTACACAGCTGTTATTTGTTCTCTTAACAAAGGCGCTTCTATCTGTGGCTGAGTTGGAATCACAATGTGCTTTCAGTTTGCCGTTGGCTGTTGGCTAAGGATGTTGAACAATTTCTCATTCTTTTATTGTTCATTTGCACTTCATTTTTTTTTTAAATAAATTGCTTGTTCCCTTACTTCACCCACTTGTTATTTGGATGGTTTGTTCCTTTGGTGCTAATTTTTGTGGCTGTCGAATGTTCTATATATTAATTGCCTGTTAGCTGTATAATTGGATACGGTTCTCTTTCTCTGTTCCTTCTTGCTATTGTTTTCTGTGCCTTTCAAATGTTAACTTAATGCAACTCCACTTGTCAATGCTTGTCTATTTCCCGAGCCGCTGGACTCCTTTTCAGAGTCTTTGCTTTTGTCTATGTATTGAAGTGTTTCCTTTAGCAGTTTCAAAGTTTCAGCTCTTACAGTAAGGTCCTTAGTATGTTTTTGAATTGATTTTTATACAGCGTGAGAGACAGGGATGTTGTTCTTCTACATGTTGTTATCCCATGTTTTTAGCAGCATTTGTTGAAGTGGCTATCTTTTCTTCAAAATTTTTTCATCATTACCGTCAAAACTTAGGTGACTGTAGTGTGTAGATTACTTTTGAGTTTTCTGTTTTATTAGTTCATGTGTCTAATTTTGTGCCAGTACCATGATTTTTTTTTTTTTTACTATGGCTCTATACAGTTTTGGATCAGGTATTTACTGTACATTTCTGGTTAGGATTGTTTTAAATATTTGGTGTTTTTACATGGATTTGAGGAAACTGTTTCCCGGTTCTGTGTAGAATGCCATAAGAATTTTGGTGTACTACTTTCAGTAATATAACCATATTCACAATGCATTACGCTGATCCATCAACATGGGAGGGCCTTCTATTTTCTAGTGTCCTCTTCTTTGTTTTCCTTTGGTGGTTTTAGTTTCCATTGTAGAGGACTTTTAGTCCCTTGGTTAGGTTTTTACCTAAGTACTTTACATTTTTTTTAACATTTATTTATTTCTTCAAGCTATGTCTCCATTACTGTCCCCTCCCATCCCCCCCCTCCCACCCTCTACTCCCTCTCCCACCCTCTACCCCCTCCTATCCATCCTATCCCTCCAGTGTGGGGTGCCTCCATGTATCAGCCCCCCTCAGTTAGTTAGTCACATGAGGTCTAAGAGCTTCCTCTTGCACAGAAGGCATACATGGCAGCTCCACTAGGGTGGAGTGTCCCACTAACAGGTAACCAAGTCCATGTTCCTGTTCTTTTGGGTCTATTGATTGTAGGATGGTTATCCTGTACTATATGGCTAAAATCCAGTTAGTTATAAGTGAATATATGCCATGTATATCTTTCTGAGTCTGAAGTAGCTCACTCATGATGAGCTTTTCTAGTTCCATCCATTTGGTTGCAAACTGTATGATTTCTTTGTTTCTGATAGCTGAGTAGTATTCCATTGTGTAATTTTTGAGGTTTTTGTTAATAGAATTGTTTTCCAATTTTTAAAATCACCTTGTTCCTTACTGGTATATAGAAAAACCACTGTTTCTTTTCTTTTCTTTTTTGTATGTTGATTTTTGAACCCTTTGACTTTGTGGAAGGCATTGATCAGATCTGAGAGTTTTCTGGGAAAGTCTCTGATATATAAGATCATATCATCCAAAAGAAGGATAATTTTATTTTTCCCTTTCTTATGTGTATCTTTTTTATTCTTTTTCTTGCTTTATTGCTCTAAGATTTCAAGTCCTGTATCAACTCAGATAGAACATATTCTTTTTTTCTTTATCCTGATTTTTAGAGGAAATGCTTTCAGTATAATATTGACCATAGGCTTGCTCTCTGTAGCCTTTATTATGTTGAGGTGTATTCCTTTTATCCCTAGTTTCTTTAGGGTTTTTATATGAAGAAATTCTGAATTTTACCAAAGGGTTTTTAATGCATCTGCTGACATGATCACATGATTTCTGTTCTTGAGTGTATGTGCTATATTTAATTAACTGATTTTTATATATTGAACCATCCTCACATCACTAGAACGAAGCCTAGTTGGTCATAGTATATATTCTTTATAATGTTCTGTTAAATTTGTTTGCTAGTGTTTTATTGAGAGGTGTTTGTGTCCAAGTTCACTGGAGAAATTGGTGTATTGTTTACTTTTTTCTTTTTTAAAATATTTATTTATTACTTCAGGTTACATCTCCATCACAGTGTCCTCTTTCCACCCCTCCAGTCCTGCCCACCACTCCTCTGGTGTGGAATGTCCCTACATAACAGTCCCCTGCCCCATTTCAGCAGTCATATTGTTTACTTTTTATGTTGTATAATCTTCAGGTTTTGGTATCAGAGTAATACTGTCATTATAAAATGAGTTTGGTAGCATCCCTGCTGTTTCTATTTTGTGGACTAATTTGTGAAGAGTTTGTGTTAATTCTCTAAAGTCCCAGAAAAATCCAGTCATAAATATATCTTTTCCTTGGATTTTTATATTTTTAAGTTAATAGATAATTACTTCTTCATTCTTGTTGCTCATTAAAGATATATTTACATTGTTTATGGTCTCATGGTTTAATTTTGGTAGTTGTACATGTTTAAACATCATTTATTTCTTCCATATTTTCAAACTTATCATGAAATAGGCTTTGAAAATAATCCTTAATAAGAAAGGAGAGTCACTCTTCTTTGGAGTCATGGCTGCAGGTGTCTAGCTCATGTTTTGGTGGATTCATCTATGTACATATATGGAGCACTAAATGAATTCATGTATTGTTAACAACAAAAATAAAATAAAAACAGGACACAAAGCTGAGAGGGAGACAGTGTGAGGAATGCTATGGGGAGTTGTAGGGAGGTGATATTAGATGGATGTAATCAATAAACTTTATAAAAATGTATGGAACTTTCAAAGAACAAAAAAATTATTTTAAAATATATTCCTTGATGGTCCTCTACATTTGATTGGTATTTGCTGTATTGTCTTCCTTTTACCTCTAACTTATTTAGTCTTCTGTCTTCCTTTTGATTAATTTGAATAAGGGCTCATTTAAAAATTTTTTTTTTGTATTGCTCTTTTAGTCTCCATTTCATAATTCTTTGCTCTAGACTTCACTATTTATTTCTTTCTATCTAATGACTTTATGTTTCTCTAGTTCTTTTTTGTCTAAGACCTTAAAACATAGGAACTCAGTTATCTGAGATCTCTCTGAAGTTTTGATGTAGGCGCTCATAACTGTGAAACTTCTAATAACAACCCTATTTCTTGGGTCCCAAAGGTTATGGGAGGTTTCACTTTGATTTCCTTTGATTCTAGGAATTTTTTATTGCTGTTCTCTTTGATGAGCCACTGTCATTCAAGAGTGCTTTACTCAACCTTCACACGTTTGCTCGGTTCTGTAGCTTCTCTTACCATTGACTTCTGATTTGATAAGATACAGAAATTTACTTTGATTCTTTTGTATTTGTTAAAACCTTACTTGTCATCCAGAAGAAGTTCCACTGGCTGCTAAATAGAATAAATATTCCCTAGTTCTTGGGAGAGGGGTGTACTTTGTAGATATCTGTTAAGTCAATTTGTTCTATGATTCCATTTGGCCTGAAGTTATTTGGGGTGGGGCAGCCTGGACAATATCAATGGTTGAAAACGGGATACTGAAGCTACCCACAAGTTTTACATCTAGACTTATATATCCCTTTATGTCTAGTAGTGCTTGTTTTATGAAATTAAGTGCACATATTTAATACATATATACTTACAGGTGTTTTACTGTCTTCTCAAAGGATTGTTCCCTTTATTAGCATGTAGTGAATTTTTATGACTAATTCCATCATTAAGTCTACTTTGTCAAATATATGGATGGCCACACCTGCTTGTTTCCTTATCCACTTGTTTGGTGTAACATTCTTCATGCTTTGACTTTAAGGTTTTGTGTTTGTCTTTGTCAATGAACTATGTTTCTTGCAGGCAACAAATGGCTGCTAGTAGTCTACAGATTTTAAGAGTTGAGATCATTATTACTTAAGGTTCTCATTAAGATATATTTTCCAGTTTTCATATTTGCTGGCTTCTTTCTTGGTTAGTTCAAATACTGCTTGTTCTTTGTTTTCGTTCTCATTTGTTTTAGGGGTTTGCTGGTTTACAGAACTGTAAATGCTTCATTCTTTCCTAATTCACCTCCTTCTGTCATAGATTAATTCTTCCTGAATGCCCCTGTCGTGAGCGTCTTTATTCCTCCTCTGTGTTAGAATTCCTTTTCAGATTCTTCTGTAATTTTAGCTTAGTGATGATGAATCCCTTTAGTTTGTTCATACGCTACTTTCAAATGCAGAACAGATGTTGGCGGAGAGGAGCTTGGCCTTACTCAAGCATTTAAAATTTTGTTAACCATGGGAAACTTATCTTATGTTTTCCTACTTGGACTTTTACGTACTCCATACTTTGATTGTGTATAATGAGCAAATACTTTATGCAAACAGGTCTTCTGTGTTATAAAAATAATAAGCAGACCAGATTTTAATTAGCTACCATCTGCCGCAGAGAATTTTCTTGTTCTGGGATTCACCTAACTGGTAAACTTGCAGTTTCTTTATAACTGAGTCAGAAGAGCATGACAAGACATTTTGGTCTTTATTGCACTTTGGCTTCATTAAGGGGGCCATACAGACAAAAAATAATAATTTCTCACCTTGTAAGGGGCATTCCACCATTCTTTGGGTCACCACTGGGACTCTGAGATGCTTCTTTAATGTAACAGGACCTTAAAGGGTTCCAAGGTTCTCTCTTACAGGCAGACATGCATGTGGTTTACTATGACATCTGGTAGGTCTATTATTCCTTGGTGGTCAGTTCCAAATTGCTTGTTATTAATTATCAGTGTGATGGTCTATAGAATACCAAGGCAAGTATGATGGAAAGAGAAAGTAGTTACTCTTCTGGGGAAATACTGTACACGTGTGTGTTGTTGATGCTACCATTGATTGCAAAGTGCTAACGATATTCCCCCTACTGAGTGAAAAGGAAAATAAAGCACTTTACACATCAATGGTTTTGTATCTGATGTCAAGGATAGTCTTGATCTGTTCTGGCAACTGTACCTCGACTAGAGTGACAGCCATCATTATAACAGCATAAATACAATTTCAATTGCCATTTTTGGTGACTCCTCTGGCACACAGGCAACTTCATTAAGGATTTAGAAGAAATTTCTACCTCTGACTCAGTTCTTTGATGACGGTCATATTATATTCCTGGTTTTCTTGAGGTCACAGTGTTCATTTCACTTTGGTGTCTTTGCCTATGGGAAGATGGTTAGCTTAAAGACTTCACTTGTCCCTTCCTAACACAATAACCCTCTTCTCTGGGGAGGAGGTCATATAAAGAATCAGTCTTTTACTAAATACTTCTGTGCTAAGTACCAGTGGAATGGTCCCTAAATGAGTTTTCATGAGCCCGTTGTCAGATGATCTGGGGCCACAACTTTACTTGTTGTCTAATCTATACTATCCTGTGGTTATCTTGAACCAAGACTCCACCCAGCATCTCATCTCCATGGGCCCTCTGCTTGACAAGTGGGCCACATGACATGACATTTTTCATCTCTAGACATCAGCTCAAAAGGAGTATCTTTATGTAAGATATATAAATGATTATACTTTATGACTGTTTCTCCCTTTTCACAATCATGCTGGCCCATTGCTTCAGACCTCTGTGGTACCAATGTGGTAGAAGCTTCATGGTACGTGTATACAAGATGTGTATACGTGATGTATACTTGTAGCTATATTGAAGGGTCCAAATCCCCAAAAGATCTAGCTTTCTCCTCCATTGAGAGGCTCTGAGCCCAAAATAGGCTTACTTATGGGAACTTGCATAATGCCTAGGTTTTTGCACATCAGACCGAAAATATTTTCTCTTGCATAAGCCAAGACTTTCAGTAGATGTCAATCTATATTAATGTCTTCATATCCTGTGACTAATTAGTCTTCGTCACACATTAAAATAGTCTGATTATCATTCCGTCAGTGGGCCCTGTGATAGTAATTGCCTCTCAATCTCTGTGTTGCCACCTGGTTTTACCAGCATAGGAACCAATTAGCGCCATGGAAAATCAGAGAACTCAAATATATTATACCATCCCCCACCTGTGCCTGTAGCCTACATAGGACAGGCAACAACAGGAGCCTCCAGGAATGCTGTGTTTCCTTATCAATATATTTCTTAACTTCTTGGGGGAAATGAATATCCCTCATACACTTCTTTTGAGGGGATGTGTGTTAATTACTTTTTCTGTTGCTGTGATAAGATAGCATATCAAGAGTTACTCAGGATTTATTTTGGTTCACGGTTTGAAGGCACTGCCCACAATGGCAAGTAAGGCTTGGCAGCAGGAGCTTGAGGGGACTTGTCATCTTGTATCCACAGTCAGGAGGAAGAAAGGAGTATCTCAGTGTTCTTCTCACTTTCTGATTTGTATTCAGTTACAGATCCCAGCCTATGCAGTGTTATTAGCACAGTCAATGTAGGTCCTTCACATCAATTATGAAAACCTAGATAATCCCTCACAGACACACTCAGAGACCAATGTAATCTAATCTAGATAGGCTTTCATAGGTGTGCCTGGAGGCTCATGTCCAAAGTGACTCTAGACCTTGTCATGTTGACAATCAGTATTGACAGTCACAAGGTAACACAATTGGGAAGCCCATGAGTAGCATACACAAAGGACCCATTGCAATGTTCTAATTTATTGAGCCTTCAGGCCTATTCCAGTGCAAAATATTAAATTCTGACATTTCTGTTCTTATCCATTCAAGGCCATCATTGGCTGCAAGTTTTGACTAGGCAAACTACTAAACAGCAAACTTCACGTTAATGTGCTTATGAAAAGGAAATCAGCTTGGTTGAGTCTATATTTATTCTACACCAAACCCAGAGCCAATTTTAAAATAATGTTCTCGAATCCATGCCAACAATATCCACCAGATTTTTCCCATAATCGTCAATGCATTGATTCTCCAGTCTGACTCTGAGCGATCCTTATGAAAGGAATGCCAAACCTCTGTGTTCACATTCCCTCTGATGCCTTTCTATCGTAACTTAATCTTGGTGAGCGAACTCACACACTCTCACCCTCGTCTACCTCCCAGCTCACCACAGCACAGCCACAAGGGCGGTTTTCTTTTTCAGTCCTTGAAGTCTGTGAAGAAACACCAGTTTCTTCCCTTCTCGGATGCATGCTCCATCTGTTTCTTTTGCCTGGGATATTCTTCCTTCTGATCTGGGAGAAACTTGCTCCTTATAATTCAGTCTTCAAAAAACAGAAGTTCACTTTTTAGAGAACTCAGTGTTGTTCTTTCCACCATGTTAGCACTTTTTTTTTGTTAGTTTTTCCTTCTATATTTCTCTGCATATTGATTATTTCCTTTGACCTTTAGAATATTAGTACAAAGTTTATATGCTATGAGATAGTTTTTCAGTCAATGTCTTCAAATGAATCAATAAATGCGTGAATGGGAAGAACTGCTTTGGCTAATATGATTTCCCCCAAGTAAGGCTGAGGTACAAATGATCCATTAACTAAATTACTGAGAGAAACAAAAATTAAAACTAAAAGGATGTTAAGCCTGATGACATTGGTTTATTGAAATGTTCAGGTTATTTGTGATAAAGCAAGTATATAATTACCAAATACTAAACATTCAAATGGAAGATAGTCTGGTTATGTGTAAGGGTAGGACTCTTGAGTTTGAGAGATAGCTCTGTCAGTAGAGTGTCTGCCACGCAATCATGAAGACCTGAGTTTCGTCTCCAGAATTCATGTAAAAAAGCTGGACTTAGTGGCCTGTGTTTCTAACCTCAGTGCTGGGACTGCAGAGAAAGGCAGGTCCCAGGGTTCAGCAGTTAAGTCAGGCTACTCTGTGGGTAATTTCCAGGTCTCAGGAAGAGGAGCTGTTTCAGAAAATAGTTTGCTAGAGAGATGGTTAATAGAGTGCCTGGCTTTACAAGCTCAAAGATGTGAGTTTAGATCCCTAGAAACCATGTAAATATCCAAGTGTGGGAGTATGGCTGTGTAACTCTAGCAATGAAGGGATGGAGATAGGTGGATCCATTGAAACTAACTGGCTGTGCACCTTGGCTGAGCTGATGATCTTCAGATTCAGTGAGACTAACTCTGTCTCTAAAAATAAAGCTAAGACCGGTCAAAGAATGTGAACTCATACACATGTTCACATTTGTGTTCACCTACATGCATACATGTACACACCCACACTTATACATAACACACATACACTTATACTCACACAAACACCAAGTGCAGCACCTGAGGACTAAATTATACAAAGTTTTCCCCAGGCAAATAACACACACACACACACACACACACGATGCACACATGCACACACATGCACGTACACACACTCACACAGAGCAAGCCCTATGAGTGTGTGTATAACTACACAAATAATTTTTAAAAAGTTAAACACTAAAACTTTGACCCCAAAATGACAGCAAACTTTCCAACCCATCACCTGCAGTAAGCAATCCAGGAAGTCAATAGCAAATATACAGTAAACCAGTCCAGGGCTTAATCAACTGAACCCAAAGGTCCAGGTCTTACATAATATACAGATTTTCTACTTCAGCCTCTGTTTACAAGCTAAGGTCAATTAGACCATTCCAAATGTGTACCTGTGTCCACTTATCTATGATGCCCCACTTCTAGCTAGCCTGCCTGTGGTTCTGCTATAGCAACAGACTCCAATAAGCTGCAAGGTACACCAAGATTCTTCCCTTTCTTCTACTGTAAAGCTCTCTCTCCTTCTCCTCTGCTTGCATTTGAGTTTTTGCCAAATGCATGTGATGGTGTCCAACTCCTTTGCTAACAAGTTCTAGAAAAATAGCTTTTACCCATTCTTAGTTGGGTGGTCTTCATTGATTTCCACCAAGACACCAACATATACAGCACCTGAAAAATTCAGGATAATGAAGGCATTCAGTGAGAATTTTCCACAAAATTGTGCTGTGTTGACCAGACTTCTTGGATTTGATATGGAGCTTTGCACTAAAATGTTGTGTCTAGAGCACCATATAATCCCAGAATAGTCTAATGAGGTTACATTGTAGTGCGTGATAAGATTCCCCAGAGAACTGACTAGGTATCATTATGCAGTCTTGGCATTTTCTCTCCTCACCAAAAGAACAGAGGGGATGATGAAAGGTGGATGAGTTTGAAAATGGTATAAAGTTTCTGTAAGAAATGTCTAGAAATTAAATTAAATATATGTAATTTTGTATGGCTATTTATCTTTAATGGAAGTTTCAGAAACAGAATTCTAAGGGAAACTGCCTTACTGTTATGGTTGCCTGTTTGGGTATTATGAGCAAGAAAGCATTTGCTTTATTCAAACCATTAATGAAATGTCACTGTCAATCTGCCTCTAACTGAATCATGTGCTTTTTATTCTTTGTGTTAAGAATAAAGAAATAATAAAGAAATATAGAAGGGAATGCTTCCAGATATCATCTTGTTCCTATAAAAATGAGCTGCCTTTTAACGGCAAGCTTTATTCTGATTTCTTATTTATAAATTTCACTATAAAAATTAGACATCTAAATCTATGCACAATACATCTGGATGATATTTTTTTTCTTGGAAAACCACTACGCCCAATAACACCTGATAATTTTCATGGTGCTTTATCGAATGTTTTCCTCCTTTTCCCCTTTCTTTGTTCTGTGTTTGTTTCTGTAGGTAGAAATGTTTTCTCTAATTAACCTTTTTCTCCCTGTGGCCCTTTGCTTTCTCCCCTGGATCCTGATAAATGTTCAATGTCCCCAAGCTTTAAAAGCGAGTATTTATGAAATAGTAGGTTAATATTGGCTCACATTTCCTGGAATGGTCTTTAAATAGAGTATTTGGCATAATTTGTAGTGTGCTTCATAAGCATTGCCCTGAAACATATCAGCACATGTCTAGTCAAACTGAGACATGGTGGAGATGTATTAACTAGGCCCTTGAAAACTAGCAATGTGGTATTTCCCCTGGATAGCCCATTGTCAGAGTTCCCATACTTCACCCTGATCCTGATTACTTCAAATTCCTTAGCTCCCTTGGAAACTGATTAAACCAAGTCAGTTAGCATTTGGGGGGAAGTAAGTGGTTTGCTGGGGCTAAGAGGATACCTGCCATGTATTACAATGCTGGTTCAAATGCTTGAGCCTGTTTGATGGTGGCTCTGCCTGTGAGGGGAGGAAGGATGGTGAGTCACCAAGACAATGTTAATTGTGGCATTATTCTTGGAAAACTTTTATTTGTTCAACCACTTCAGATGGGGAAAGGGATCCAAGGGACATGTCTTGACCTTTGCATTGAGGAGGAGAAAGGGCTGTGCTCTCAGTGGAGCTGACAAGGTCTCCCTTCTAGGCGATTAGATGACTGACAAGACACATGAAAAGGATACTGTCCTTGGTGAGAGTTCTGGCTGTCATATGTCCATTACAGAATTTATTTTTGCTGGCAGGACCCTCAACTGCCTTTGGCAGTTTTAGAAGCACCAACAACATCACACAGAGCTATGGAAATGAGTGAACTTGGAGCTTAGTCACTGTCTTTGGTAAGCTGGCTTAGCCTCACCAGTGGCAATGGTGTCAGCTAACTTGGGTTAAGCACCTGCCTCATATAGGCACAGCAATGTGACATGCAAGTCACACACTTTCTTTCAGTCTTCAGGATGACTTAGCGACATCACTCCTTTCTACACAGTCAAACCGAGACTGGTCCAAGGCAGAAAGTCTGGAGTGGAGTAGTGATGCAGGGTTTCTCATGTTTAAGGCCAATGCAGTTTCTCTTCTATTTGAAAAACAAAACAAAACAAAAAAAACCATTAACTCATCCCTGGATCTATTCTCCTTTTGTTCTTGTTTATTCAGATCAATCTCCCCTTGCTTAAAAAGGAAGTGAGAGGATCTGGAGTACAGTCTGAATGGGACTTAAATAAAATCAGGTCCATGTTGGGCTAAATTTGTGGCTTAAGGTTGATGATTCCTTCATCATACATGCTCCAGTTCTTGGATTTGGGTTTCCATTATGGTTTTTTTTTTCTGTCAAGGTTTAACTGTAAAATGCCTGTCTTGTCCTTTTCATTACACCTCTTAGGTTTTCCTAATCCCAAACCCCAGATTTTGATTTCTCTAATGATTTTCAACTCTAAATTCATGTGGCAATTCATTTGCTCCTATCCCCATTTGCTTTTTTTTTCCAACATGTCATATGCTGCCCGCTTCACTTCCTCTCCTGACCAACCAGCATCTTCATATTTCTTTATCCCCCATTCCAATTTTGGAATAATCATCTATAGCCATTAACTAACTGGCTTAACAAATCTTTCTGTCAGTGGGATACTTTATGAAAATTGAAAACTAATTAACGTTTATCTCAGCAGCTAATAATATAAAATCTACTGCCTTCTTCTTGCAGGTTCTAAGGTAATGATGGCCCATGCACTGAGCCAGGAAGATCTTGATAGGTCTTGACAGGGCCCAAGCTGAGATGAGAGGGAGAAGGAAGACATCAGCCTCTTTTGCTAATGAGGACCATGAGGCCTGCAGCATCTGAGAGTTGCAAGGGGAAAGTGGCCTCAGTACTCCAACAACAAGATATGCAAGTTATATACACACACAGACACACACATACATACATACACACAAGTGCACATACACAAACACCCACACACATGCTCACACACACACATACATACACGCTTGCGCACACACACACACATGCAGACACCAACACAGGCTCACACATACACATGTGTTTGGCTTATACTCATGCGTACACATATGCACACACTCACACAAATATCTAACACCAAAAGTATTAACTTTAATGACTGACAGTAGTGATCTTAAAAAAGAAATACTTATCCATCCATTTATTCATTTTGTAAATATTGATCATTAACCATCATGAGCAGTTTTTGAGTTGGGTTCATGACAAAATTTGTGTTATTTAATTTAAGCTACAAGCAATAGAAAGGTAGTGGATAGGAAAAGGAAAAGAGATTTCCAGGGTCACATCTTAAGCACAAAATATTAAATATTAATTGCCTGCAACATATAAAGAAAAGGAAAGAACAGGGTTTATTTTTGACTTGGGAAAATGTTGGATCATTCTTTCTGAATTAGCCGGGTTTCTTTGCTGTAGAACCTTCCAAGGATGTTAAGATGGTGATGTGTGTTGTTAATTTCAGAGAAGGAAGTAGAATATGTCACTTTTCTCGGGTTTCATATATATGTGTGGGTGTGCATGTGTGATGTTTATCACATACGGTGGAGTTTCCTGGAGGTATTTTGGGAAATCTTAGCTGAAAGAAAAACTTCTGAGCAAAAATGAAGATTATAAAATGGTGCAAAAAAGATAATTTCGTATGCTGCATGGAGACAGGTGGACAGCTGGGCTGGTGGTCACTGTGGCACAATGGCTGTACCTAAGGATAGGCTATCTCTGGACCATCGATGCTACAGAGATATATGGAAACAAAACCCCTTTCTGTGGTCAGATTCAGTCTGTGCAGGCTGCATGCCTGGCTGGTGGGTTCTAGACTAGGCTTCTTGACACATAATGGGGTTTCCGTAAGTATTTGTGAAAGTAATAACTATTTTGTGTTGAATATTAAAAATGATGTTCCCTGTACTACAAATTGGTTGATTTTTAAAACATCTCAGTTACAAACACTACAAAGTTTATTTGGGGCTAAGTGTACTTTATCTAAATGAGTGTTATGAATTACCTGTCTGAAGAAGTCTGAGGTGGTTTGAACAGGAAGCATGCTCTGAACCGAGGAATTAGAACATTATCAGGTTTTCTGCCTCCTCTTTGTTTTTCCATCTCCTTCTCCTCCTGTTCCTGCCTTCCTCCTCCTCTTTCCACATTGCTTGTTTGCCTTATTCTATGATTACTGTTTCCCAAGAGCTTGCACATCACACAACCCTCAGTTAATTTTGGAATACCATAATAAACTAAAACTAACCTGCCAATCCCAATGTTAAATTCTCAGGGAGGAAATCCAATGGACCATTCTCAAACTGAGCTTCCTCTCATGACCAAATAGCCCGTGGCTATATGTATGGAGAGAAGGTTATGTAGAAAAACCATAACCACCAACTGGGATCACTGCTGTTGGATGTGCAAAGTTCTTAAAGAGCCTGGCTAGTCCCCACAAATCCATCTACTACAAGGACTTGTAGTAGGACTTGAAGGACTCTAATAGTTCTTCAAGTTTCTATCCTTGGCCACCTCATTCTGCCTTCAGTAAATCTTTATGTTTCACCATTATGGGAGACTTTATCATAAGCCAATTGTGTCGATTACATTTTAATAATTAATACATGAGATTTGAATTTTGCAGGAAGACTATGTGTGCATATGTGTGTTTGTGTGTGTATGTGTTGATAATTCAAAATTTAAAAAGCATTCATATGTATGTTCTATAGGTAGAGTAACACACATGTTGGCTGAGGATTCTACTCAGATAGTGAAAAACATTACAGACTTAAATTCAGGTAGAACCTGATAGATTGGAGAACTCCCGACCCCTTCCTTTGCAGATGAGAAATTTGAAGCTTTGGGTTTGAGAGTTGGCTCTATGGTTTAGGCTTACTGTATAAGCATAAGGTCCTCAGTTAGAGTCTGAAGAATACAAGTTAAAGCTGGGCATGGTACAGTCCATGTGCAATCCCAATATGGCTGTAGGAACATGGGAAATGGAGACAGAATTCCCAGAAGTTCTCTAGCTAGCCTGGCATATACTGCGAACATCAAAGGAGAGAGACTTTCTCAGACAAAGTGGGAAGAAAGAACCAGCACTCAGGCTGTCCTCTGACCTCCACATGTATACTATGGCACATGGACACACATTTACCGAAATGAATGCTTACACACATTCACACAATGTATTCACACACACAGAAATGCATACACACACACACACACACACACACACACACACACACACACACACACAGGGACAGAGGTGGAGAAGAGAAAGAAAAAAAGAGAAAAGATACAGAAGTTCAACATGCAGAAGCTTTTTGTTCCAGGTCACACAGGTAGTCAATGGGCCTTATGTGGATGACATAGGTTTGTTTGTGGTTTTTGTTTTTGTAAGTATGTTGATTACTTCTAAGCTTTTTCTCTGACATTATCTATGCCACACAAATGTTAACTCCAAATTGCATGGAGCTTTTTTTTCTTTTCCTTTTCCTCCTTATTTTAATTACAGTATTGGGGAATACTTTTCCTTGAGTTTCTCTAAGAAACAATGCATGTTGACAGTAATTCTTCCAGCAAAGAGGCAGCGTCTGGTTTTAAATACTGTGAGCACAAAGGAATGAAGGCCCTGGTGAGTTTACACAGACCTTCTGCATTCACACAGTCCAAGGGGGACTTTGGGATGAATGTCTTTTCCCTTGTCTCTTGGTGGCTGATCAAGAGACAGACGTTTTCTGAAGAAAATGGTTTGGTTTTGGACAATGGTTCTTAAATCTGCAATGGTCTGAAGGGCTATTTGGCAACTTGAAGCTTAGAACTGGATTGTCTGTGAAATTACTGATTGTCTCTGTTGTGTTCTATGTTTTTGTGTGAATGTTATTTGAGTCCAACATCTTTTTCCTTTTTTTGGTTGCTTCATACTCTAGCAATGCATTTGTTCCCAGATATTGTCAAGGAAAATGGCCAGAAAGCAAATATATCAAGCACAACAGCTCAGAGGTGGAAATTTTATTATATTTTCCTTAACATGGGCCCAGGAGGAAAAAAAACAACAGCAAGATGCCTCAAAGTTTCTTTGGCTCAAAATCCTTGGCTTCCTGGAGCAAAGCTCAGAAAGAATGATTATGTGCTCTGTTTGCAGGTGAGTGTGACACTTAGGGTACCCTCAGCTGTGCTAATCCACACACACCAGAGCTCCATCCCACTCCACCACAGACAGAAGCCACTTGCTCATCTGTGCCCCCAGTTCTGGTGTGTGGAGGTATGTGTGGGCACATGTGTGCGCAGATGGAGAAGTGTGTGTGGAACTTGTGAGGGGGACAACCTTGGGATGTGGTTCTTTCTCAGTTGGCATCCACCTTGTCCCTTGAGATGGGTTCTCTTCCACAATGCACTTTACTGACCGAACTGTCCCTCTCGCCCCTCTTTCCTCGGGTCTTACAGCCACATAGACCCTGCCTGCTTGAGGCTACTGTCAACACAAAGTCACAATTTCTCTTCTGCTGGTTTTCTTACAGCTGCCAGCATCATACCAAAGTCCAGTTTGGACAAAGCTGAAATAATCTCCCTTCTAGAAACAATCCTCAAGTTCAAGATCAGCACTTCTTTTATTCGTCCATGCAGAGATTGCTTCTTTCCCTCACTAATTATATAATAAAATTAAAATTATTTTATGGGAAGCATACACACTTGCCATCTGTCGTGCCCAAATGTTCTTTAGTAACCTGAAAGTGACAACCTGAGGAGGTTCACTCGTCTGCTCATACTCTAGTCCACTCAGGCTTGTGTCTTAGTTTCCTTTTTCACCTCCTATCCTTCTCAGTGAAGGAAACATTGCCTCCTCCTTGTTTGTTAGCAAACCCTGAAATCCCAGACAAATAAAAATTTAAAAAGAAGCTTTTCAGATGGATTGACAAAGCATACAAATATAAGAATCCTGTACTTATGATACTTTTGAATTCCTAGGCAGGGTAGGCAGATCACAGTTCAACACAATTCTGGAATTCTCACTTCTGTGGGTTTGGAAACCCCCAGTGTAGAGGAGAGAGAGAGAGAGAGAGAGAGAGAGAGAGAGAGAGAGAGAGAGAGAGAGA
>CAJQZJ010005154.1:1271972-1295901 GCA_907164525.1 Lophiomys imhausi | reverse complement strand
AGAGAGAGAGAGAGAGAGAGAGAGAGAGAGAGAGAGAGAGAGAGAGATCCAGAATATAGAAAATAATAAATAATTTACCCCCGTGAGCCCATTTCCCCCTTTGAGTTGAACATAAACTAATTTGTATGCAGGCAGTGTCTGGTTGAGGGACCTCTTGCTTCATTTCCTTACATCTTTTGCCCATCTCCCGCTGTCCAATGTTTGGTTGAAAATGATGCCAAACATTTGGACGGTTGGCTGGTCTCTTCGGTTTTCCTCCTCCCAGATGTCTGCAATCCTGTGGACATTGTCAGAGATTTGTTTATTATCATCCAACATGTAATCATGCTGGGTCTGCATAATCTTCATCTTCCAGATGAAAACTGGAAAAGTCAGTCAGTCATCCAGATGTCTCCAAATAACTGTGTGTTTGTCATTGCCAAAGAACATCTGGATGCCTGCACATTTTTTTGTTTCTTTTCTTGTTCATTTCTTTGGCACAGACACCATTTTCAGTTTAGTTCCTCTGGATATAACAGAATAAATAGCCTAATGGGGATGGGTAGATATTTAACAGAGATACATTCACAGATTTCCTGTAGTGAAAATTTAAGGTCTAAACAATTAGAAAATTCATCTCTGAGGAAGTCTCTAAGAGAAACTGCATGGTGATCCCTCTGAGCTTTCTCTCTAGAGGCCTGTCAACATCAGGGGAGTTGAGAAGTTCTGTGTCATCAGCATTTATATGGAGAAGGAGTCCAGAGCCGGGAGACACACTTCAGAGAGAAAGAGGGAAAGCTGGTACCAGTTACAGTCTCAATCATAAACCAAAATTATCCATCATAAACATAAGCAGATATCTGGATAAGACTGAGGAAAGCTATCTGCTCTTTGGCAACTGTAGAGCGAGGGCAGTAACATCCTCCCACTTCTGGCAACTTATTATCCTAGATAGACATGTCCATTACACAAAGGAAGTGAGGACTTGAGAAGTAAAATGGTTGATGGTTAAGGTCATGATCTTCAGAATCAGAAACTCCCATCACATGTCTCCTTGTGTCATGAAGACCATGAGCCCATGGTTTCTCTGAAATTCATTTTCTTTGTCTTTAATAGCATCACTTTAGATTATTGTGAGTATTAAATGAGACAACACATTTTAAGAGCTTATGCAATGCCTCTTGCGTCGTGAATCACCATGAAATAAATTCAGGGTAGAGAGAATATTCATTCTTTGGTGGCTACAGTGAGTGGTGAAGTCAGAAGACAGACCCTGCTGGTTCTAAACCTGGAAGTTGCATGGAATAGATTAGAAAGTGAGGGCCAGAGAAGAAGATCCAAGTCTGAGATGTTCTATTGTGGATGGTGGGTGAAGTGGGATCAGTCAGCAAGGCAAGGGTCACCAGGACTATCCTGAGAGTCAGGACAGCAGGATTTCCAGAAAAGATTTAGTGTCCTTTCTAGCTGTGGTTGATGTCCTTTGTGGCTGGTGATATGACACAGGGGACTAGATAAAAGTCTGCACAGTGGGTATTATATTAGTTAAGATTCCTTCAGAAGAAAATTTAGAAACTATGAAGCAAATAAAAGTGGTTTATTTAAGAGATAAAGGACCATGCATGATGATACATGTCTGTAATCTTAGCATTTTGGAGGCTGAGATAGGAGGATTACAAATTTGAGACCAGTAAGACCCTGTCTTGGATACTCACACATGCACACACAAACATACGCATGCACTTAGTGTATACACACATGAATATACACACATGCACACATGTGTACACACATGTGCACACACATGTACAGACATATTTGCACACATGTACACACACAAGTGCACACACACAAGCAGTAGGAGAGTCGGAAAGGGAAGACAGAGAGAAAAAGTATGTTACCATGTGAGCTACAAGGGTTGGCAGCTAGTATTTAAAACCACTGTAGAAACTTTGGAAGTCATGTAAAAAAACCTCTCAGAAGATCACTGCTTCCAAGGAACATCATTTATTTATCAGACCCTGTCAAATATTGGCTTGTTTTTTTCCAGGGTCAGACAGAGGATATTGATTTGCTGGTACTTTGGTATATGCTGTAGAGAAAATGTGAGCTTTGGTGGCCAGAGCAGCACTTGGGTTTAGAAGGGCAGGCACTGCAATTGCAAACTGAGCTCACGGGGTCAGAGTGGTGCAAACATGTAGTAAATGCTGGTCTAGAGAGTGGTGGAAACTCAAGCTAGACTGCAGCAGGCTGAAGAATGAGTCAGAATGAGGGAGTGGAAATAACATGTGCTTACCATGTGTTTGAGACTGTCAAGTATGTAAAGGAGAAAATAATTAGATTATTGGTCAATTGTGAGTCAAGGAGAGATGTTGAAAATGAGATGTTCTTCCTTACAGTATACTTTTATAGTAATTGTAACAGTTCCACAGAGAGGGAGGCTGCTGACCAGACCATGAGAGTGAGGTTCCTAAGAAGGGATTGAGAGGAGAGGGAGCTTTACAGGGTGGAGGTCAGTGGTGCATTTTGTTGTTGTTGTTGTTGTTTGTTTGTTTTTTGTGAACCCAGAGATGGAGCATGTGGACATAAGGAGGAATGCAGTTGTGTTGTTTCTATTTTTGTGAGAGAATCTCCAGGTAAGGTTATCAGTATAAGACCTCTGGGTAGGGAATGTGAAATGCGCTGATATGTGATAAAGTGGTTAGCTCAGGGAGGGAAACAAATGCCCTGAAAATTTTTTATTACGTTTATTTATTACTTCAAATTACATCTCCATCACAGCCCCTTCCTCCACCCTTTTGCTCCCACCATCCCATGTTCTACCCCCACTCCCACCAACCCACTCCTCCAATGTGGGGTGCCCCCACATCTCAGCCCACCTCAGTTCATCAGTCGTATGAGGACTAAGAGCTTCCTCTTGCCCATGTTCCTGTTCCTTTCAGTCTGTTGGTTGTAGAATAGTTATCCTGTACTATATGGCTAAAATCCAGTTATAAGTGAATACATGTCATGTGCATCTTTCTGGGTCTGGGTTAGCTCACTCAGGATGATCTTTTCTAGCTCCATCCGTTTGGTAGTAAATTGCATGATTTCCTTGTTTCTGATAGTTGAGTAGCATTCCATTGTGTAAATGTACCCATAGTTTTTTTTAATCCATTCTTTGGTTGAGGGACACCTGGGTTGTTTCCAGTTTCTAGCTATTACAAATAAGGCTGCTATGAACATAGATGAGGAAACTTCCTTGTGGTTTGGTAAGAGATCATGTGGATGTATACCCAGAAGTGGTATGGCTGGGTCTTGAGATAGAGCTATTCCAAGTTTTCTAAGGTATCGCCAGACTGATTTCCATAGTGGTTGTACAAGTTTGCACTCCCACCAGCAGTGGAGGAGTGTTCCCCTTTCTCCACAACCTTGCCAGCATGTACTGTCTTTTGAGTTTTTGATCTTAGCCATTCTGACAGGTGTGAGATGGAATCTCAGAGTCATCTTGAGTTGCATTTCTCTTATGATTAAGGATGTTGATTGAGCATGTCTTCAAGTGTCTCTTGGCCATTAGAGATTCCTCTTTTGTGAATTCTTGGTTTAGCTCTGTACCCCATTTTATAAAGTACCCCAAAATTTATAAAGAACTCAAGAAATTAAATACCAAGAAACTAAATAATGCAATCAAAAAATGGGGTACCTGCTGAAATTTCAACACATTTTCTAATCTTTTTCTTTATTGGTAATGGGCATATCCCTAGGACAGTTTTTTTTTCTTGTCTCCTTGAGAGCGATTGTTGCTTTTGTCCACCACCCTCACCTCAGAACCACATAGAAGCAGGCACCCTACTTACTTCCTGTTGGGTAGTTATTTTCACTAACCTGATCCACATCCCCAGGGGGGGAAAGGGAGCCTCCTATGACTCAAGAAGTAAACAAAACTTTAAAAGTTCAGGAAGCTTCTGAAACTCACAAGATTCACAAAGCCCCTCCCCAAAGCTACAGAAACAGTAACAGCAGCTGGACAGAGGAGAGTCTTACAATAGTGAAACTACCGGCCTGTCATGCAGAGAGGTCCAAGGGCTTTCGCTTGCCCAAGTCATCATCCATAGTGTAGTGTGTTTCTTCATGATGGAGCTTTTCCAGGTTACAGCTCACCCTTGCTCCTCAGCCAATAGACTCACTGGTCTAGACTTGGATGGAGCTTTCTTAGGTTGTTCACATCTCTTCAGGAAGCCACACAGCGCTCTCCACTGCTACAACCAGAATGTTTATCTTTCCTTTTTCTACATCTAAAAATGTTTGGCTTTTTTTTTTCTTACATTCTGAAAAGGATGTATCGGTATCCTTTATTGCAGCCTGTATGTGTTTTTGGTTTTTTTTCTCCTTTCTTTCTCATAACCGATTCTGAGTTATTGCTTCCTCACTACAGGGATGCGGTCCCGCAAGGCTTTATGGGTAAGTGAGTATCTAGTGTCTGCTTTTGCCTCATGCTGCTTTCTCTCTGATCCTGTTGCCTCGGCTTCTCAGGTTGTTTGAGTATCTTTATTTCTTCCATTTCAGAGAGGCTGTTTTTCCACACTTAACTGAAGATGTCGCTCAGTGTCCAGGCATTTCTATCTCAGTGAGAATGAAAATAAGAAAGAACCACTATGTCTTCTGAGTCTTCCTTATTTGAAGCATTTTCTCCATAGTCCCATTTTGAATTATTTTCCATAATCTTCACAGAAGGCAGCATCTTTTAAAAATTATTAATTAATTAATTAATTGATTGATTGATTAAATTTACATCCCAATCGCAGTTTCCCTAAGATGGTGTCTCATAACCACATGTTGTTCTTATTTTCTAGCATTCTGTAAAAAACTTTATCTAGCATATGTACAGCTGCCAGGGCCTTTGTGGTCTGCCACCAACAAACCTTCAACATAACCATTTTTCAGGATTTCAGCTCCTTCCTGAATGAGAACAGCCATGTGTCTTGGTGAGATTAGGTGTGGTCCCTGAGAGAAGGGATGATGTCAGGGGCCAGACACTTTCTCCTACTTCAGAGTAATTCCATGGAAGGGAAAGGATAGCTGTGTGGCTTCCCTGCAAGTCAAGAAACAGATGGGGAAAGGTCTGATTGCATTTTCATGTCTTCCTTTAGCTGGTCTCTGGCCCTAATGGAGTCATATTAGCTGGGAAGGCTGATGACTCATTCTGGACCAGAAGTTCCTTCCCTGGAGTTGAGAACAGTGGAGCTCAGGATCCCATTGAAGCAGCATGGCCAGTTTGCAGGTTAGTGCTACCATCTAGGCCCCTGGTTTATAGTTGTGTACTTTCTTATCTGTTAAATGAGGCTAATCAGACCAATTGTGGAAGTTGTCAAGTAGTAGGATAAAATGCTGGTAAGGTTTGGTACCACATGAGGCACCTAACTCAGTACTGGGTGCACAGTGGACATTCCTTATTGGCTCATTGTTAGGAATGACAGGTCAAACAGCAAAAGCCCTTCCAGCAAACCCATTTCCAAAAGTTTAATAAACTAGACAAACTAAGACACACCATTAATAATGAAGCCTGTCTTCATGAAGCCTTCTCTCTATATGATTGGAATAGTGAATTCTCATCAGATCTTTGTGAAGCAAAGAATATTGTAAGCATCAGCTCATCTTGCTCGCAAAGTGAGTGTTAGAGATGAAAAGCCAGCTCCCAATAACTAGCTGATTTAGAGCGGAGCTGTGAATCTAAGTCTTCTGATCTCAAAACCCTATGTGTGGCTTTCAATGCAGCATCTTGACTCTTTGATACCCATTCATAGGTACCTGCATCTTGATGCTTTGATGGTGTGCTGGTAGGGTACCCAACCCTTAGAGGACCTTCTATGCCACTGCCTGCTAGAAAAGCAAGTTGCACTTTGGCAGTGTTGGTCTTAGAGGACCCCAGAGGGATTTCTTTTGCTCCCAATCACAAACAGTTCAGCTGAACTTGCTGGAGTGCTGCTACGTGAGATGTTTCATCAGGTGTGATTTGCACTCTGTGCAAGAAAAGCATTCCTGAGAACACACTAAGCTAAGGCTGTTTGTTCTATTATTAATGGAAACTGAGAAGCAACCTTGCCCCGAGGCAGCATTGTCACTCAGATCATTTATGTCTTGTTTTAAGACTAAAAGTAAATTCACAGGCAATTGGGAAAAATGAACAACTGCTTTAAAAAAATCTTTCTAGGAAGAGAGCTAGATTGAAAGTATATGAGTATGGCAGGAATAGAATTCCTGATCTTCTGGGCTTTATTTCAATTTGTTTAGATAGAGGATAAATCCAAACAATAACTTTCATTTTACTTGAGGTGAGAATAGAAAAGAAACAGGCAAAGAAAGAAAGAAAGAAAGAAAGAAAGAAAGAAAGAAAGAAAGAAACTTTCTCCCACCAATATCAACACTCATTGGAAAAAATGCATAGTAACTGTGAGTAAACTCTTCCTCAGCCATTCCCTCTTCCCATGGAACCACAGTGACAAGGGCATGTGGACGCTTTTGCAAAAATAAACAAGCAAACCAAAAACAAAACAAAAAACCAGAGTTGGATTGTGTTGACATTTTCTTTAAAAGCAAAAGTGCCTAATTGTCAAATATTTCAAACAATACATTCAAATTGGATATGGTCTTGATTTCATTTATACTTCTGAGCCCTATAAAAACTACAAGCTCCTGTGTATAGTCCTGTAATATTACACAGGATGCCTTGGGACCATGCTCAATAGTGTCTAAAGAGAAGTATGTGGCAAGTACCAGAGATGTAAGACAATTTCCCAAATGAAAAACAACACATAAAAAGATTCAAAAATGAAACAGCACAAGGAATGAAATTCCAAATCGGCTGCCTAGGGAAATCCTAGTCTTTTTCATGGGTACAGGAAAGCGCTGCCCATGCAGTATCATTCACCCGATCAGCATTTGATCACTGTTTGCCAGGTTCTGTTGTAGTAACTGCAGATTCACGGTAATAAACAATGCTGGTTTTGAGGACTTGTTTTCTGTCAGATGGAGACTAGCAACCAGTAATTAAGAGAAGTACACTTGTCTAGAAATCTGCTGATGAGGAGTGAAGCAGAGGAGGAGAAGGTAGGAAGGGGGCAGTTTAATTTTAATGGGGAGACTGAAAGAAGGTCGTACTGAACAGCTCTTTGGGCCAAGAGCTAAAATAGCACACTGTCTCTTTCTCTAGATAGCTAGGGAAGGAGATACTAGGCAGAGCCCATGGAGAGTTGGGTAATTCTTGGCTGAAAGCCAGACCCTGGTAAGACATTCAGGGTCATGTGGCTGGAGCAAAGGAGGGTGACAGATAATGTGAAAGAATTATGGGGACCCAGGTCATGTTGGGACTTGAGGGTTATTGGGAGGATACTGACTTTAAGGGTAAGTGCAATGAGAAGCCTTTGAGGAGATGGAGAAGAGGAAGATGAACCCCAGCTGTTTGTCAGGGAGAAGCTAACAATAGAAGCCAAAGAGCAAGAGAGTCTGAAGGCCAGAGAGTCAGTCCAGGAGGCTAGTGCCGTAAAGTTAAAATGGGGTGTTGGCTAGACCCAGTCAGTGAGGTTGGATGAGAGAGCAGTCAAGTTTGAATATAGATATAGATTTATATTCAAAACTTATATATATATTTATGTGCAAGCAGATTTAACATTTTAATGCAATTTAATTTTTACTTAAATATCAAAATTGTCCTTTTTGTAATTATATATTTTTATCTCTTTTTTTCTTTATTTTTTATTTCTTCAACTTACATCTCAATCGCAGTCCCCTCCCTATTCCCCCTCCAGTCCCACCCTCCTACCCTCAACCCCCCATACTCTTCCTTTTTTTTTTCTTTTAAGTTTAAGGTATATATTCTTTCCCCCTACAGTTTCCCCTTTCAGTCCAACAAATGGCTCTTTCTCTTATAATAACAAATACAATACAGTACAACAGAGGTAATTAGGCCACAGTTATGAGGGTTATATGGCTTAACGTACATTCCCAATGACCAGTCCATATGTATTTGGTACCTGACTTTAACATTCTACTATCTAAACGTCTCCATGAGTTTAAAGGTCTATATCTGACTCAACATTCATACTAACTTGCAACACAATTTTAAAAGTATCTTCTTAGATCCATAACACTCTCTTGACTCCTAAACAACTCAAAATTAAATTATGAGACTCTAGCTATCTGTTCTTCACCCACCTCAGAGACATGAGAGGGATAAATATATCTGATTTTATAGGAAGTACAGGGCCTGCAGCTTCCCAAACTAAGAAATGACATACCTGTGGCTGCCTGGACAGTTCCCATTTTCTCTCCATATATTACAGCATCGATCTTCAGTCATTTGGCCTCGTTTCTCTGACAGACATTGATTGTAGAGCAGGGGTTATGAAGGACTTACCTACCCTGTCTTGGCAGAGCTAGGCTGTCGACTTACCTGCTTCCAGGTTTTGCCCTTTTTGGACAGCATTCTGTCTACAGTTGGGGCAAGGGGCTTTTCCTACCAAGAGATAGGCTTGTGACTAATTCAATCATCTCCCACTGGAGATTCTTTGATGCTCATCTTCTACTTGGAGGAGAATAGGGGGTGCTGTCAGGAGTTGATATGTCTTGATATAAAAAAATCTAAAGTTACAAAAACATCTTTGAATGCCATATTCTGCAGATCTCTTGAGGTTTTTGAAGAGGCCCTATCTATCTCTTGTATTAGGGTAAGCAGATGTTGCTTGTCTCTTGCCGGTTTATTTCTGATTAGCTTAGAAAGTAACTATAATAGGCTGTCATAGTACCTAACAGAATGACCGGCTTGCATAACCATTAGTTTGCATTTCTTAATTATCCTAAACAGTTTATGACAATTAGTAGTAAAAGGCCGAAACATCACATTTCATTTTTTTTCTTTACATCCTAACCCTTCCATCCCATTTCTCTGGGGTAGGGTGTCCTTATATAACAGTCCCTCATCTCAGTTGAGAGGTCGTATGAGGGCCAAGAGCCTCTTCATTCATTAGGGATCTACGAAGCAGTACCATCAGTGAAAAGTGTCTCATTGCCCAGGAGAGAGAACTACTAAACCAACAAACCAATAAGCATACAATAGATAAAATAGACTAAAAAATAGAAAAATATAACTAATATAAAAATAAAGAATAAAAATTAAAAATAAGAAGTCTATGTCCAAGTCCCTTTGGTGTGTTAGTTGTAGTATCGATACCTTCTACTATATAGCTAAAATCCTACTATAAGTGAATAGATGCCATATGTGTCCTTCTGAGTCTGGGTTAGTTCACTCAGGATGAGCTTTTCTAGTTCCATCCATTTGGCTGCAAATTGCATAATTTCATTGCTCCTGATAGCTGAATAATATTCCATTGTATAGATGTACCACAGTTTTTTGACCCATTCTTTGGATGAGGGACATCTGGGTTGTTTCCAGTTTCTAGCTATTACAAATAAGGCTGCTATAAACATAGATGAGGAAACTCCCTTATGATTCTGTGAAGAGGCATTTGGGTGTATACCCAAAAGTGGTATGGCTGGGTCCTGAGGCAGAGCTATTCCAAGTTTTTTAAAATATAGCCAGACTGACCTCCATAGTGGTTGCACAAGCCTGCATTCCCACCAGCAATGGAGTAGGGTACCCCTTTCTCCACACCCTCGCCAGCATGTGCTGTCATTTGAGTTTTTGATCTTAGCCATTCTGACAGGTGTGAGATGGAATCTCAGAGTCATCTTGAGTTGCATTTCTCTGATGATTAAGGATGTTGAGCATTTCTTCAAGTGTCTCTCAGCCATTAGGGATTCCTCCTTTGTGAATTCTCTATTTAGCTCTGTCCCCCATTTTTTGATTGGATTATTTGGTTTCTTGGCATTTAATTTCTTGAGTTCTTTGTAGATTTTGGATATTAGCCCTCTGTCAGATGTGGGGTTGGTGAAGATTTTCTCCCAGTCTGTAGGCTGCCGTTTTGTTTGAATGACAGTGTCCTTTGCCTTACAGAAGCTGTTCAGTTTCATGAGGTCCCACTTATTGATTGTTGATCTCAAGTCCTGAGCTGTTGGTGTTCTGTTCAGGAAGTTGTCACCTGTGCCAATTAGTTCGAGGGTTTCTCCCACTTTTTCTTCTAGTAGATTTAGTGTGACTGGCCTTATGTTAAGGTCTTTGATCCACTTGGACTTAAGTTTTGTACAAGGTGATAAGTATGGGTCTAACTTCATTCTTTTACAAATGGACATCCAGTTGGACCAGCACCATTTGTTGAAGATGCTGTCCTTCTTCCATTGTGCCGTTTTGGCTTCTTTGTCAAAAATTAAGTGGCCATAAGTGTGTGGGTCTATTTCTGGATCTTCAATTCGATTCCATTGATCTACTGGTCTGTTTCTATACCAATACCATGCTGTTTTTACAATTATTGCTCTGTAGTACAGCTTGAAATCTGGGATGGTAATACCTCCAGATGTTTTTTTATTGTACAGGATTGATTTAGCTATTCTGGGCTTTTTGTTGTTCCATATGAAATTGAGGCTAGCTCTTTGCAAGTCTATAAAAAATTGTGTTGGTATTTTGATAGGAATTGCATTGAATCTATATATTGCTTTTGGTAGGATGGCCATTTTTATTATGTTGATCCTACCTATCCATGAGCATGGAAGATCTTTCCATCTTCTAAAGGCCTCTTCCATTTCTTTCTTCAAGGGCTTGAAGTTCTTGTTGTACAGGTCCTTTACTTGCTTGGTTAGAGTTACCCCCAGGTATTTTATGTTGTTTGCGGCTATTGTGAAGGAGGTTGTTTCCCTTATTTCTTCCTCAGCCCATTTGTTTGTTGTATAAAGAAGGGCTTCTGATTTTTTTTGAATTAATTTTGTATCCAGCCACTTTGCTGAAGGTGTTTATCAGCTGTAAGAGTTCTCTGGTGGAATTTTTGGGGTTGCTTATGTATACTATCATATCATCTGCAAATAGGGATAATTTGACTTCTTCGTTTCCCATGTTTATCCCCTTGATGTCCTTTAGTTGTCTTATTGCTCTAGCAAGAACTTCAAGTACTATATTGAAGAGATATGGTGAAAGTGGACATCCTTGTCTTGTCCCTGAGTTTAGAGGAAATGCTTCAAGTTTCTCTCCATTTATTTTGATGTTGGCCACTGGTCTGCTGTATATTGCCTTTATTATTTCTAGGTACGGCCCTTGTATGCCCGTTCTCTCCAGAACTTTTAGCATGAAGGGGTGTTGGATTTTGTCAAATGCTTCTTCTGCATCTAGTGAGATTATCATGTGGTTTTTTTCTTTCATCTTGTTTATATGGTGAATGACGTTGATAGACTTTCGTATGTTGAACTATCCCTGCATTTCTGGGATGAAGCCTACTTGATCATGGTGTATGATACTTTTGATGTGTTCTTGAATTCGGTTTGCTAGTATTTTATTAAGCTTTTTTGCATCTATGTTCATGAGGGAGATTGGTCGGAAGTTCTCTTTCTTTGTTGGGTCTTTGTGTGGTTTAGGAATCAGGGTGATTGTGGCCTCATAGAATGTTTTTGGCAATGTTCTTTCAGATTCTATTTTGTGAAAGAGTTTGAAAAGTATTGGTGTTAGCTCCTCTTTGAAGGTCCGGTAGAATTCCATGCTAAAGCCATCTGGCCCTGGGCTTTTTTTGGTTGGGAGATTTTTAATGACTGTTTCTATTTCTTTATGGGTTATAGGGCTGTTTAATCTGTTTATCTGATCTTGATTTAGCTTCGGTAGGTGGAATCTAACAAGAAAATTGTTGATTTCACTTAAGTTTTCAAATTTGGTAGAGTATAGATTTTTAAAGTAGGATCCAAATATTCTCTGGATTTCCTCAATGTCTGTTGTTATTTCTCCCTTTTCATTTCTGATTTTGTTGATTTGTGTTTTCTCCGTCTGTCTTTTAGTTAATTTGGCTAAGGGTCTGTCTATTTTGTTGATTTTCTCAAAGAACCAACTCTTGGTTTCATTGATTCTTTCTATAGTTCTTTTTGTTTCTAAGTTGTTGATTTCAGCCCTAAGTTTGATGATCTCCTGCCTTCTGCTCCTCTTGGGAGTGTTTGCTTCTTTTTTTTCCAATTCACCCAGTTTAGCTGTTAATTCGCTAATATGAGCTGTCACAATTTTCTTTTTGAAGGCACTTAGTGCTATGAACTTTCCTCGTAGCACAGCTTTCATTGTGTCCCATAGGTTTGGGTATGTTGTATCTTCATTTTTGTTGGATTTTAAGAAGTCTTTGATTTCCTTCTTTATTTCTTCCCTGACCCAGTGGTCCTCTAGTAAAGAGTTGTTCAATTTCCATGTGAGTGTAGACTTTCTGTTGATTCTTTTGCTATTGAAGTCCAGCTTTATTCCATGGTGGTCTGATAAGATACAAGGGGTTATTTCAATTTTCTTGTATCTGTTGAGGCTATCTTTGTGTCCAACTATATGGTCGATTTTGGAGAAGGTTCCGTGAGGTGCTGAGAAGAAGGTGTATTCTTTTGTGTTTGGGTGCAACGTTCTGTAGATATCTGTTAGGTCCATTTGGTTCGTGATCTCTGTTAGACTCAATATTTCTCTGTTTGGCTTCTGTCTTGATGATCTGTCCATAGTTGTGAGTGGGGTGTTGAAGTCTCCCACTATTAAAGTGTTTGGATTGATGTGCGATTTAAGTTTTAGAAGCGTTTCTTTTATAAATGTAGGTGCCTTTGTATTTGGGGCATAGATGTTCAATATTGAGATGACCTCTTGGTGGATATTTCCTTTAATGAGTATGTAATGCCCTTCTCTGTCTTTTTTTTTATTAACTTCAATTGGAAGTCTATTTTGTTTGATATTAGCGTGGCTACTCCAGTTTGTTTCCTGGGTCAATTTGCTTGGAAAACCTTTTCCCAGCCCTTTACTCTGAGGTAGTGTTTATCTTCAATAGTGAGATGTGTTTCTTGTATACAGCCAAATGATGGGTCTTGTTTACGGATCCAGTCTGTAAGTCTGTGTCTTTTTATTGGCGAGTTGAGTCCATTGATGTTGATGGATATTAGTGACCAGGGGTTGTTATTTCCCATTATTTTGGTTTAGCTGGCTGTCTTGTGTTTCTCTTTTGTTTAGTTGCTGTGGAGGTTTCTATTTCCTCTGTTTTCTTGGGTGTAGTTATCTTCTCTGTGTTGGAATTTTCCTTCTAGGATCTTCTGTAGGGCTGGGTTTGTGAGGAGATATTGTTTGCATTTAATTTTTTTCATGGAATATCTTGTTTTCTCCTTCTATGTTGATAGAGAGTTTTGCTGGGTATAGTAGTCTGGCTGGGCACGTATGTTCTCTCAGGGTTTGTAGGACATCTGTCCAGGCCCTTCTAGCTTCTAAAATTTCTGAGGAGAAATCAGGTGCAATTCTGATGGGTCTGCCATTGTATGTGACTTGGCCTTTTTCTCTTACAGCTTTTAATATCCTTTCTTTGTTCTCTACATTTGGAGTTTCTATTATTATGTGGCGAGAGGAGTTTCTTTTCTGATCTAATCTGTTTGGTGTTCTGTAAGCCTCTTGGATTTTTACTGGCATCTCTTTCTTTAGGTTTGGGAAGTTTTCTTCTATGATTTTGTTGAAGATATTTCCTGGACCATGGAGTCGGGAGTCTTCTCTTTCCTCTATGCCTATAATTCTTAGGTTCCATTGAATCCTTGATTTCTTGGATATTGTGGGTGAGAGATTTTTTTAGCTTTCTTATTTTCTTTGGATGTTGTATTGATTTCTTCCATCGAATCTTCTGTGCCTGAGATCCTTTCTTCCATCTCTTGAATCCTATTTTTGGTACTCAAATCCATAGTTCCTGTTCTCTTCCCTTGATTCTCCATTTCCATTTTTAAGTCTGACTGTGTTTTCTTTATTGTTTCCATTTCCATTTTCATGTCTTGAATGGTAGTGTTCGTTTTGTACATTTCCTTCTCCAGTTTGCTTGTTTTTGTCTGGAGATCTTTCATTGCTTTATCCTCTTCCTGTTCAAGCTGGGTCAC
Organism: Lophiomys imhausi; assembly: GCA_907164525.1. Taxonomy (NCBI): domain Eukaryota; kingdom Metazoa; phylum Chordata; class Mammalia; order Rodentia; family Muridae; genus Lophiomys; species Lophiomys imhausi. Next base: position 1,281,939 of record CAJQZJ010005154.1, on the reverse strand, counting down.
CTTGGCTTGGAGCTCTTTGATGTTATCCGTTGTTTTGACTTGTAAGATTGTGGCTTCATTGAATTCCTTCATAGTTTTAAGTTCTTCTTGAAGGGACTTTATCACTTTCCATACTGTAGAATTGTCATTGTTTTCATGTGTTTCAGTTGTGGTGAGGTGGTTCGGGCTGGACGGAATAGCGTTGTTTTCTTTTGTTGGAGACATTTCGCTCTGTTTTTTTTTTCTTTTTCTTTTTTTTTTTTGTCTGGGGCCTCTGGCCATGTGGAATTTGCTGTCTTCTGGACTTGGGTCCAAAGGGGGCACTGTGATATAGGATTTGAGTTGCCTTACTCCACCCCTATAAGGTGAGTCATTCAGTCCCGCCTCCCAGGTGGGGACCTAATTAATTAAGATGGCGGAGAGCTGATTACAAGTAAACTCTGATTCCCCACCGGAAGGGCCTGTACTAGTACATAAGACCAATATACGACCATTTGAAATATCTCGCAGTTTGCCCGGGGTTGGTTCCTGTAGCGGGTAAGTGTGCAGTTCAGCTGCAGTAGCCTTGCTGCTCCCGTGGCTTGGAAACTGGCCAGTGACGTCACAGACTGAGATCTGTGGTCTGAAGGCACTTTGCAGGGGATCTCCCGCTCACTTCCAAGGGTCGCAACCTTTCGCTAGATAATTGGATCATCTATGTGAGACCTGGGAGTGCCTAGCAGGGTGGGGATTATCTCTGCGTGATTTCTGAATCTGCCGGCTAGGTATTAGGTTGGAATTTACCGGGGATATCTCCTTTTGGGGGGATAGGTTATCCCGATTCCTGGGTCCAGAGGCTTCCTAGCGTGTCCGAGATTTGGAAGGGACGTCCTGCCCAGGCATCTTCCGTGGTCCCTGTGTAGCTGGGTGAGATTTAGAGGAGGTCGTGCCCTTTTTACAGCGTCCTGGAACACTTGCCGCCTTGTGATTGTTGACCCCGAAATTAAAATATGTCCGCCGCCGGCCACTGCCATCTTGGATCCCCCCAAAATTGTCCTTTTAACATGTATAACTTGGTTATTATTAATATATTTGCAGAATGATATAACCAATGATGTTTTCTAATCCTAAAATGTTTTCATTACCCCAAATGAAATCTTTACCCACAAGTAATATCCCTTACTCTCTCTTTCCAGCACCAGCCCCTGGATATCACTAATCTCCTTTTTCTCTTCCTGGAGTTGCCTATGCTAGACATTTCACATTAATGTGATCATAAAATATACTGCTTTTGGGGTTTATCCATGTGGTGGCCTGTATCGGTGTTTTTTCACTTTATATTCCACTATACAGATATACCATATTGTGTTTACTCCCTATGTCCCGGTGTATCTATAACGGCATTTTTGGAGGACATTAACATTTGAACAGATAGACAGAATAAGTCCATAGAGAGTATGCAGAACAAAAAGATGAAGTAAGGGTGGCTCCTCTCTTACTGGAGGCTTGAGCTAGTAGACTGATTTGTTCTCTGTACTTCTGGTTCTTGGATCTGCAGGCTTGGATGAACTCTGTGGCCCTGTCCAGCATATACCTTTTAGCTACACCACTTCATTTTCCTGGGTTCCCAGGTAGAATTCATGACACATCTCAGCCTTCATAATTCTATGAGTTTGTAAGAGAAAGATTTTTATGTTAAGTTGGCATATAAAATTAGCTATCATCAACCCCTACCTCACACCACATGTGTATTCAATATTCCAGATACATGGTTTATGTGAAGGCCAAACCTGAGAAAGCTTGTTTTGTGTTCCCTGTGGCCATCTTCATTTCCTTCATAGATACTGGTTCCATTTTGGGGTGGTGTGCTGCTCTCAAATACAATGACAAACAATGTTGTAAAAAGGAATTTCTACATAGTTAAATGATCAGACTCCATAGCATCGTTCTGACCTATTACATTTTCTCTTTACTGGGGTTGTTAGCACAGTCTTTACCCTGGAGTATTATGGTGGTAATAGTAACTCAGTGCTTGCTCCATTTCTCATGTCTCTCTCATGTACATTTACTAGGAAACATAGTTTTAATGAGAAATATTCTAAGAAATACAAGGAAAAATATGGGAAGTTTCTTCAAGATGTCACCATTGATGGAGAGGCAGGCAAAGCACCCCACTCAACTGGCCACAGATGGCTCCTTTTTAACTTTCTGCTCTCTAACTTGTTTGGATAATTTTTAGGACCTTATTTAATTATGAATTTATCAAATTATCACACAGCTTAGGAGCAAGTTACAGAGTTTCTTATAGTCAGTATTATAGCCATCAGTCAACATAAACTGGGAGCCTACAAATATATCAAGTATTCCGTATTCCATTAGGGACTGGAGTCTCAAGCCCAGTGAATCGACACACTAGAAGGTATCAATAGACAAGGTAACCTCAAAATATTTTAATTTGGGATGCTATGATATAGAGATAATTATGAAGTTGGTGCATTATGCAGTATAATCCTCTTTGATAATGATGTGCACCCATCTGCAGACCAAGCTTTACAATCATAAAAGTGCAAAGACCATGAGGAGAGACAAGTTTGGTGGATCTGATGGAAAAGGAAGTGGATGAAAAAGCATACAGAAACATGAGGCAGGACTGGGATAGGTACTGTTGGTACAAAATGTGTAGTGGATACTGCAGTTCTTTCCCCAGACCTTCCAATTCCCTAGCACAGAGATGGAGGTCACATTGTTTTATGGGAAGTGACAGTTTATCCTCTTCTCCAAGAAGACTGGGTTCGACATTTCTATATAACAATAATTAATTTGGGGTCAGCTGGTCATGAGACTCAATTATAGAGTCTCAGAAAACATTTGAGGAAGATTTCTCTTCTCCTAATAAAATGAAGCCTTTATTTCCTTTCTGCTCTTGACTTTGGTTATGTGAGGATGTGGTACTGGGAGATGCATCTGCCATATTACATACATGAAGTAAAACATCACTGGTGCATTGAAAATGACAGATCAAAAATGACAGGGAAAGGTGAAGCTTGTGATGACATTACTGAGTGCTTGAACCAGTCTTGGAGCAAGTATCCTTTGGGATTATTGAGATACAACATATAAAATAATCACTCTTTGTTAGGCATATATGACTTTTGGACAAAAATATTCTAATTGTATATTAACTATATGTGAGAGTGTTGGGTTTTGTAGTTGTTAAGATGGGAACGCATGGAGGGTTGTAACCAGGGGAAAGTTATCCTTTGATTTACAGCTTGAACGTGTCTCTGAATGCTATTTGGAAAATGGATTCCAGTTAATGGGGGGAGGAGTTAGGAAGGTCTTGGGGAGATCTCTGGTTAGATGGGCTGAGGAATAGAGATGGAAAGGGATGCTGGGATTTGTAATTTCCTTTGAGATGGTATTGGCAGGGTTTGTGGGCAGGTCCTTTTATGTGGTGTGGTAGGGAAGGAGTGGCAGAAGAAGCCTCCTGTACCTGTGACTTGAGCCACAGGAGGGAGGTGGTGTTTCTTTCTTGTTTCCTTTCCATCCATCACGTGTGTGTGTGTGTGTGTGTGTGTGTGTGTGTGTATGTGTGTGTGTGTGTAAGGGTAGGAACTTAAGAAGGAGTTGGCTGACTCTCTGGCCTGATGGTTAGCTAGCTTTATCTAAAGGCCAGGCCCACCTTCCACATCAATTAACAATCAAGACAGTCTCTCACAGACATGGCTACAAGCCAACCAGAGAAGACGATTAATTGAGATACTTTTCAGGTGATTCTAGACTATATTGAGCTCAAAATCAATGCTAATGGACAGAATTAGAGTAGAGGAGACTTCGAGACATGGAATATGGCGTCAAAGACTTGATTTTGGTTAAATTTGAAATGTTTATTAGATACTCAAGTGAATGTGCCCCTCGGGTATCAGGAGAAAAGGAGAAGTCTTGGTGTTTTGAAGGGTGCAGATCAAATCACCTGGGAGAGTATACTGAGGTGAAGAAAACTCAAGACAAAGCCAGGGAGAGTTTTGATGTTTGAGAGTATTTCAGATGAGGCAGCAAGAAGAAAGCAAAGAGCAATCAGGGAGGCTTGGGGAAAAATAGCCAGTGGGTTAGGAAGTAACCCAAGTATGGTGATTTAATCAAATCCAGACAGAACTGTTATGAGGAATCAGGAATAGTCAACTACACCAAGTATGGCTACAGCAACGAGAATGGGAAACTGATCATCTACTTTGTAAAGGTCTAGGTCAAAGAAAATCTCTTGAGGATCTTAGTCAAATTGTATGCCAGGCTTAGTCCAGGGGCTGAAAGGACAAGGCTACTAGTGTTTAAGCTACACTCTGGGTATGAACAGAGGTCAAATTTCCGTGCTGTAATGGAGGATGAAGATAAAGAGTTGGAAAGAGTATAGTAATTTGGAAAGAGTATAGGAATCCTGACTGAGGATGTTTGATGAGGAATCTGCCCCACCCCTTCCCCTGATTCCTGCCCATCCCTTTAGCATGCTAGCTGGTTTAGCATCTACACCTGCCTGCAGATCTATGCTCCTGGTTGGGACCCCTGGGTCAGAGTGCTGTAATTCTTGAGGGAAGATCAGAATTATGCTGTGAATCCCTATGCACCCAGCTCTTGGGCTAAACTCAAGTAACCTTGAGCACCGAAGGAGCAACCTTGGCAATGAAGAGGCAGAGTACATGCCCTTCAAGCTTCCACGACCTTTGTATGTTTGCCACATTGCTGAAAGGCATAGAATTGCAGCTTTTGGGTGGAGGTTGACATTCCTTCCAGTGGCCCTCCAAGCACAGTTATTTTTGTTAGAGGATATTTTATGGAAAATACTACATATAAATAAATGTGTAAGCTGTATGTTTTTATTGCAACCCTATCTTGTGGGGTTTTTATAGTGCATTCTGCTACTCTTGTTTACCAGTTTTCCGAGGGTCTGGTGTTAGACTCTTTGCCTTTAAATATCAGCTCCACATACACTGTAGCTATGAAACCCTGAAAAATCAATTCCCTTGGCTATCAGTTTTCTCACATAGTAGACAAAAAGACACCTAATACCCATTGACAGAATTAAGCTAACATATATTATCACACACATTCACACACACACAAGTACATATTCACACACTCATATACTCACATACATATACACTTACACAAACACATTCATGTACTCATTCTCACATAAACACATGCAAATAAACACTCATACACACATGCATTTACTCACCCACATGCTTACACACTCACACACACTTGCATGTACAAATTCAAAGGCACACAGACTCACAAAATCATATTCCCACAAGCACACATTCACATATACTCATACAAATATTTACATAAATACAAACACTCACACACAAATTCATAGTCATACAATCACACACACACTTACACACACACACCCTCATAGTTACACACATGCTCTCACACACTCACATACTCACTCATGTGCACACATACTGACACATACATTCATACATTCACTCACAAACACACACTTATATAGGCTTACACTCATACATTCAGCAATATATATACACAATATTACTAAGACACACTTATACACATTCACACATAGACACACACACCCATTCACACCCATATCACCACACATTCATATACACCCACACACAAACATAAATAAAAATCACATAAACATGCTTCTATACACACACAATCACACACATTCACATACCTATACATTCTCCCACACATGCATTTACATGTACACACTCATGCATACTTAAATACAGTAATGTACTCAAAGGCATTCACATACTCAAATTGTCATACACATACGCACACACTCATACACAGTCACACAAAAATACAGATACCGTCACACTCAACACAGGCTCACACACACTAGTTCACATTCACATACACTCATACACTTAGTATGGTGCTGCCATATCGCAAAAACCTGTATGCCTACTTTTGTGGGATTAGATCTCATGCCCTGGTTGGCCCCTGAAGTTGTCCTCACTCTGGCTTCCAGAGCATGCCCTCCATTTCCAAGCATGGTTCTAAGGTTGTTCACTCATGGGGAGCTTGGTGAAGTATATTTATAGTGTCCCACAAACCGTTTCTGATCTCACAGGTTTGGGCTCACTTAAACCTGTTAAAGACTGAGCTATCCAGAAAAAGACTATTAGATAGGTTCAACCTAGCACTGCTGTCTGTCAGTCTTTTGAGTGTCTGTCCTGATGAATTCAAGTATAGAAAACAAGTGGCTTCCATTTCATGTGCTGGCTCTAAGAAGCCAGTGATCAAGACCTGGGCTATTTTGCAGAGGGCGATTTGAGACAAACCTTTACAGAAAGACACACATAAAGAAAAAAAAGTGCTGCTGCAGTTCATTGCAAATGTTGGTTGCAGGCATCTGAGCCAGAGTAATAGCTGCTGCTGGCTGATTTTCAATTGCTAAATGGCTAATTGGGGCTTTTCCTGGAACTTGCTTTGTCAATATGCCCATGGAGATTGAAACCTTTCTCTTATACCCAGATGGTAAACCGTACATTTCTACCTTTGGAGGAAGGGAAAAAAATCCCTATATCTGGAGACTCTGGGGGTTCAGTTCTGAGGAAGTGAAGAATGGCATTAAATCTGCTGGTGGCTCTATGTGCCTTACACGGTGCTTTGTGGGAGGGGGTGGCAAAGCAGTGGGATGACTTACTTGTTTCTGAAGCAGAGGGTGTGGGAGGATTCAGAGTACAGGAGGCTCTGTCAGGGAGCATGTAGGTCCTGACGACTTCAGCATCTCACAATGACAGTTATGTGTAAGAGAACTAGAGAGGTATCAGTATGTAAGGAGAGAAAAAAAAGAAGGAATTCATCAACGTGCTTTATTAAAATATTAGTGATTTTGACATCTACTTACTGTCCTTAAGACCCCAAGTTCTGCCTCATGTCTCCTACAGGAGACATCCTCTAGGCCGTCCCATTCCCTGCTTTGGGCGGTGACTCTGGGACTCTTGCAGGAGGAGATCTCTTCCCATCTGAGAATCTGTCACAGTATAAAACATGTGATTAGGAACTGTGTCTTGGGTTCAGTTTGCTTTTCAATAGCCTCCGGGTGGAAAAACATCAGGTGTTTACCTAAAACCTCAAATTCCATTTTCTTTTCTCAAAAATGAGAAACTGTAGGTCCATTGTATTCTCTAATGGTTCCAGGGTACCTGGGTTGAAAATTTGGAGATTCTCTTAAAAATATAAAAATCATTGAAGAAAGGAGGTGAGGAAAAGTAGGGAGGACAGACAAGAAAGGGAAAAGGATTGAATATGATCACACTATATCACACTCATTTATAAAAATGCTGTGATGAAGCCTAATAGTTTATACAATTAATATATATTACTAAAAAGTGGAAAAATACTTGTTGGGTCCACCCCCTCCATACCAGCTGTGAGAACTTTGGGGGTTGGAATAGAGTTCAAAGTTATTCTAGCTTGCTTTCTATTGCTGTAAAAACGTCATGAGGCAAAAACATGGGGAGGAAAGGGAATATTTGGCATACTCCTCCTGTATAATCCATTGTCAAAGGAAGCCAGGACAGTAACTCATGGCAGGAACATGAAAGCAGGAACTGAAGCAGAGGCTATGGATGAGTGCGGCTTACTCTCCATGACTTGCTTAGCTTATTTTCTTATATAAACTGGAATCACTTGCTCAGAGGTCACACTGCCCACAGCCCACAGTGGGCTGGGCCACGCCAAGTCAATCATTAGTTCATTATCTCACAGGTATGCCCACAGGGAAGTCCAACAGAGGCGGTTCTTTATTTGAGGCTCCCTCTTCCCAAGTTACTCGAGTTTGTGTCAAGTTGATAAAAAAAATAACCAGTGTAGGAGATCTGAAGGTATCTTAAGAAAGTCAGGGTGAACAAAACCACACTCAATACTGTTTTCCTTGCTTAAAAAGTAATAGAAGCTGAAGCTTGGCTTTGCTGACCAGTTTTCATGGCTTATGCCCAGGTGCATACAAATGATGCCATATCAGCTTCAGTAAGATAAATTTCACTGCTGTTGGTATGGAATATGTGTCAGCCACACAAACGCACTCACGCACGCATGCACACATGCACACACGCTGGCATGCAGGTACGCATGCACGCACTCACACTCTTTCCATAGCTCCCAGGTAGCCAAGAGGAAACCTTATTCAGCTCCTCAGAATGTCACTTTCTTTGTCCCTAGCCCATGTCCTCCAATACCTTCAACAAGCTATGCTGTCATCACCAAGACAGCCACCACCATCCTGCCACCATCTCTAGACCCTGGTTCCGTTGCCTCCTGTCAGACCTTGCTGACTCCTGTATATTACCACTGGGGTATCTCCCGTCTTCAGGCAGACGTTGAATCCTGCCAGGAATTGCAAGGACCCTAAAGATAAGACATCTGCACAGTATGTTTTGGTCAGATGAGAGACTGTCCTGTTTTGGTGCTCTAAGAAGGACCTAATATAGTTTGGCACACGCTCTCAAGGCTTCTATCATTTAGCTAAAAAAACATGTATGTATTTTTACTTATTCTCTCAGATTTTGGCCTAGGTGAGAGAGCATACATATGGGCTTAGGATGAATTAGATTGACAGCAGCCAGAAACTCTCTGCTCCTGCTTCAACCTCTGCTTGAACACTGGCTGTGGCAGAAACTGCTTAGTCTTCTCTACCCCTCCTTTTCCTTAATAACTGACCTCTTCTCCCCTAACCCCAGTAAGCTAGTCTAGTACCTCCCATTCAGCTCAAGGCTACATTTCATAAGCTTTCTTTGATGAAATGTGACAGTGTGACCAAGTTTAAGCCAAAGGTTTAAGGCAGGATTGGGATGTATTTTTATGGTCCTGAGGCAGTCCTAGAGGAAATTATCCTCAAGAAGGGGTATCTTGAGGCCAGTGGTTTGGCTAATCCATAAATTCCACAGCTGTTACCAAGTTCAGGTAAAATAGCATAAGACAGACACTCCTTCCTATAAGCCTGCAATGATTAACCTTTAAGGATCAGAGAGGGGGTTCTCCATCTTTTTCTCTTTTGTGAGGACTGGAGTGCAAACATGGTAGTAACCCTATCTGTAAGCATGGATAAGACACTTGGGGATGGCGGGGTAGCCTGATGGAAGACTCATGGACCTGTTAGTGACCTCCTGAGGCACAGCCAGCTAAATGGCTAGACTGTCCTATCTGGATATTTTCTCTTTAATTTATGTGGTTGCACTTTTGGGTTTGCTTTGCGATCAGAGTGTAGCATGCACTCTAACTTCTCTTGTGTTCAGCTCTTCACCCATTTGCATTCTCTTAGGATTCTTAGTAAGTGTGAATGTGAACTTCTAACGGAACTTGCTCACCTTATTCACTGAATACATCCCAGCACATTCTATAGAGAGCAGAGGTTTGGGGTGGGCTTCTGGCTCCAGTCAGGGCTTACACCTCTTAACCACTACCTGAGGTTTTCTATTTATCAGTGCAAAACTTTTTGTATTGAAACCTTACTTTTTGCAAATTCTAAAATATATGCCTTTAACAACTCTTTTACGGGCTCCCTGACCTGATGCTAGAGGTAGCATCTTGAAACAAATTGAAAGTCAAGAACATTGCAAAAGGAGATGATTGTAAAGGTTTTAAGACAGGTGGAAGGTGATACCAGTCTCCCTCCAAAGCCATCAATGACCAAAGAATGGGCCAATGAGCCTCCAGAAACCTTGGAAGGGAGCTCTTCCATTTTTTATGTGAAGGACGGCATGAGACAACTCACTGCTCTGAGGGGCGTGTGCATGTTGGTCGGCTACTTTCCTAACCCATGCATTCTAGAAAACAAAGCCTCCTGAGGGACTCACTCTTTATGTAGAAAAACAAAACAAGTCAACAGCTAATACTCGAGTAGAACTTTAGTTTACAGAATATTTTTATAATCCTTACACCTGACTATATTTTAATCCTTTATTTAGGGTTGTGTTTGTGTGTGTGTGTGTGTGTGTGTGTGTGTGTGTGTGTGTGTGTGTGT
>CAJQZJ010005154.1:1249074-1259928 GCA_907164525.1 Lophiomys imhausi | reverse complement strand
GCCATCACCATCGTCATCGCCATCACCATCATCATCACCATCATCATCGCCATCACCATCATCATCGCCATCAGCATCGCCATCATCATCACCATTATCACCGTCACCATCATCACCATCACCATTACTGTCATCACTGTCGTCATCATTGTCATTTGTTGTCATTGTCGGCTGTGGTGGCGTCATTGTCGTCATCATCATCATCATCATTCTGCTACAATCAGTAATTAGTGCTCTTTAGAACAATGTACTGGTACCTGATGATGACCTTGGCTTCTTGTTCCTTGATCTTTCAGGTCCTGGAATCTCAGTTTTTCTGATTAAAAATTAGGAATTAAAAAAAATAATGAATTTCTTCCTTTTTAAAGTTAAATGTTCACGTACATATATTCACTGTTATTTGTCTTGGTAGTTGTGTGAAAGGGAATAAGAATTCACTAAAATGCAATTATATCTCAGACATTGAAGAAGTTGAAGTTTGAAAATGCCTTCAAAGAGTCTGAGTTCCATCTTCAAGAGAAATGCTGGTAGCAGGAGTTCTTAGAATGAAGTGCTGGGATACCCATTTTCCCAGGAGGCAGGCCCACCTACATGGTGGAAGTGGTGGATGCAGTAAAGCTCATTGCAGAGGAAGGCCAAGGACCAGCCCTTAGGAATTCAGGAACTCCATCTGTCAACTGTTTCTGTCAGAATTCAGAGGGGTTTCCTAATGTAGGAAATGAGGAAGGATGAAAGGAGGGGGAAATGGCCTCTTTCCTCAGAAGATGAATGTAATGAGAATTTCATGCGCCCTGGGGACAGTTCATTCAGCAACATACTTGATGGGCAAACAAGAGGAGCTGAGTTTGGTTCCCAGAACCCACGCTGTGTTTTCTCTTTAAAAAAAAAAATTAAAGTTCTTCAGGGGCCAAATATGTATGAACTGGACATTGGGAAGGTATACTGGGCCATTTAACTCTCATAAATGTGGCATATTTAATTCTGCTGTTTTGTATAGAATTTACTGTTATAAGAGAAAGAACCATTTGTTGGAATGAAAAGAGAAGCTGTTGGGGGGGGAGAGGGTGGAAGGGTGGGACAGGAAGGGGGGATAGGGAAGGGTTTGCGACTGAGATGTAACTTGAAGAAAAAAAAATAAAGTACTTATAAAAAAATTAAAATAAAAAAAAAATGCCAGGCCCATGCTGCTTGTAATCTCAGTACTGAGGGGCGGAAACAGTTTTCTGGACTTCACTGAGCAGACTAGAGATTTTCAGGTTAGTCAAATCAGCAAGTTCCAGGCCACCGAGAGTCCCTGTCACACACAAGTAAAGTAGATGGCAGCTGACGAATGGCACATGATGATGACTTCCCCCTTCACATACATGTGCACCCCCATGCACCAAAACCACAAGCCAACAAACACTTCACACTCCTCTGACCCCAGACTTGGTGCTGGGGACACAGAGTACTGACCGAAAGAATAATACTATTGGATTATTGCACAACTACTAAATGGCAGACATCATTCTAAATATTCTACATTCTAACTTCTTTGTTCCACAGCAGCTTTGGGAGGCAGACTTCATATTCTCAACCACAGAAGAGGAAACTGAACATGAAGAAGTTATTTATAGGGAAAAGTCACACAGGTAGCAAATGGCAGAGGTTGAATTTGAGTTCTGGGCTCTGACTCATAAACCTTCAGTAATGGCGATCATGGGAGCAAGGTGAATATATATATACATATATGTGTGTGTGTGAATTGTATGTATTGTCTATATGAATATAAGTTATATATTTGGTTTTTATTCCATCAGTTCTGTTCCTCTAGAGGACCTCTAGAGACTAAATCACCTTCACTATTCCTATACAGTCTGGGGTCCCCTGCCTACAATTAAGATGGGTCTTCACATATCAATTAGTGACAGAATAGACAATATCTTAGTGAACTGATCAAGGTGACACTACCAGGAAGCATATTGTCTTCAAATACTTTTGACATGATCCACTAACGAAAACCTTTGACTTCCTTCTGACAATGTGTAACTTCAATCTAATCATCAGGAAACCCCAGATATAACCAGTTCAAAGATACTCCATAAAAATTACTGATAAGAAGTCTTCAAGCATCTATGTCATGAAAGACTAAGTTACTGTCATGGTGTGGAAGATATTATGAAACATGAAGGCTAAGTAGAGTCTGGAATCCTAGGTAGAATCTTAAGACAGATAATGAGATAATAATTTGGGCTGAAATTTGAAATTAACATGTTCTATGCCTTCATTAATAATATTATGGCTAATTTTATAAATATATAATATGTTAACATTAGAGGAAGCTAGGTATAGGGTATGGATTATTTCCATAGTATATTTTGCAATTCTGTTAGAAAATTCCAGTAGTATTCATGATTCAAAAATAATTATGATTTTAAAATGGAAAAGGAATAAGTCAAATTATCTCTGTTTGTCAACAAAATGGTCTTATCTATAGGAAAATCTACAGATTCCACCTGGAAAGCTTAGAAAAGATTACCAAGTTGGATAAGATTGCAGAATATGAAATTAACAAACAAAATCATTAGCTAAAAAAGAAGTCAGTGATCCCCCTCTGGACAGCATCAAAGATACCTGAGAGTAAGTTTAATCAAAGAGGTGAAAGATCTTTCTTCTATAAAATTTATAAAACACTGGTGAGAGAAATCATGGGTATAAAAAAAATGTAGGGGCACTGAAGAGATGATTCAGAGGTTAAGAGCACTGGCTGTTCTTCCAGAGAACCTGAGTTCAACTCCCAGCATCCACAGACCAGCTCACAACCATATGTAACTCCAGTTCCAGGGGATCAGGTGCTCTGTCCTGGCCTTTGCCAGCACCAGGCATGTGAGTGGTGCACAGACTACAGACCTATATGGAGACAATACAGGTCTCTCTCTCTCTCACACTCTCACTTGTGTGTATCTCTGTGTGTGTTCCCTTCAGTTATATTAACTTTCAACATGACTATAGAAATTAATTCTTAGGATTGTTTTGCATTCTTCACAACCAAGATGAGCACAACAAATATTTATTGATTAGCTACAGGGGAAATAAAGAGAGCCTAAAGTCAAAGATTTGAAGACCCTGTCATTCGTAGCCTCAAAAGCTCCCAGCCCCCTTTAGAATGGGTCCCATCGGTACACTTGCAGAGGATGACAACTTGGAAGAAGGGCCCCAGGAATTCTAAGTAGCAGGGCTCAGTTCACTGGCTGGGCATGCTCATATGCAAAACTACACACCAAGTTGGTGTTTGGACACTTGCTTTGACAAAGCTCTCTTATGGGATTTGTGTGGATATGAATGCTAGCACCAGAGTTTTCTACACACATTATGCTGCATCTTGTGACCAGGGGTTTTCGCATGTTCCCTCTTTTTATTGCAACATATTTCCCTTCTCACCACTCCTGGGTGAATCCTGATAATTATTTAAAATCTTTCCATGTATCTTCTCAGATTCTTCCTGCAATGTTGAATTTGGGACTTACTCCTCTGTGGATCTGGATAACTGTCCTAATGATTGCATTTAACAATGTATTATTAAGTTTATAATACATTGTTATATATGTAATTATATATATACACATATCTAACATTGTTCTCTTTTCCCCCTTATGTCACTCTCAACAATAGGAACAGCTGAGAAAAGCCTCCAAGTATAACTATATATCAATAATTATATATAATTTTTATATATAATATTATTATACATATAATACATTATTAAGTGAAATGTTATATTTATAATATATATATATCATAATTCTCTTTTACAGACAGGAAATATATTCTAAGACTTGAAGTAGGTGTCTGAAATACCAGATGCTGCTGAAACCTATTTATAAGCTCACTGTCATCCCATAACAATCTCATAACCAAAATGGCCACTTAGTGACTAAGGGTACACAAAGTACACAGAGTGGATACACTGGACATGTGGTTGATTTATGTCCTGGACAGAAAGGAGCAGAATGAAGTGATTTCACCATGTTATCCATAACAATGTCATAATTTAAAATTTATGAACTATTTCTTGGAAATTAGGTTTGTTTGTGTCTTTGTTTTGATTGAGGAGCTTGGGAATCCCATACTGGCATTGAACTCACTATGTAGCTGAGGGTGGTTCAAAAAATTGAACTTTTTTTTTTTTTTTTTTTAACAAATTTACAAACCTTATTTATTCTTTTAATGAATGAACACTTCCACCTAAGCCTTTACAGGTACCTCCACAGCCTAGAGAATGGGAAAAGAGCTTTACCAATTATACATCTAACAGAAGATTAATATCTGAAATATATAAAGAACTTAAAAAAAACCCAAAATAAAAAACAAAAAACTGAGCATCAAGAAATAAATTTTTTTTTGTTTTTTTTTTTTTTTCTGCTTGATTGGGTTTCTTTTTTTTTTTTTTAACTTTATTTTTTATTTCTTCAAGTTACATCTCAATTGAAATCCCCTCCCTACCCCGCCTCCAGTCCCACCCTCCCACCCTCTTCCGCCTCAACCCACCCATCCCCTTCCTTTTTTTTTTTAAGTTTAAGATATATCTTTTCCCCCCAACACTCCCCCTTTCAGGCCTTGAACTTTTAATTCCACTGACTCTGCCTCTGAGTGCTAGGTTCACAGGTGTATACCCCAACACTCAGTTGGACTTCTTATTTTATATTTTCGGAGACCGACTCTGTTTAACTAAAACTGTGAAAAGTGAGACCTCTGATAAGGGTACTATTGTATTGGTTATATATTGAGTGGCTAGTTTTTAGACTTGTGGAGCTATAAAAAATGGTGTCTCAGTCAGAAAAATCCTGTACTGAGTTCTTTGATTTCTTCCCAGTAATAAGTACAATCAGAAGAAAAGCTATAGTTACTAACTTTGAAAAGATCTGTGGGGAGAACTTAAGGACAACGAGAGCAGCAAAAATGGCAAACCCACCTACCCCTTCAAGAGGAAGCAGAGAGAATAATAAATGGAATAGATATCAGCTATGCTGAGGAAGGAGGAAAAGTGGCTTCAAGTAGAGGACAAAGCCCTGGACCCTATGATCTGAGGGAGCATGAGAGAGAAAGGGAGGAAGGTCAAGCAAAAAACAACAGCAGAGAGAGCGAGGGAAAAGTCGGGGCATTAAATGAAGCTACAGCATGGTTAGCAGGGACCAAATCACCAGTCCGTAGACAATGTGTTATTTGCATAAGAACCACCAAGTCTCTCTCTCTCTCTCTCTCTCTCAAAAAACCCTGCAAAAATGTGTAATTGTATGGTAAGAAGGTGGGATCTGGGAGAGGAAAACACATGAACATAACATGTTGTGTGAAAAAAAAACCATGAAGTTGTCACCTGTGCGGATGAGTTTGAGAGGCTTTTCCCCACTTTCTCTTCTATTAGATTTAGTATGTTGGGCTTTATGTTAAGGTCTTTGATCCACTTGGACTTAAGTTTTGGGCAAGGTGTTAAGTATGGGTCTAATTTCATTCTTTTACATGCCAACATCTAGTTGGACCAGCCCCTTTTGTTGAAGATGCTGTCCTTTTTCCACTGTACGGTTTTGGTTTCTTTGTAAAAAATTAAGTGACCATAGATGTGTGGGTTCATTTCCGGGTCTTCAATTAGATTCCATTGATCTATTGGTCTGTTTCTATACCAGTACTATGCTGCTTTTATTACTGTTGCTCTGTAGTACAGCTTTAAATCGGGGATGGTGATACCTACAGATATTTTTTTACTGTACAGGATTGATTTAGCTATTCTGTTTTTTTTTTTGTTGTTGTTGTTATTCCATATGAAGTTGAGAATTGCTTTTTCCAGATCTATAAAGAATTGTGGTGGTATTTTGATAGGAATTACATTGAATCTGTATATTGCTTTTGGTAGGATGGCCATTTTTATTATGTTGATCCTACCTATCCATGAACACGGGAGATCTTTCCATCTTCTGATGGGCTCTTCAATTTCTTTCTTCAAGGACTTGAAGTTCTTGTCGTACAGGTTTTTCACTTGCTTGGTTAGAGTTACTCCCATGTATTTTATATTGTTTGTGGCTATTGTGAAGGGTGTTGTTTCCCTAAGTTCTTTCTCAACCCATTTATTTTTTGTATAAAGAAGGGCTTCTGATTTTTTAAAATTAATTTTGTATCCAGCCACCTTGTTGAAGGTGTTTATCAGCTGTAAGAGTTCTCTGGTGGAATTAAAAAAAAAAAACCCAAACCAAAACAAAACACTGAAAGGCATTGCTTGAATGACTTTCCTCATTGCTACAAAATACCTGACCAAAGCATTTTAAAGAAGATGTTTGTTTTTTTTTTCTTTTTTTATAATTTATTTTTTATTTCTTCAGGTTACATCTCAATCACAATCCCCTCCCTACTCCCCCATCATGTCCCACCCTTCCACCCTCTTCCCCCTCAACCCCCCATCCTCTAACCTTTTTTTTTTTTAGTTTAAGGCATATCTTTTTCCCCACAACATCTCCCCCTTTCAGTCCAACAAATGACTCTTTCTCTTATAACAATAAATACAATACAAAACAACAGAAATAAATAGGCCAAAATTATGAGAGTTATAGGGCTTAGCATACATTCCCAATGTCCAGGCCATATGTATTTGGCACCTGACTTTAACATTCTACTATCTAACCATCTCCATGAGTTTAAAGTTCTATATCTAACTCAGCTTTCATACTAACTTGCCTCACAATTTTAAAAACATCTTCTTAGATCCAGAACACCCTCTTGATTCCTAAGCAACTCAAAATTTAACTATGAGACTCTAGCTATCTAGTCTTCAACCACCTCAGAGACCTGAGAGGGAAGAAGTTTGTTTTGGCTCAGTGTTGAAGGAGTCTGTCATGATGAGGATGACATGCAGGCAGGAGCAGAAGGCTGGCTAAGCATCTTGAATCTTCACTTGGGAAGCTAGAGGGATAAATGGTGCTCAGCTCTTCCTGCCCATGATTTTTATTCAGTCAAGGTCCTGACCCCATGGAGTGGTGGTGCCCACAAGTAGGTAAGTCTTCTCACCTCAACTAACTTGATCTAAAGACTTCCTTACAGTCATGCCCGTAAGCTTGTTCCTATGGTGATTCTAAGTCCTTCCAGTTGACAAGATTAAGCATAACTGATTCTGGGTGCTTTCAAAGATCTTAGAAGGTGTATGTATCGGGTGAAGGGGTACAAGTCTCATGATTGGGTTTTTGTTTATAAAGGGTCTTTTGTACAGCAGTATAGGAGCTTGTATTCTAAGAAGAGTAAGATGAGCCAGAGGCTGTGTGAAGAGGAGGTCATGGACAGTTGTGAGTGACCCAGAAGGTTTGACATCACTGACTTAGTCTGGAGTGGTGGTTATGGAGACTGAAGAGCAAAACAGAGCTGGATTCATTTACTGTTCCTGCTGTTACAGATTTTAAAAAAACTGAACAGTAAAACCAACAGACCTATCATCAATGGTCGGAAGTGGAGGGACATTGGCTCAAGGGCTCCCTGTTGGTATTAAATTCTGTGAAAGGACATGATGAACTTATCATGTGCCAATAGGTCCATAGTCCAACCTCAGAAGGTTGGGAGTAAGGAGTTTACCACTCTGAGCTCCCACTGGAGTTCTATTTCCAATTCATCAGGTTAGGAGTGATTTCCTTGAAGTCCTTGTTTCCTTGACACACAGTCTGTTTTCAGGCTGAGAATGGATGGTGTTTCAAATCCTCTGATGGTTTAAATTCTCTGGCTTCCCCTTCTATATCTCTTCCCTTTCCTTGCCTGTCTTTTTCTTCTGCCTATGTGATTACATCGGCCTGACCTGAATCACAGAATAATCTTTCCATCTTAAGACCAGCAGTCTACTAACTTTTATGATACATTTAATACGCCTTCTAACATGTAGTGTGACATAACATCATGGAGCTGACATCTCAGGGCAAAGACACAAGACCAGAATGCTACCTATCTCATGAGATTAATTAAGCAACTAAAATCAATAGTTCTTGCAAATGGATTGAGGCAACTATCATTGCATTCCTCTTCCTTGAAGACAGATGCAGATGTAGAGAAATTACAGTCCTACATCAGGTAGCAGGCTGCTGCTATTTCTCAGCTAGTATTGTCAGACATTGTATAAGTCTGGCACAATCAGGAGCAAGGACTCTCAGAGGCAGAATGATAACTGGAGCTCTGGTTGGTCCTTTCGTCTTCTGGGTAAGCCAGTCTATCTCTTGGGCCCTGGGTTTCCTAGTTTGTAAAGTGAAGGAATTGAACCAGAGAGCTTTGTCCCCTTGCAGATTTCTAATACCAAGTTAATCATATTCATTTGTCTTTTCTTCTTGCTCCTTGATCAGGAACAGGCCAGGTGCGAGGGGGTGGAACTGTGGAACTGCTGGCACATGCTGAATTCATCATGTCTTTTCATGGGGTTTAATGCCAACAGATGTTTCTGAGTCATAATAAAAGGTTAAATATTTTAATAAAAAAGACACATGTTGAAGGTGATTTGGGTTTCGATTAAACTCCCCTGTACTCGCCATTTTTTCCTTACATGCAAATGAACTGGAAGCTTATTAATAAGATGAGAGGCTGGAGCCTAATTAGCAACAGGGCTGAAGAAGCTTATATTAGCTGATTCAGCAAACTGAATGGATAATTACTGTCACTGAACTTGGGTAGCTTCTAAGAAGTCTTATTAGTGGAACTCTCAGAAATTGCCTTGATTATGGTCTCTCAACCTACAGACTTAATCTTAGCCATAGATACTTATAGTTATTCTGTGCAGGGAATCTGCCTCCTCCATCATCCTTAGTGGGCAGACAGAATACAAACCATTTCTGGGAAAGTTGGACCTTCATCAACTTGGGGACCCTGGGAAGTCTCTGTGTCTTCTGCTGATCCAATCTTTTCTTGAGCCCAGTCTTTATTTCTTCCTTGGCACACACATGGCAATGCTTTTCACATTCATTGGCTATGTGAGACTAGGAAGCCTAGAGTTTTATATGTTAATTTTAATCTAGCAAGTACATGGTTCAGCACACCACATGCTGTTTGTGGTGAGGGTTTGATACTTGTTATTTTGACAAAAATCTAGAATCACCCAGGAGGCCAAACATCCAAGCAGACCAGTGAGGAATTTCCTAGATTAAAGTTATCCTCTGAGAATGTCTGTGAGAGGTGCTTTAAGACTGTGTTCATTGGGGTGGGGAGATCCACCTTTATTATAGGAGGGACCATGTGTGGTATAAAATGAAGACAGTGAATTGAGCACTGTCAAGCATTCACTGTTCATGCCTTCTGATTGACGACACAATCAGCTGCTTCAAGCTCCTGCTGTCTTCACTACCCCACCATGATGGATTGTACCAGGAACTTCGAGCAAAAATAAACTCAAAACTTCTTTCCTTGAGCTACATTTTTCAGGATATTCTGCACATTCTTCCCAGCAGACAATGGGAGGACATATTGGGACACAAAGCAAGTCTCAACAAATATAGGAAAATTGAAATCACAGCCTGCATGCTGTCTGACCACCATGGGTAGCAACCACAAAAGAAAAAGAAAAACAGGATGTTCACACATTCATGGAAGCTAAACAACACACTACTGAACCAAAATTGGATGAAGGAGGAAATCAAGAAGGAAAAAATAGAATTCCTAGAATTGAATGAAAAAGGAAACAGCATATCAAAATTTACAGGATGCACTAAAATCAGTCATAAGAGAAAAACTTATAGCATTATGTGCCTACATTTTAAAAAATTGAAAACTCTCAAATTAATAACTTAATGATGCACCCAAAGGAATAAAATCAATGGGAATTTAGCCTTTTTTTCTTTGGAAACACCCAAAAAAAGTAGGCATGAGGAGATAATCAAAATCAGAGCCAAAATTAATGAAATAGATATTTAAAAATATAAAAATCAATGAAACAAAGAGTTGCTATTCTTTTTTTTTTAATAATTTATTTTTTATTTCTTCAAGTTACATCTCAATCACAATCCCCTCCCTGCTCCCCCTCCAGTACCACCCGCCCACCCTCCTCCCCCTCAACCCCCCATCCTCTTCCCTTCTTTTTTTTTTAGTTTAAAGTGTTTCTTTTTTCCCCCAACAGCTCTCCCTTTCAGTCCAAAAAATGGTTCTTTTTCTTATAACTATAAATACAATACAAAACAACAGAAATAAATAGGCCACAATTATAAGAGTTATATGGCTTAGCATACATTCCCAATGTCCAGTCCATATGTATTTGGCACCTGACTTTAACATTCTACTATCTAACCATCTCCATGTGTTTAAAGTTCTATATCTAACTCAGCTTTCATACTAACTTGCCTCATAATTTTAAAAACATCTTCTTAGATCCAGAATGCCCTCTTGATTCCTAAACAACTCAAAATTTAACTATGAGACTCTAGGTATCTATTCTTCAACCACCTCAGAGACCTGAGAGGGATAAATACATCTGATTATATAGGAAGTGCAGGGCCTGCAGCTTCCAAAACTAAAAAATGACATACCAGTGGCTGCCTGGACAGTTCCCATTTTCTCTCCATACATTACAGCATCAATCTTCAGCCATTTGGCCCCATTTCTCTGACAGACATTGGTTGTAGAGCAGGAATTATGAAGGACTTACCTACCCTGTCTTGGCAGAGCTAGGCTGTCGACTTATCTGCTTCCAAGTTTTGTCCTTTTTGGACAGAAGTCTGTCTACAGTTGAAGCAAGTGATTTTTCTTGCCAAGAGAATGGCTTACCACCAATTCAATCATCTCCCACTGGAGATTCTTCGATGCTCATCTTCTACTTGGAGTAGAATAGGGGGTGCTGTCAGGAGCTGACATGTCTCGATATCAAAAAATCTTAAG
>CAJQZJ010005154.1:1226219-1239074 GCA_907164525.1 Lophiomys imhausi | reverse complement strand
TAATAAATAAGTGTTAAATAATAACTTAAAAGTTCGGTTACAATATTCACAATGTCAATACTTAGAAGCAAGCTTAGTCCACTGGGAGGTGAATGGAGAAAAGTGGTTCAGCAGCCAGCATTAGAAAAGGAAGGAAATGCTGCATTTGCAGTAACAGATACAAATCTGGAGGACACCACACTGCATGAAATAAACCCGACATATGGTGATACATATGATGATACCACTTATGATGAGTATAAGAGAGCCTAGCAAAGAGTGACATGGTGGGGCTGGACAACTGTATCTACCCTATATAACATGTTTTCCCTTCCTGTGGAAGCAAGAGCTAGCTGACTTTTGTTAGTTACCTCCTGAAAATCGCTAAAATAACTATGTAGCGGCAGAAACCTGATTAATCATTAGACATGCGGCTCATCCTCATCTCATGAGAAAGAGATCCATTCTTATTGGGAATGTATCTGCTAAGGTTAGATATTACTGCACAGGACAGAGGAAACATGACAACCTTAGTTAAAACACAGCAGACCCTTCTCCACTTTCAGATAAAGATAGACTGGAGGTAAGTAGGTCAAAGGTTGAAAGGTTGATGTGACCGCTCTTTGACATTAGGAAACAGGGCTCCTTCTGTTTTTCTTCTTTGTTACCCTTAGCTAAAAGGGCATTGTGCTAGTTCATGGGCCATGCAATAGGATGGATGAAGCTCCAGTTATCAGGTCCAAAGCAGGAGCAAGCAATAGAGCAGAGAGAGTTCTCCATTTATTTGTATCATGGTGCCACAGAAGCGCCTACCAGATATATCCATGTGGCCTCTGGACCACATGCATTCCAGGATAGCTATGAACTTGCCTAGTACAAAGTTGTAAACTTACTTAGAACATTATGAGACTTTTTGAAACCTTTGTGGGGAGATAGATTGCATAACTCTTAAATATGAATTTTGTAGATGACAAACACAATGTCAGAAAAGTGGCTGCTCCTGCCAGGTCCCAATTACTTCCTCAGAGCTCGGTTGACTAACCATTCTTAACTGATAGCAGATATGGAAGTGGGGTTTCCTTTTTACCAGGGCATTTTTAGTTCTGACCCCAATGATATAGAAGTTCTCTTACAAAGACAAATGAGGAAGTAGAGGCAGGCTTAATAGAGAATCTCTTCAAGTCACATGGAGCATGTAGGTATGCCCACACATGTGCATGGGCTTTCTCCTGGAAAGCACCTATTCTGTTCAAGGTCAGGAACTAATATTCTTTCAAAATACTCCACCACACATGTCAACAAGGAGGGAGACTGAGCCCACTGGACCTATGGCTGTTTTCTTTTCCCAAAAAGCATGACAGAAGACATAGACATGAAGTGGTAAAAATTTGCTTCCTGGGTTCACAAACCAGCTTGTTTTAAGGGGTGAAAATGTCCCATCAGCATTACAAGCTTCCTTTGAGGTGTTTCTGTGGAGCCAACAGCTCTCCTGCTTCCTCCTGTAAAGATGGGGTGTATTGTGTTTTCCCAGGAAGCATTTGAAATGGGATAGCTGGCATGCAGCTAAAATAAATTCTCTAGAGGCTCTTTTAGTCTTAGACAGATGCTGTCTCTCTATGAGGCAATCTAGATGGCAGAAAGCCTCCTTTCCCTTCTGAACAAGAAGTCCTAGCCTGTAGGAGGGTCTTCAGAGGCCCCTGGGAGCACTAACCATAAACACAGAGGTGAAGAGAGCAAATGAAATTGGAAGAAGATGAGGATGGAGTGGGAAAAAGGGTCACCCTCTTGAAAGTGAGTGCAGTATTTTTTTTTTTAAATGTTGGATCTGCCAGCAAACTGCTGGCAGTAAAAGGAAGATCCCAACTCACCTTGGAACGTGCACATACTTTTGAATTTATGAGAAAGGACATCTGTGGAGCCTGAAAAGGAAATACATTCAAAGCGGGCAGAGAGATTTGCTCTTGGATGTTTTCTGGACTAAAAATTGAGATTTGCCCCCAGGTTCGCATTGGAACCTTTCTATACCCTGTTCAGATCCTTGAATTCTGTGTATCAGATCAATTTCTGAGGACTCAAGTCTGCACTGTCTCAGAGAAAGGAATTGTTCCTAACCCACCAAAGATGCTCTCTAGTCACCAACATCTCTTCTCAGGGGAGTTGCCCTGCCATTCAGTGGGGTCACAATTAGTAACCTTGCCCTCTCCACCAGATTTAAGTTATGATGTAGCTTCCTGCCTTAAAATCATAACCCCAGTGGATTAATTGTTTTTCTGAGGCTACAGTGCTGAATATCATTTGGAAAGCATGCATGTTCTTTTCTATACAACAAGATTGATTTTTTTATTAATGTATATGTGTATCTTTAGGTAAGTATATGCATGTGCCCAAGGAGGCCAAAAGAGGGCATCAGATCCCTTGAAGCTGAAGTTTGTGCACTACTCCTTGTGAGTGCTGGGAACCAAACTCTAGTCTGAAAGAGCCCAAGTGCTCTTAAGTGCTGAGCCATCGCTCCAGCCTCCAAATATGCATGTTTTAAGTTCATTTAATGGTTACTTCAGGACACCTCAGTAGGAAAAAAAAGATTTTAAAAGAGAGAAGTAATTGCAGTTTTATTTTTTTAACAAAATACAGAAGAATAATGTAAGGTTTAATACTCTGTTTGGGAGCCAGACTCCATAGAGTTGGCTCATGGATCAAGCATTTAACTGCTGTATGTATGTGGGTGAGATACATGGCTTCACAATGGCCCCGTGGCCTTGTAACTTTATTCATTCAGGTTAAGGTCAATGTAGAATCCTTACTGCAACATCAGCACCTTGTAAGCTCTCTATCAATGCTGGCAGTTATTGTGAATGAGCAGAATGCCACTTACTACTTAGCAAGTTGCCTTTCTCAACATTCTCTCTGATTTCAAGAAAGCTGGCCCCTAACAGGTGAAGAGAGTTTCTTTGTTCAACTTGCTTGGATAATGATACACACATCATCCCCACGCTCCTCAATTACTGTTAAGAGTTCTTGGGTAAAACTTTCTATTTGCTGTGATGATTCAGTCAACCAGCACATGAAACCATGTGGAGCTAATCCTTCATTGAAAAGATTTTAGTTGTTCTTTTAAGGCGCACTCAGTTCCTCTGATCCCCATGCTCTTTCAGTGGCCAGTCACGGGAGGGCGCATTGACTTCCTTCCTTAAAGGTTAAAGGCCATCTCCTCATGCCTTCTCATTCATCCGTACATCTATTGTGCTACCTTTTGCTATCTTTCCAGGAACAACACCCATCTTAGTTATTTGTAGGAAGAAATATGGCTAATTAAACTATTTAACCAGTATTTATATTATTGTTAATTGTTTTGGTTCAGTGGCTAATCCTTAATCATCCATTATAAAAGAGCACACACAGATCACGTGGATTTTAACAAGCCTTGGCCTGAATTGTACAATCCTAGCCCATCTAAGCTAGGTCTTAATTCTACTACCCAAATATGACCCCATATATACATACATACATCCCCTTGGACTGCATTCTCCACACTATGCCGATGTTCCTGGCCATGTGGAATGAGGTTCTTTTTTCTAACCCATGGTGTGTGCCTCCTTCTTCCTGCTGCTCCTGGCTGGAATGCATTAATTCTCTGTCTAAAGCACAGGCTTCCTGTTCTAATCTCAGGAAGTCCCACCTTTCTCTGTCTTTGCCCAATCTCAGGCCTCGGCACTTTATTTAACCAATCGGAGTCAATGTAAGTAACAGACAGAAAGCAAGACCAATTGATTAACATTTAGAATGATTAACACTACACCATCAGTTATTGTTCTGTTGCTATGATAAGACATCACGACAAAAGCAACTTGTAGAAGAAAAAGGGTTCAATTTGGGGTTCACAGTTTCAACGGTAGGGAGCATGGCAGCAGGCCAGGTAGGCATGGTACTGGAGCAGGGGCTGATTCCTGAAATCTGATCCACAAGCACGAGGCAAGAGAAAGAGTAATTAGGAATGGTGTAGGCTTTTGAAATGCAACGCTCCACCTCCAGTGACACATCTCCCCCAGCAAGACCACACTTCCTAATCTTTTCCAAACAGTTTTCCACCAACTAGGGACCAGGCATTAAATATATGAGTCAATGTCAATGGGGACCATTATCATGTAACCATCTGCTGCTAAGGCATAAATGGTCAAGAAGAATGGGACAGCACATTCCTCTAAGAGATGAGCCTTTGATTAAGCTGGAAAGGGGCCACATTAGTTACTTTTCTGTTGCTGTGATAAAATGCTATAGTGAAAGCAACTTAAGGAAGAAAGAGTTATTCTGGCTGACTCACAGTTCTAGAGGAATGGAGTCCATGCTGGTAGGGAAGGCATGGCAGTAGGCAAGCATGGCCGCGAGAGTAAAAAGCTAGTTGATCGCATTCCGTTCACACACACACACAGAAAACACACACACACACACACACACACACACACACACACACACACACACAGGAGTGAGAGAGACAGAGACAGAGAGATAAACAGAAAGAGATGCACAGAGAGACAGAGATAGAGAGGCTATAAACCTTCTAAATCCTTCCCCACGCACATACTTTTTCCAATAAGGGTGCACCTTCCAAAGATTCCATAACCTCCCCAAACAGCATCACCACCTGGGGACAAAGTGCTCAAATACATGAACCCATAGGGAACAGTTCTCATTCAAACCACCACAGAGACAATCAGAAAAAATACTTCTCTCCTCCTCTTCCTCTATGGATTGTCTTGAGAAGATGCTTCTGCGAGATCAAACCATCAGTTAAGAAGACATGCAGAAACAAAAGTGCTTGAAGGACAGCTTCTAGTTGCCTGGCCCTCTTCTCCGCTTCAGGCCAGTTTCTCCTTCCTTCCACTTCCCTTGAGCTGCAATCCTTAATAAAGTAGCATCATCAGGCTTTTGCCTCAGTCTTGCTTTGTGGGGACTCCAGCTTACAACCAAATCTACAGTTTTCCATTGTAACAAAGACTGGCTTCTGTTCACATAGAGTTTGTGTATTTGCATATTCAAAGCTCCTTCCTCATATGATGACTTGATTCCTGACGATGGTTTGAGTGTGTATACCAAAACATTTCTTTGCTAAAAAGTTCAATTTACTAATTTGATGTTTTCTTCGATATGTGTTCCTCTGTAGAATCTGAAGAAATCTTAGATTTTTCTTTTTTAGAAATCTTAGATTTAACTTTCTCTTTTAGATCAATACAACTGGGGGAGGTTATCTCTTAAGCATCGTCATCCCTAATTCTGCCTAAAATACCCAGCGTTTTGTCCTGAAGGCTCCTTGTCATGGAGACCTCACCAATCTGTCCCTCTTTTCTCCCTTATCTCAGAGGGCGATGAGCCTTTGTGTGATCTGTCTATGGTGCCACTTTCACCCCCCCCCCACTTCTGGTAATGAATTCTAGGACCTCTGCGAATTGCTGTCACATAATACCTTTAACATTTGTATTGTGTTATTTATACAGATTGAATGTGACATGCAACAAGGTATGATGTGAATTTGACTCAGGTGTATTGGGGGTCCCTAAATAAGACTTCGCTCAGTATTATTCATGAGGATGCTATTTATTATTGAGTTATGTTTATGACCATATGGAAAATAATATGTACTATAAAACACCCAGTGTGTTTTAATAGCTCTTTACTTTCTCTTTTTTCTCCTCTGCTGACTCAAGAAGCCCTTTCCCCCATTTATTTTCTCTTGTCTGGTGGCTAATTCTGAGGCAGATGGTTTCCTGCTTCTAGTCTATCTGAGTTTGTTCTACCTCTTTTTAAATGAAGGGAATAATCTGTGATGTGGAAAAATCATTCAAGTATTAACCTGACACCTCAGTCCCCTGTCACCACCCAAGATGTAAAAGTGCAAGGAGATAAAAGTCCACAAAAACAAATTTTGGGTTTGTATGCGCATGTTGTATGTATGTGCATCTACATGCATGGGGGCCAGAGGAAGGCTAGGTGTCCTGTTCTGTCTCTCTCTATCTGATTCCCTTGAGCCTGGGTCTCACAATGAACCTAGAGCTAGGCAGGCAGCCAACAAACTCTAGTGATCTCCCAACACCACATTGGGGTTACAGGCATCTGCATGACCTCATAAAGCCCTGTACATGAGTGTTTGGGATTCAAACTCAGATTTTCATGTTTGCCCAGCAAGTACTCTTACACTGAGGAATCTCCTTGATGCATTTTATTTTATTTTTATTTATTCATTTTTACTATAATGTTTATTTATTGCATCAAATTGCATTTCAATCATAGTGCCCACTTTCCACCCCTCCCGGTTCCACCCTCCCATCCTTTCCTCTCTCTTCCACCCATTCCACTCCTCCGATGTGGAGTGTCCTTACAAATCACCCCCTCTCTGTTCAACAGTTATATGAGGGCTAAGAGCTTCTTCTTGCACTGGGGGCTTACATGGTAGCACCCCTAGGGCAAATTGTCCCATTGATACATAACAAACTCTATGTTCCTGATCTTTTTTGGTGTGTTGGTTGTAGGATAGTTATCCTGTACTATATGGCTAAAATCCAATTATAAGTGAGTAGATGCCATGTGCCTCCTTCTGAGTCTGGGTTAGCTCACTCAGAATGACCTTCTCTAATTCCATCCATTTGGCTTCAAAGTGCATGATTTCATTGTTTCTGATGGCTGAGTATTCCATTGTATAGATGTACCACAGTTTTGTTTTGTTTTATCCATTCCTTGGTTGAGAGACATCTGGGTTGTTTCCAGTTTCTAGCTATCACAAATAAGGCTGCTATGAACATAGATGAGGAAACGTCTTTGTGGTTTGGTGAGGAATGATTTGGATGTGTACCCAGAAGTGGAATTGGGGTGTTTTTAAGACACAAAATGTGACTTTTGAGTAATGAAAGGGTGACCTTTAAGGACAAAGGGGTTAAAATGATTGCCACATGTGCTGACTTGGGAGAGGTGCTGAGCCATCTTCTCTCCTGAGAGAGGAAAACTAAATTCTCAGAAAAGGCAGAGGTGACCCCCACAGGTGCGTCTTTAAGAGGGGTGTCTGCATCCTGTTGTACCCAACCCCATTCCCAGTCACAATCTGCCAAGGAACTTCCTAAAACATCCTGGTATGCTGGCAGGCGACTAGCAATAACAACATGGCTGACCTATGTAGAAAATATCTGTATTGGCTTGACCAGTCTTCTCAAGAGCCATTGTGAAGCTGGAGAAAATTCATACTGTATTGGATATCACTTGATAAAAGTAATCTTAACAGAAATTTGGTGGCCTTGTAGTTGGACTGTGAGGTCAACAGTGTGGCTAATGACCAAGCTGAAGCATCATTATGGCTATCTCTTTTCTACCTTCCTTGAAGGCCCCTCAATGCTTCAACTTGTCATTCTCAACTCATCATTTCCAGCTAGGGCTGTTAATTTTTAAAACAGTAAATGCTACTACTGGTCCCAAAGAGTCCACTTTCATATTCAGCTGCTCACCTTCCCCTTGCTATAAGATGTTGTCTGCCTCTTTGTGATGTTTTTCTTCACTTTGCTTTTCAGTAAAGGGAAAAATGGTATTTTCATCCCATTTAAAGAAAGGTAGAAATGCAATAGATGGCATATGGATCACAGTGGATAAGATCTTTGGGGAAAGTTGTTGAGTGGGTACAATGCTCTTTGTGAACACCGACCGAACATTCCACACATAGTCAGGTACTCTAGCACCACTGGGCCCTTTGCTTTTCTCCTGCATGATGGGATGCAGCATCTTTGTAAGGCTTCAGGGGAACAGGAGGGCTCATCAACTTCAGCCTAAGGCCATTAAAATGTTACTTTGTTAACAATAATTAAGGTGTTCAGCCATGGCTCCCTATAGATCACAGTTGGAGTCAGGATCATACTTTTCTCCTATAGCACCTCAGGTGTCTTAAATCAACAAATATTCAAGGGAGGGGGCAAAAATGGATCTGTGCAATGAAGGAGAAAGGAAAGGGAGTTGCTAGTTTTCAGGGCATCCTTTCTTTTTTCCTCCTTTAAATTTGTGTATGTGTATGTGTGTGTGTGTGTATGTGTGTGTGTGTGTGTGTGTGTGTGTGTGTGTGTGTGTGCGCGCGCGCGCGCGTTCACCTCTCATGTGTATGTGGGTATATGCACATGTGTGCATATAAGAGTGGAGGCCAAAATTTACATTGGGTGTCTTCCTTAATTGCTCCCTACCTTATTCTTTGAGGCACAGTCTCATTATCTTGGGGCTCAACAATTTGGCTAGAATGGCTGGCCAGTAAACCCTGAGGGCCTTCCTGCCTCTGCCTCCCTAGTTCTGGGGTTATAGTGCACACTGCTCTACCTGGCTTTGTATGTGGGTGCAGGGATCCAAACTCAAGTGTCTATGCTGACATAGCAACACATACTGATTTACACACCTCTCCAGCCCAAAGCATCTTTTTCTTTGAGCCACTTTCTCTTCTAAAGTATCCTAGAATACTCACCTTGTATTGAATATGAGAAAATGCTTAAAGTAAGTATTGGTCTGATTTATTTTTTTTCCAGTATCGGTTTTAAGTCATCAGAGAAACTACAACTTTCCTTCAACTTTGGCTGATAAGATGTGATAACAGTGCTATAGGTGACGTGTCTCAGAATGCACTCTAAGAAGCACCTTGTCATCTAGGTTTTCTGGATTCTCATTCGTATTTCCTGTCTTTGCCTTAGTTACCAACTCTTCTTGTATGTTCAGCTTCACAAGAAAACTTTGTGGGCCACTCTGCTAGCTTCTTCACTTCAGCAAAGATGTTGTCACTTATAAATCAGCTTAAGGGAGTTTCCCTCAGAAAGATTCCTCATATAGAATTCTGAGGATACCTGATATTAAAAGCAAGGCTTGTGGACTTTGAAGTTTAGGTACATTAGGAAAAAAAATATCAGAAGAGATCTGAAAATAGAGTCAGCTGTCTATGTGAGGATGCTTAGTGGGCCAATCTATTTTTATTTTTTCTCGTTCTGCTTAGATGCATAAGGACTACAGGGTCTATACTGCACTGTGCCTGAGAATGGTTTTGGAGTATGAAAAAAATCCAAGAGTCTGCTTTACCAAGGCATAGGCTAAACTTTGATGCAGTAGAACAGACAGACGCTTGGACTTTAGAAAGCTGGCTCTTAGAAACTACGTGACCCTGACCTCAACACCCAGGCAGCTCCTTTCTCTCATCATGTACATGAGGACACCCACCTCAAAGCTTGCTGTGAACCTTAAATGAGAAGATGTATAAGAAAGAAGCCCAATGTGCTCCATTAACATTTGGTAAAGTCTCTGGTTGGTTGGATCCTTGGTTCTCAATTCTGTAGATTTCTCTTGGTTCCTGACCCTTGTCATATGACTTGCTTTGGCAATGGAATCTGAGCAGACTGTCTACCAGTTGTCAGTTCCTCTCCTAATCTCTCAAAGGTACCATGTGTGTTCATCCTCCCTCGTTCATCTCTACTATTGTCATGAGGAGATTCCTGGCTAGTTCATGGGTCCACAAAGGATGAGACCTGAGAAGAGTGTAACTTCAACTTCAGTAATGTTAAAACACACATTTCCAGACTAGCCCTGGAATCCCACCAGTAAGTCATTTGTATTTTACTGAGTTTCTCAGGGCTATTGTTTATGTCAGTTCATATATTATCCTTTTTATTCTTGCTTTCTCCCTTCCTCTGATACCCTTTCTTTTGGCCTTCCCTCATCCCTTTCAGGGAATGAATCATTCTTGCATCAAGTTCTAAAATAGATAAATATGAAGTTTGTCCCATCAATGAGATGTATGAGTAAGTTGAGCATATATTTTTAGAGTGTGCTTCTGAGGATCATTTTACAGAGTTTCTAGAAGCACCACTACAGAGAGTAGATGGATAGAGAAAAGATCAGGGGTATGTCCAGAGGACCAGTGTCTTAGAACTGTCCACTGGAGCTCAGCTTGTCTCCACCAACTACCATAGAGCCTAAGGATGTAATTCTTACTCATAAAGTAACTGCTTGTTTCTAGACACCACTGACAATGTGCACGTATTACATAGTAGTAACTGATTGGTGTAAGTAAATGCTCAGGCAAATTATAAAGTATGTAATATATGATTGCTTTTCCAATAACCTGGCTTTTTAGAGTGATGCCAGAGGCAAGCTCTAAGTTCTGAAGAGATGATGGGGGGGGTGTGTCTAAAAGTCTTACAATTCCATGGAACAGTAATGTTTCCTCAGAACAATTCTCTGCCACTTACATCATCCTCACTTTTTCTCCTTCACTTTGTCATTACTCTTTTCCTGCATTAACTCAAAATGTCCTAAGAAATTTGTTGAAAGTTCTTTAGAAACAGATCTGAAAGTGAATTCTAAGCCAAGCTGTGCTAGTGACTGATGGAGCAATCTTGTTTTATACCTGAATGCTTTAGAGCACACCCCATGGTATAATAGAAGGATGATGAAACAGAGAAATAGAAAGTGGGAGGGATCAATATGCAAAGTGATAAAAGCATATTCAATAATCCATCCTTTTTTCTTTATCATTCCTATATTATGTCTATATCCCAATTTTTTCTCAAGTCTTTTCACCCCTACATAGGAGAGAAAGAAGGATACAGAAAAGAAAAAGAGAGAAGTCCCTGAGTCTAACCTCCAAAACCCATTTAACAAGACCATTTAACAATTTGTAACCTCTCCCCCTAAATAACAACAAGTATCTATATCCCATCAAATGATCAAAGGGGGAAAAATCACCCACCCTGCCATCTGGAGATGGGAAGTTGCTCTCGTAAAATTACTTCCTGCTGATTTGGTACGTAGTAAATCCGTTTGGGGCCCAAATAAGAAAGTAAAAATGGTTAAGTACGTTAATAGAATCATTTGATGTTCAGTCTTTTTGTGCTCAGGTATTTAAATGTCCTAAGAAGTTTGTAGACAGAAGCTGAACTTCAGGGCTTTACTGAAATTATGGCTGGAACAGTCTGTGGGACTGAACATTCTTAGCAATTTTGAGTTGTTGTGGTTGTAGATTTTTGAGGAAACAACTATTGAGGAGGTCTACAAGGCTGGATCATCTGGGCTACTTGTCTTCTTTGGTGTCTGGTCTGTTTTCTTCTGAGGTTTCAGTTGTCTAATTGTCCCTGGATTCCTTAGATGGATGCTTTTAATTTCCTGTGAAGATAAGAACAGAGCCCTGCCCTAATCCTAACTCTGGGACACTATATTTTTTTGGGGGGAGGTCAGGTAATATTTTTCCTGGAGCAAATATTTTTTGATAATATAAAATATATTATCTTTCAATTGAGATTTAAAAAGAAATTATTTTAATATTTTGGAACTAAACAAACCTTTAAGTGTATATATTTTGAGATCTCAAAGGACAATTCACTTTGAATTTCAGCATGCCTTTTTTTGAGTAGCTTTTAAACTTAAATCATTCCAAATCCTATATGCCTATCTCTTCATCCTAAGTATTGGGTCTATTGATACAAAATTAAGACTATATTTGGCTACATCAATATTGATCTTTGTATATTGATACAAAATTAAGATTATATTTGGCTACATCGGTATTGATCTTATATATTGATACAAAATTAAGGTTAACTCTTTTTAAGGTATTATACCTAGGTAACACTTAAAAATGAAATGTGAAGTTTTGGTCTTTTGTTATCAACTGTCATAAACTGTTTAGAATAATTAGGAAATGCAAACTAACACTCATTCAAGCAGGTCATTTTGTTAGGTACTAGGACAGTCTATCACAGTTATTTTCTAAGTTAATCAGAAATCCAAGTTGCTAAGAGACAAGCAACATTTGCTTATCCAAATATAGATAGAGTAGTGATAGATAGGTGGTCTTAAGAAAGCTCAAGACATCTGCAGAATATGGCATTCAAAGAGTTCTCTTAACTTAAGATTTTTTCATATTGAGACATGTCAGCTCCTGACAGTAACCCCTATTCTACTCCAAGTAGATGATGAACATTGAAAAATCTCTAATTGGAGATGGTTGAATTATTGGCAAACCTGTCACGTGGCAAGAAAAATCCCTTGCTTCAACTGTAGACAGACTGCTGTCCAAAAAGGACAAAACTTGGAAGCAGGTAAGTCGACAGCCTAGTTCTGCTAAGACAGGGTAGGCAAGTCCTTCATAATTCCTGCTTTACAATTAATGTCTGCCAGAGAAATGTGGCCAAACGGCTGAAGATTGATGCTGTAATATATGGAGAGAAATTGGGAAATTTCCAGGCAGTCAGTTGCATGTCATTTCTTAGTTTTGGAAGCTGCTGGCCCTGTACTGCCTGTATAACTGGAAAAATTTATCCTTCTCAGTTTTCTGATGTGGTTGAAGAATAGATAGCTGTAGTCTCATAGTTAAATTTTGAGTTGTTTAGAAATTAAGAGGGTGTTCTGGATCTAAGAAGATGTTTTTAAAATTGTGATGTAAGTTAGGATGGAAGCTGAGTTGGATATAGAACTTTAAACTCATGGAGATGGTTGGATAGTAGAATGTTAAAGTCAGTTGCCAAATACGTATGGACTGGACATTGGGAATGTATACTATGTCTTATACTTTTCATAATTGTGGCCTAATTATTTTTGGTGTTTTGTACTGTATTTGTTGTTATAAGAGAAAGAGCCATTTGTTGGACTGAAAGGGGGAGCTGTTGGGGGGAAAAGATATACTTTAAACTTAAAAAAAAAAAAGGAAGCTGATGGGGGGTTGAGGAGGAAGAAGGTGGGAGGATGGGACCGGAGGGGGAAGTAGGGAGGGGATTGTGATTGAGATGTAACTTGAAGAGATAAAAAGAAAATAAATGTAATAATAATAAAAGAAGGTAGGTGAAGGGACTGATAGATTAATATAAGTTAGATTTAGTGAATATA
>CAJQZJ010005154.1:1210058-1225819 GCA_907164525.1 Lophiomys imhausi | reverse complement strand
ATCAAAAAAAAATCTTAATTTAAGACCACATCTTTGAATGCCATATTGATACAGTATTATAGCAGCATGGTATGCCTTTGGATACAGAGATACAGAATATGGGTAATTTATCTAGGACCACATGAGTAGCTGGTCGGGGAGTAGAGACTTGAACTTAATGACAGATTTTTTTCCCCACTGCTCCAAAATGCCCCAAAAGCATTTAGTTCTTTTCTGGATCAATATTAAGGCCGTGACTCTGATAAATTTTATTTAAATCTCTGGGACTATAAAGCAGACAGTTAACTGCTTGGCTAAAACATTGGGGTGCTAAAGACAACTGACATTTCTGGAATACTCTATAGCTTGGGAAATGCCCCCAGACACAGTCCATTTTGATAATCAAAGCTTGCCCTGGGTAAAGCAGTGGCTTTCTCGGCAGGTCCCTTCTCCCTCTGGAGTGGGAAGAGCACCAATGCCATGGTGATAGATAGTGCTATATTGGTTCTGCTGTTTTTCCATCCCTGTGAGTGCACAGACTGTGCTAGACCATGGCTTAGATTATTCTTGGGGTCTCAGACTGGAGCCAGGAAGTTAGATCATTGAAAATGGAGCAAGCAGCGAACAACAGGCAGAGAGAAGTCTCCGCATCACTGAGGCAATCGCTGACAGGAGTGTGCACAGTAAAATATTTTACTACGAAGCAGAATTACTCCAAAGACTGATGGACTTGCTCGCGAGACCCACTCACATTTATGAAGGTCATAAGTTACTGACGCCTGGCTCACTCACAGGAGCACAGCCATCACCTTTTATGGGTGAAACTTCCTGCAATATATTAAACTCTCCAGAAAACAGACAAGGGGTTTATGGCAAACGATAACTTTAATGCCTAGAAACCATTTGGTGATTTTGGGAGGATTATTAGTAACAAGGGCAAGATGCTGAGCTGTTCCCAGGCCTGGGCTCTCTCTCTCTCTCTCTCTCTCTCTCTCTCTCTCTCTCCTGCCTGCTCCTGACAGTCTTCATTTTCCTCTGTGTTCCAGCCAGAAATGTAGACCACAAGGCCATTTGTGGTAGAGTGGAGTGTGGGGGCAGGTAGGTATCTAAGTAGGATAGAGCGTTATTGGGTGAAAATTACTCACATCCCTTGGGCTATGGGCTCATGAAAAGGGGAAAGAGGAACCCTGTGAAAATGTCTAGGCTGTGACTAAACTGAGACTGTCATTGGAGACCCTGTGTGCATCGTCCTGTCCGTTTGGAGGAAGTAAACTGAAGGACAAAGTGGGAGTTGTCATCTCAATGAAGACATTGCTCTGCCTCAGGATTCAGAGAGTGCCTTGCCCATCAAAGTTGACAATTCTCAAGCTTTTCTCAGTGACCAAGAGCCTCAGCTCTCAGCTCTGAGAGAGTCATTTAAATGGCTACTGATAGTGAGCTGAGGGAGTGACGGAAGCCGTGGAAAAGGCCTCAGTGAGGTGCAGCATGGGGGGAAGCAGGAGTTGTTCCCTGCCTGCCTCAGGAAACGGGCCTGTGAAAACACAACCTGGGACTGTGCGTGCCACTGCGACTCTAGGGCGTTGGTGTCTCTATCCGTAGTGGAGATAGACACAGTTGTCTCACAAAGTTCTCTGAGTAGCACTTCTTACCTGCATTCTTCTCCCTGCTCTAGCAGCTCTTCTCAGCTCCAACTCTTCGAATCGCACGCGTTCTGTTTCCCCAATCCCTGTTTTCAAAAGCAGTTTCAGATGATCTAAGCAACTGAGCACCACGCTTCTGAATCAGCCTGCAAAGAAAATGTAAGAAATAAAGCAGAAATCCCCTGAAAGAGGGTGATGCAGAGGCATGGTCTCTATCCCTCCACAGTGCACTGGCTGACTGTTCCTGCAGGACGTCGTCCATTTCTCCTCTGAGAACTGAGCAAATACAGGCAATAGTTGTTTGCACAGTTGAGGTGAGGCCTCACCGTGGGCCAGCCATGGCTCTAAATTCTTTACAAATTCAGACTTCTGGAACTTTCGTGACTCTTAAGGTAGTCATTATTATCCTGTCTTATATTTTTGGTTGTGAGCCTAGCCTGTAATGGCTGAGCCATCTCTCCAGCCCTATTATCCTGTCTTAAAGATAGAAAACAGTTTCTCAGAATTACAACTTTCCTTACCTTGAGGCAGAACAAAGATGATTGGCTTAGATCCAGGTGTGCTTTGGAATCCTGCTATAGTCCTGTATGTAGCTCACAAACGCCTGTGTTCTCATCAGAAGGCTTCTGGTATAGCTAGTTTCTGCATCATTTAGGATCCTGATTTATTAGTCATTTTGGGAGAGGGTTTCTAGGGTTCTGTATTTGCATCAAAGGCCAAAAGAAGCTAAAGAAAGTGAGGAGCAGGCACCAAGCTCATAGAAAGTATTCCAGAGTACCTACATGTGTCCTGGGAGCCGCTGGGGGAAGATCTAGGGATGACTTGTATGGGTGGGTTCCTGAGGATCACCATCTAAGTGGGGAAAAGTGCACAGGGAGTGTATGAAGTTGCAGGTGGCCTGGGACATTCTGACTTTCTGATCAGGTTGTTGACCCTCGTCATCCTGCCAGGTATGGCTCAAATGCTAGCGGTCCCTCTTCAGTGCATTGTGTTAAGGATCTGTCTCTGGTTCCTGGAAGTATCACCTGGCTGCGGCTTTGCAATTCCAAGATTTTTGGCTCTCAGTGCTGTTTTAGGTTTTAGTTCAGCTCCAGTGTCTGCATGCTTGACCTCTTTAGACAGTGGAGGGATGAACCAAGCAGCGTAATGCTGTGTCCGTTTTTTTTCCTAATTATGAAGGAAGCCTTGTCCTTCCAGTTGTTGTAGAAACATCCATCTTCTTCTGCCTTTCCCCACTCTATATGTAGGAGAAGATTCAGATGGGGATACACACTCCCCACCAGGGTGCAGTTCTCTCTCCTTCCACATCTGCTCTGAATCTCAGCTCACTGCAGCCCATCACGAGTGCGTCACTGACTAAGGCTTTCTTTGGGTGGCTATGAGGATGTCTTTATCTCCCATAATGGCTTTAGTCTTCTGATCAGGTTTCATGGATGTAACTTTCTTCAGTGCCTCAGACTTAATTTCAGCCAACGTTGTTCTTTTTTTTAAGTATTTTTATTAATTCTTTGAGAATTTCATACAAGAATGTGTTTTGGTAATATTTACCCCCTCCCATTCCTGCCTACAAAGTCCTTCTAGATCAGCATCACCTCCCTATTCCCTCCAACATCTTGTGTTCTTTTGTTTAGCACGCTATCATCTCTGATTTGTGCTGTTCATGTACTCTCAAGTGTGGAGACATCCTCTGGAGTATGGCTGACTTACCAGAGGCTTACCCTTAAAGAAAACACATTCTTCCTCCCCCAGAAGCCTTCAGCTGCTTGTAGCTCGTCAGTGAAGGGCAGGAGCTTGGGAATGCATTCCTGCTCTGTACTAGAATGCTGACAGGCTTGGTCTTGCACAGTTCTTGTGCAGGAAACGACAGCTATAGTGAGTTTATGAGCCCCATAGTCCTGTCCTGTTCAAAAGACAACATTTCACTTAATCCTGCCTGACCTCTGGCTCTCATGTTCTTTTTGCTCGCTCTTCCAACATGGCCCCTGAGCCTGGGGAGTGATAAAGATGTCCTCTTTGTGTCTGAGTGACCCACTGGCACTTTGACCTTTGCACCTTGACCTGTCCTGGAGACTCTCTTCTTTTTGCATTGACTTTATCCTCCAATGATTTTCTTGAGGAGGAATTTCCTGGACTGTGAGAAAAGCCTGAATGCCATTTGAACCCTTCCCAATACCTATGACACAATTAACCCAACATAGCATTGTTCCTTACAGTTTTCTGTCACCATAAATGTTTGCTTGGTGATAATCAAATAATTGCAAAAAAAATATCTAGTGAGATGGGAATAACTGACGGACACTGGATATTTAAAAAGTGCAGGTGTGTGGGGAGCACTATGTCAGTAGACAAATATTAGTTACACTTGTCACTATGGTTACTAGAAACATTCCCATTGTTATTATCAGTCCAGTTAACACACATTTTATTATAATTTTTAAGAGGAGTTCATATATCCGAATTCCCAGCAAATTCTTATTTCTTTACCTCAATAGCACTTAAAATTTTCAAAGTTTTGTGCCAAAATAGACATATTGAATTTTCTTGACCTGTCACTCTAAGTCTCTGTTTTCAAAGTATAAGAACTCCTCATAGCAAATCCCTACTAATTCTAGGTATTACTTTTGAAAAATACTCGTTGTTTGTTAATTCTCTATTGCAAACTTTTCCTGAACTAAGCGTACTTATTTTGTTAGGGTTCAGTTTCTACATTAAGCATTACATCCTTCCACTATATTAAGCATTAATCTTATCTGCTGGAATGCTGAAATCTGTCTGGGTGTTACATTTGTTATGTTTCTTAAAGATCATAATTGTATGGCCTTTTCTGAAAATGAAAACAAGGCAGTTGTATCTACTCCTGGGCACTGAGATCCCATAAGGAAGCATTCTCTTACCATCTCCACAACCAACTTGGGCCGTGACTCCTTTCTGCTGAGGGGATGCTGATCCCTGAAGAAAAACAAAGAAGAATTATCCTTCATTTTTGGTAATGTGCATGAGAAATCTGTGAGTCCAGAATGCCTGGATAGTGCCCAGGTCCATGTGGAATGAGATGGGTGAGGTGCCTGTTTCTTATTCTCAGAGTGGCTTATGCACAGGCGACGGTACTCCTAAAGCCTTCTGGAATTGTCTTCCCTAGAATATATTTTGATTCATGAAAATTGTTTGTTCATGCAATCTCTTGCTCGTTCCTGTAAAACGCAGAGGCTGAAATAATCTGTGGAGTTTTTTTTTTTTTTAATTTAAATATGGTTGAACATTCTCTTTCAGGAAATGCATTCCAGCATCTAAGCCTGAATCCCTGCATTCCAGCATCTAAGCCTTAATCCCTGCAGTACAAGTGGAGTTTTCAGCCTGTCTTCTTGTCCTCTCTTCATTGGGGTGGACACATCTTGTTTAGGTTGACCTACTCTTGTGTGACACAAGTTCTTCTTATAAGTCAAGGGTAGCTACAAGTTACCTGCTGCACAGTAAACACTATCCAGACCCTGTATGTCGCACAGCGAATCACATCTCCCTCCAAAGCTTATGCTGAAGGCCTAAGGCCCAGCATGCCTATACTTAGAGACACAGACTGTAAAGAGGTAATAATGTTAAATGAGGTTGTGAGGATAGGGCTTTGGACTGATGAGGCTCCTTCGGAAAAGGCAAATTAGAATTCTCCTTCCCTCTCTTCCCCCTCTCGCTTTTCTCCTCTCCCCTACTGTTATTTCTTTGTTCTTATCTCTCTGCAGTACATTTTGTTTCTCCTCCCCCCTGTGAGGACACAGCAAGAAGGCATTCTGGAAGCTAGTATGAGAGCCCTCATCCTAGAAAGCCAGGCTGTCACACTCTTGTTTCTGCAGCCTGAGCAGACCCACACACCATGGAGACATCGGCTCATAGTGCTGCACTTAAATCAAGAGCTGAGCTCCTAATTGTTGGATGGCCTCGGACAAATGACTATTTTCTTACAATCCAAGTCACTTCATTTGTAAAACAAGGCTTTTAAATTTTATTATGCTTGTTCACAGGATTGTTTTTCAGATTAAAAGAGTAAGGTGTGAAATCTCTTGTTTCCCAAGTTGGCTGCCCTGCAGAATCATCTAGGACTCTTCCAAAACTGCTCAAGCCCACATCCTATGTCCACACACTGTAAGGAGTCTTTTAAAAGTGCTTACAGCTATAATGACTATACAGAGTACATGGTCACCATAGCTCCCAGAAACTAATTTCTTTTTTATCTTCCTAGAAACTGGAAGGATCTCCTATTACTCTCTAGGCCAATATACATCTGCAAAGAAAGATAAATCTGAAGGACATTTCCCTTGGATCTATGGAGGCACCTTGTGCTGGATAGTTTTATTTCAAAATGAATCAATCTAAAGTCATTGAAGAGGAGGGTTCCTCAATTACGAAAATGCCTTCATAAGATCCAGCTGTAGGGCCTTTTCTTATTTAGTGATTGATGGAGGAGGACCCAGCCCATTGTGGGTGTTTCTATCCCTGGGCTGGGGGTCCTGGATTCTATAAGAAAGCAGGCTGAGCAAGCAATGGGGAAAATCCAGTAAGCAGCACCCTTGCATCAGCTCCTGACTCCAGGTTCCTGTCCTGCTTGAGCTCCTGTCCTTGCTTTTTTCCGATGATGAACAGTGATATAGAAGTGTAAACAAAATAAACCCTTTCCTCCCTAAAAAAAAAGTGTTTACACCTTTACAGGTAACTCAAAGGTACAACAAGGTTTGGAGACAAGGGCATTGTTAAAATACTAGCTACAAAGCAGGCATCTGGTAACTATGGGCTCCCCACCTTGCTTTCTCTTCCAAGAAACGGCACCTGAAAGCTTCTCAGAATATCTAAATACAGCACGCTGTTTTTTATGTCCGAGTTGAACAGGTTGGGTCATTCTGGTGGGAACATGGCTTGAAAATATAAAGTCTTTGTTCTCATGGGGCTGGCATGCTCATGGAGAAGTTTTCATTATGAACACTGTCCTCGGGTCAACTCTTCCGTGTTTGGACGTGTCCAGTCCCCGTGGATCTGGAGTTTTTTGCCATGCCCTCCAGTAAGTGTGCAAACTTGCCTCCGGTCTCTCTTGCTTCTTCACTGTCCATCCTCCAAAACAGGCCCCTTTGACCAGGGCTTATCCCAGAGTCCCTCAGACCCACAAGAGCTGCTGTCAGAAGCAAGTGGCTGCACCTACCAGCAGGTCTGCCGCTCAATAGAGGGGCTGCACCTGTCTTCTGTCCCTTGGGGCAATTACCTCTCAGCTGGGCGCTCCCAAGGGACATGCTGACTCCCAAGTTCATGATCTCAACATGAATTTATTCCCTTGCCTAAACTCTCATTCCTTGGAGGACCTCACCTTCAGGCCCTGACAGCTAATTAATGACTTCCATTTTCTTGCTAAGGAATCATAAAAAGATAAATGCCTGTCTTTCTCATTATCATCGAGTATAATATCTCCCGATTTAGGACAAGTCCTCTGGCCTGGATGTTTCCCTTCTTGACACCAAAGTATTTCCTGAAAAGTCTGTTTGCTGTTGACTTAAATTGGATCCCAGGTGTGGATGTGGACCTCTTAATCTCAGCCATGGATGCTGCCCTCCTGCTTCTAAGCGCTCCTAAGATCTGGCCTTCCAGTTCTAACACAGTCTTGGTCAATGGCTCTCAGCAGAGCTGGGGGAAAGATATTATAAAGAAAGAGCTAGAATCTCTGCAAAGATTCTCACACCTTTCACATTTGTGTTAGACTGGGGTGGAACATGCGCTGCATATTTATTTCGGAAACTTTCTTCACGTCACCAACCACTGTACCAGTGACCTTTTAATATGTATTTATTGTGTATGTTTGAGCGTTTTGTCTGCACGTATGTCTACTCACCACTTGAGTGTCTGTCTTCAGGGACCAGAAGAGGCTGGTGGATCCCCAGAACTGGAGTTACCTGTTGATGGTTATGAGCCACCATGTAGGCACTGGGAACAGAACCCCTTTTCCTTGCAAGAGTAAGAAGTATTCTTAACTTCTGAGCCCCCTCTCTAATCCGACCAGTGACTTTGCTATTATCATGTCCTTAAGAATGACTCACTTAGTAGGTGCACACAGGTGGCTCTGTAGGCAATCTTTTCTTGTTTCTGCTTGATCATTGAGGTTACTTGTGAAGCTTTTACAAAATTCAGATTTCCAGGTCCTGTCCCAAATTGTTAGATCAGAATCCTTCAAAGTAATATCCAAAGTCTGTAATTAGGGGAAGGTAAAGGGGCTGGATGAATTTTGGAGTGAGTTAAGGCTGAGAGCCGTTGGCGTGGTGATTAAGAGTCTGAATTCTGGGCCCAAATGTGGAATACATTTTTATAGATGTCATACCTCACCTAGCACCTTACATCTCAGGGGTACTCATAAATCATAATTAAAACTTGCCATTAGTGAGCACCTATTATACGTAAGTGATGCACTGAGTATGAACACACACTATTTCACGCAGTTCTCACAAAAAGCAGCTACCCACACTATATCCAGAGAGACTGAACCTTTCTTGAGCAGTGGTTCTTAACCATCCTAGCACTGCGACCCTCCAATACAGTTACTCATGTTATGGTGACTCCCAGCCGTACATTTATTTTCATTGTTGCTTCACAACTGTCGTTTTGCTACTATTATGAATTGTAATGTAAATATCTTATATGTTTCAGGTACTGCTTTAAAGGATTCTGATGTAACAATTTTGGAAACACGAATTTTGTAAAAGCTTCACCAACAACCCCAAAGGTCAAACAGAGACAAGAAGTGTAAATATCTGGATAGTCTTGGGTGACCCCTGTGAAGGGGTTGTTTGATCCCCAGTGACCCACAGGTAGAGAGCCGTTGCTCTAGAGAGAAGCCTGGGGCCTGGGTCTTATACCATAGAGTATCTCTATTTCATCCTCCACTCCCCACACATTCACATGAAGGGCATGGACTCTAAGTATTATAACCTCAGAAAAGAGTAGCATCCCTTTCATTCCTCTAGTCTCAAGAGAACAGTCACTGTCTCTGTTGGAACTATGTAAATGAATGCCCAGTCATATAAAAGCAGGCGATAACAGCACCAGTTTTAGGTAGATACCTGCATGGCCACTGGGAAAATTCAGCTGGCCCCAAATAGATAACTTCCGAGTTTTAAGCTTTAAGCTCTCGTTATCTTGTGGACATATATGGAGTCCCAGACCAGGACTGAGCAGCAAGGGAAGTGTTCGAAGACCTGGGAGGAAGTGCCCTGGTTGTGTGAGAAAGGGACCAGATTGGAACTGAGAAGGCAAGGGCTAGTGGGAAGAGTCTAGTGTAGAGCAAGCTCCTTGCCACTCACACAGTGCCTTTTAACTCTAGATACTGCTTTATAAGACACAGCAGTCAAAAACGTGTTTACTGCTATTATGGCCGTATATATGATACGGGAGGGGCGTGTGCCATGTCACACATATGGAGGCCAGAGAACAATTCTGTGGAATCAATTCTTTCCTTCCTGTATGGTTTTTCCAGAGATAGAAAGCCAGTCATTAGGCTTGCTTGAAGTGTTTTGTCCCCCTGATCCCATGTAAGACATGATCTCAATGGCCACAAATAGCATTTCACAGTTCACCATAGACCACACATACTGATTTGCATAGGAAAGCTGACATTTCAATGCAGATTCCTGGAACATACATAGACTCTCATGTGGACTAGTGAAGACCCCTGACATATCTGGGAAGTGGGCAAAGGACATCAGATAAAGTTGCATGCTCAATTAAAGTAGCTGCTCTAGGAGGGAGATGACACTGGGCGTGGCTGCTGGGGTGAGCACTGAAGACAAAAGACCGTCAGTCATGAAAGGTCTATGTGCAAACCATGAGCCCTTCTGGTCCCTGCAAATGGACAGTGTGTTCTGAATGCTGACACCCAGCGTCCACCACAATGACTTCTGTGACTTAAGGGTCAGAGAATCGCCTGATTTCCAGGTTTATATCCCGGGCACGAGGGGTTGCGGAAGGTGACAAATTGTAGTTTAGCTGCCTGGTTTCTGCCTTGTGCACATTCACAGGCTTACACAAACAATATAAACATATATTTGCATGTGTGTGTTTATTTTGTATATATATATACATATATACACACACAAAAGCAAACACAACTATATACAAGCATGCACAAACATACAAATATGGACATACACACACAAACACAATCGTGTTC
The DNA here is from genome assembly GCA_907164525.1 of Lophiomys imhausi. Taxonomy (NCBI): domain Eukaryota; kingdom Metazoa; phylum Chordata; class Mammalia; order Rodentia; family Muridae; genus Lophiomys; species Lophiomys imhausi. Next base: position 1,216,009 of record CAJQZJ010005154.1, on the reverse strand, counting down.
AAGCATATACATGTGGGCATGCATGAATACAGAGAAGCATATTCAAACACACTCACATTCCTAGCACACACCCTCACCTGATCCCTGTCCACTGTATGCACACTACCTCCCTCCCTCGGCTCTTTTACCTTTTAATGAGAGATTCAGGATGGCTTCATTGTTGCCCAAGACTAAAATCAGTTGATGTGTGTCATGCTTGGTGACATCAAGGACCAGATGAATGTGAGTTAAAAGGTAAAGGACAAATCTCGAGGGGGGGTGACTGTTCTCTAAAGACACAGCAAGATAGAGGTTGCTTACAACAAAGGGCATGTCTCGCTTTTAGTTCATTCCTGGTGCCATCAATGATCCAGAAACTGAGTCTTAACGCCTCATTTGTCTGGAAGTACATCTTCCCTTGAATTAGTAAATGATGTCCAGTGACACAGAGAGACCTTCGCGGCAAAGGTTTCGCATCGTTTTACCTGTTAAAAGCCTCTTAGTTCATTTTAATTAAAAAGATTGTGAGCACTGTTCACATCATAGAGTCTCCTTGGGTTTTAGAGAGAAGCCTTACAGCCTTGACAACAGATGGGGAGGGAGGACTGAAGCGGGGACAAAATTAAGGGTGATGGCCAGATTTACCTAACCTAGCAGAAGGTGTGCAGTGACTGAGGTAGCATTGTTACAAGCAGGACAGTGGTTTTCAGGACCTTTACTCTCTGATTGAGTTGCTCTGACCTTCCAGACAGATCCTCTGGGTCCCTCATTCCCCTACCTCCCCAAATATATGATCCTTTCTTTCCTCTCATTTTCTTCATCAATCAATGGCTCTTTCTCTCCAGCCTACCCTCTCTGCCCTGCTGTGGCTCTCACTGTTGCTATTGTGACTAATAATAAGATGGGACATTTATGTGAAGGGCTGCTCAAGTTCTTCAAAAACCCCTTCCCAGATTTCATCTCATTTTTCTCTACACTACCTTCCTCTTAACCCACAAGGCGCACACGCAGAACTGCTTTTCCTCAGGTAGTAAACGGTGAGGGCCTTGGCACGGCTGCCTTATTTGTGCTTTTTTTTCTAGACATGCAGTCTGTCTTCCTTATTGATGCATATCTTCGAGTCTGCATTACTTACCGGCAGAGCCTAATGCACAATGATATACTCAAAACGGCAAGCACAGGGGATGCTGGGAGCTTGTGATCCCGCTGCTGAGGTGTGAGGTCTCTCGTCCTAGATGGCTACACTTTGAGCTGTCTGACAATGGGATAAGGTACTTAGATGTCTGTCACTGGAGGGGTGTGAACAACAAGATGGTGCATCCGATGTTGCCAGGGGAATTGATGGAGAGCATTATTCATTGAAATAAATCTCTATGCTTTTCATCAACTGTGATGCTCTCGCTATATGGAAGGGTTGCAGAGGGGTCTTGCTAGAACTCTTCTTTTGCAGCCAAAAAAATTGTCTAGAGTTGTTCTTTCCCCTGCCCTCTCTATCATGTGTGTGATGTGTGTGTTTGTGCATGTGTGTGTGTGTGTGTGTGTGTGTGTGTGTACCTACCCCCATGCAAACATGCATGCATGCAGGCATGTACATGCCACAGCGTCTGAGTAGAGGCCAAAGGAAACTTATATGTCAGTCTTCACCTTTCACCTTGAGACAGTCCTCTTGTTGTTCCTTAATGCATAGGCCAGACTAGCTGGCTGGAGAGCTTCCAGGAATTCTCCTGTTCTGCAATTAAAAATGCACTCTCCCACACATGGCAATCACTCTATCTACTGAGCCATCTCTCTAGCCTGAAGCAGTGCATTTCAAGGGAAACAGTTGGAGCATTTAAATTATGGTAACCATCCTTTCCCTCAAAGAAAGGAAGCTTCGGATCTACATTCAGTTTTTCTTCTCCTAACACTACATAGCACCAGCAAAGTTTTATAACAAACGCCCTGTTTGCAGCTTTGGAGGCAAAGCCCTTCTAATAGAGCAGAATCCCTCTGTCAGAAGCTCTGGAGTCAGCAAAGGCAAGGCAGGAGCGTTAGCTTCCCCCTCCTGCCCTGGGCGGATGAGTTCTCCCTCCTCTTTCCTTCTTTCTAAACCTCCTGTGGCACTTTTAAAATTCAGTCCTCAGCATCCTCCTGGGCCCTTTCCCCAAGCATCATTTGGTCTCAGAGAATGCAAACCGCTCTAATGTTAGCCTGAGGAAGCATTTCCCAAAGTGTGATTAGAGGAACACTTGCCTTAATAGGTACTTCTGGTAAAGAGGTCCTTGTGCTCAAATATTGTTGCGTGCATTCTTCCCCTTTGGAAAATTCCAGTGCATAGTAAAATTTCAGCATAGTAAAATTTCAGCACAGTAAAAGTTCTCAACAGTCTTGCACAAAGAGACATGTTTCGTGCTTCAACCCAGAGTTTCTCAAATGTATTTTTGTTCATACCAGATTTTTAGAACACTGGCTTGTGTGTATATATGCCTACACAAGCACGAATGTGGTCGTGTGTGTGTTCATATTTGCTTGTGTGAAAGAGTTCATGTACATGTATTTGGAGACTAGGTGTCTACCTTGTGCAATATTCCTCAGGAGACAACCATTTTGTTTTTGAGATAGGGCCTCTCACTAGGATCTGGAGTTCACTGATTAGGCAAGGCAAAGAGCTGACTGGGTCAGTGAGCTCCAACAGTCCTCCTGTCTCAAATTCTCCAACACTGTGATCACAGCACATGTGATATTACACCTGGCTCTTCATATCAGCGCTGAGAATCAAACTCAGTCCCTTGTTCCTGGGAGGTAAGCATTTTACCTTTTGAGATATCTCCCCAATGCCTAGGACATTAATTATTTTTTGGAGGAGTGGTGGAGGGAAACTGACCTATGGCTAGTCAGTTGCACTTAAAATATCTTCAAAGCCTTGCTTAGGGAAGAGGATCCTGCCATCATTCATCGTTAGGAGGACACGGTTTTATTTTTATATTGTTTAGATTGACTGGTACCCACCTGCATCTGTTGCATAGTGACATCAATAATAGAGAATCGGCAGTACCACCAGGGTCTTTCATCAAAAGCAGGACCCTGGCACCTCTCTCTGGAACAGTCTTTGATGAGTGCTATTGACTTATATCATAGTCACTATTAGTGACATTCAGGGCAGGATGACCTTTCTATTCGGGGCTGTGCCCAGGTCTCATCTGCAGGTTCCTCTAGCAGCAGGTGTAGTTCATCTTCCAGCTCCAAGGCATTTGTCCTGCAGCACCTGGTGTGGAGCAATAATTCCTGCCACAGGGATGCTTCTGGTGAGCCTCTTGGCAGGAGCCTGGGGCTCAGAGGCTCTCTTCACAAATCTCTAAATCAACCGGCCATGCAGATGCTGGAGCAGCAGCAGCTGTTTCTGAGGCAAAGGCCATATTCATCTTCTGCCTTTTAATCTCCTGTTTGTGGGGATCCTGGAAGAGTGCAGGTCTCTGCCACCACATGTGGTATGACTGGGTGCACACACCAAGATTCATCCAGACTATAGAATATGCTAAATCCTCTCAGGAAGCCAACATGTGGATGACTAGGATCTTTTATGAACAGGGCTTAGAAGCATATAGATTCTATTTTAAAGATCTCAGGAAATTCTGGGGTCCTGCTCGATGCTTTCTGTTGCCTGAACTCAATATGAACTGGGGATTTATTATGCTAAGTCCTGTGCTAAGAACGGAAGAAGATTTGGGAGCAAAGCAGAGTATGCTGTATTTGAATTTCTGATAAGGTAATGCTATTGATACTAAGAGAGAGCCTGAAGTAGAGGCTGTGGTTCACTCCAATAATTTCCAGCATCCCTCAGACTGATCTTGGTAACTCTGATGTAAATAGAAAAGGGAAATAGATGCACCTTGTAACATGGTACAGCATCTCCTGTGGGTGATTGACAGGTATCATTCAGTTACTGTCTCCAAAGCTAAACTCTCCATTTTTGCTTCCATCCCAGGTGTCCCCAGACCTGCTCTTTCAGCTAAAGACAACTCCAGATTCCTTTGGACAAAAACCTTTCTGTCAGTCCAGGCACCGACTATTGCTAAGTCCTATGGACCTGTGTCTCAAAGTAGCCCACACCTAATTCCTCTCCCAACCCTCACTTCTTAAGCCCTGTCTAGCCCCCTGCGAGGTCTCACTCAGTTTTGCAGCAAGAATCCTAACAGGTCTTCCTGCCACCACCTTTGCTCACCTGTGTCCATCTTCAACCCAGGAGCCACAGTGATTCTTAAGATATCACCCAAGAAAATGCCACCCTTCTGCACACAGCGCTTCTGACATCATCCTTCCTTATACAAGGTACTAGCTACAGCCCTTCCATCACATACAGGGTCTCCATGGACCTGTGTGTTCTCTGGCCTCTTTCTCGTTTTATTCCCTGCCACACTCCTCTCTCCTTCCATCCTTACAGTAGTTCTCCAAGCACAGAGGATACATTGCACCTCAGGGCTTTGTGCGCATCCTTTCTGCCTGGCAATCTTCCTTCTCAAGGTCTCTGCATGGTTGGTCCGCCCCTATCCTTTGCCAAGTGTCTGCTTCTGCCACCCACTCACCACCCTCATATGATGTGTGCACACTCTTCCCCATTGCTGCCTTACTGTTCTAGCAACTATCTGCCACAGTTTATTGTTCACTTTTATGACTCCCTTTTCCCTCCTATCTCGGAGGTGTCTTGATAGTTGTGATTTTCTTTGTCTGTTTGACTCAGTGTTCCATGGCACAAGGACAGGCATATGGAAGCCCCCCAACAAATATACATTAAGTGAAGAAACCAAATGATAGTGACAATGAACACATGCTAATTCATAACATATGAGGCAATATATACACACATATATATAATTTAAATACACATATATGTACATATATGTGCAAATGTGCACATATATAATATATATATTTACACATATATAATTTTATTTAATACTTACAATTTCCCTAAGAGGGAAGTATAATAATACTACTGATCCTGAGAAAAATCAAAGCATAGAGGAATTAGGAACTTTCATCAGTTGGCTGATGTTTCAATAAGATTTTGACTCATCCTTACTCTACTCTTACTTCCCAATTTGAATCGTCAGGCAACCCTAGGCTCATTGGGATTCAGTGGGCAGAGATGTGACTTGTGGGTACAGGGGTATATGAAAGATTCACCCAGGAGCTACAATTTGACATGGGACCTAGCAGCAGAGCCAGTCCCTGTTATGTCACAAGAAAGAAGAATAGCACTTCAAAGATGGAAGATATAAGAGTTTTGGACACAAAACAACTCAATATTTGTTTGTTCCAGAGTGGCTTAGACCAGTAACTCAATCCCCTTTGCTGCAGCTCTCTGGTTCCAAAGCCTCTCCTGGGGGATCCTCATTCCTAGCAGAGCTGGGGCACTGATTCTCCCCAGATGGCAAATGGATAAGCTAAGAGAACACAGTATCTGCATTATGGAGGAGGCACTAATAATAGAAATGAAAAGGCATTTTTAGTCTGTGGAAGTAGGGTTGGAAGGCTGTGGTCTTTGAAAAGTGGATAAAGTGCAAACCCACAAGCAGACAGGAAAGCCTGGAGTGCACTGCCCAGTGATGGGTGGCCTGGCTGTGGATGTGGATGTGGATGTGTGTGTGGATGGGCTGGATGTGTCTGTGTCTGTGGATGTGTTTGTGGATGTGGTTGTGGCTGTGGGGTGTCTGTGTCTGTGGATGTGGATGTGGTTGTGACTATAGCTATGGATGTGGGTGTGGGTGTGGATGTGGATGGGCTGGCTGTGGATGTGGATGTGGCAGTGACTGTAGCTGTGGATGTGGATGTGGGTGTGGATGGATGTGGCTGTGGATATGGATGTGGATGGATGTGGATGTGGGTATGGATGTGGATGGGCTGGCTGTGGATGGATGTGGATGTGGATGTGGATGTGGATGTGGATGTGGATGGATGTGGATGTGGATGGGCTGGCTGTGGATGGATGTGGA
>CAJQZJ010005154.1:1197631-1210048 GCA_907164525.1 Lophiomys imhausi | reverse complement strand
TGTGGATGTGGATGGGCTGGCTGTGGATGGATGTGGATGTACATGTAGATGTGGACGTGGATGGGCTGGATGTGGATGTGGCTGTGGATGTGGATGGGCTGGATGTGCATGTGGATGCTGATGTGAATGTGCTGGCAGTGGATGTGGACAGGCTGGCTGTGGATGCCCGAGTAGCTGGTGGGAGAAGGAAGCAGTCAGATCTGGACTCATCTGTCCATGATCCTTTGAAATGAGTGCTCCCCCCTGGAGTCATCGCCTCATGATAGCTTTTCATTCCTAGTCTATACTCCCTCATCAGCTCACTGGAGTGCACGGAGGGGAGGCTTTCTCCTGACCTTAGTGCCTGGAGGGAGTACTGAGCCCAGGAAAAGCCTCTGTATGGGCATCTGTCACATTCTTCTGGCTTCTGTCACATCTAGCTTCTCTTTCCTCAAGATGAACTGCAAACTGTTTTTCCCTAGAGCCAATGGGCTTGAGGTCAAGGTCCTTAACATATCGTGGTTACACCCATTTTAGCAATTTGTGTCATCTTTTTGGAGCTTATACACTATAACTCAGAAAAAGACCTCATTTTAAGAAATTGAGTGACAAATGTGAGCAAATTTAAATAAATGAGAAAGAAGTACTGGGGGCCCTGTGAGTGTCCTTAAATCTGGAGAACGGCTACAATTATCTGCAAAAACTGTTCTGAGAGCGACAATGCTGGATATAACACACCCCATGTAAACTGCTGATGTGGCCTTCCTCGTGTGGCAGACTTAATATCAAGTACAACAGTCTAACCATCAGAGGTCCTCAGCACTTCATGAACTGAGCACCAGGGAAGTTAGCCTCCAGCAGCTACTACTGTTTCAACAATGATAAGAATAGTGTGTTCTTGGAGATGTGTTCTGCCAACACATGCATGCGTGTGTGCATGTGCAGTCCACATATGCACACAAGCACACATACACACACACCACCCAAACCACACACCCATATCATACATACACACTCCATACATTTATACACATATATAGCAAAACACAGCACATGCACATGCACGATCTCACACACACAGCACATAAACTATACACAACACTCAATACATACACATAACACACACATGTACACACACCACACACATACACATACTACATACACTTGTACATACTACAGACATACACATACCACACACACATATATATCACATACACCATACATACACCACATACATATACACACAACACACACGCATGTACACACCATACACTGCCTCAATTCCCCTTTCTCTCCCTCTTGCTCATTCATTTCACACTCCAACCTTTCCTCTCGGCCCGAGTGGGCAAACTGATGCCCGTTTTCACACTCCACTGATTGACTTGTGAGGTCTGTGCCTCTCAGAACCACTCTTGTGAACTTAACTAAATTTACAACTTTAATCTATCTCTTATTCATAGATGGCTTGGTCATTGCTTTCAAACTTGACCAATAGGGGGAAAATCCTTTAGGGTGGAACTATGTTTACAAACCTCATAAGTCCTCTTGGGCACCAAATGACTATTTGGGGAAAAAAAATCCTTTGATGAGGTAAGTATAAATTAACCAAAACACTGAGATTAAATTCCTTCAAAACACTCCTGTATGCAGACATTAAGCAAAAACCAGTTAAAGATGTCTCCAGTTTTACAGACCTACACGCAGCTGGCTTTCCTAAAAGATGCCTGCTGAGCAGAGGGAAAAGCTTGACTGCCTTAGCCCAGCCTCCAGGTGTCCCTGCAGCCATGGGGTGACTTATTCTCCGGGTGGAACAGCAGAGATGATTTGATGGAAGGGACTTTCATTGCAACTGTTCTCCCAGCAAAGCTCCTCTCTGGGGACCTCAGACTGGCACCTTTCACGATTGTTAAATTCACTTAAGATAAAAGCGACACTAGGCAAACGACAAGGAAAGAGCCATTAAGGGCTGAGTGTAAGCCTTGACTGACAGGCAGGCGTTCCAAAATGCTCAGCTGCCAGCCTAGCTCCAGCAAGAATCACTAACTCGGATGCCATCCCTAGCGAGTGCTTGACAAACAGGCAGGGTCCAGGCCAAGCCTGTGGGCCTCCATTCTTTGTTCCCACAGCCTCAGCCTCTGGGAGCAGCCACCCAGTGACATCATCTGTAACCACCTGGATGGAGAGAGGGAACCCCTGCCTGCAAAATGAGACCCTATCCTCAACCTGCTTTTAGGTCACTGCCTGCAGGTAGCGAGCCATGGGCCGTGGAGCTGCAATTCCCCCACTGTGTAGCTGGGAGAGACAGTGTGAAGAAGATTGGTCTTAGCAAACCACAGAGAATGCATGGACTGCCACGTCTCTCTCTTAGCCTGTTTTTCCCTGTGAGTACAGAATTGTGTTTACTGTCATGTCTCTTCTTGGGACTGTGCACAAGGCCACCATACGACTTGTCACACACAGGTGCTCTACAGCAAGGAGCTTTTGTAAACAAGCTGCTAAAGGAGTTTTGGAAAAATCACCATCATCATCATTCTCACAAGGTTTCACTATGTAGCCCAGGTTAACCTGGAATTTTTGGTGTTCATGCCTCAATCTTCGGAGTCCTGGGACTACAGACACACATCAATATCTCTGACAATTTTTAAGGAATTTTATTAAAATTATTAAGGTAAATTGTACTATTGGAAGAGTCTGGAAAATATACAAATAGAAACCCACAAAGAAAATATCATCACACAATAAGTCCAGAGTTGAAATACAGTTGCTCCTAAGCGCAGTATCTCCTAATGCTTGTTGGATTCCTTCTCTGCCTCTGGCACATCTTAGCTGTGTGACCCAGAGAAAGTTTCTTAACCTCTCTGTGCTTTCATGTCTGCATCTTTAAAATCAAGTACAAGACCTCCTTCCTGAAGTCATTGAAAACATTAGAGTTTGAAATGTAAAACCCAGGCTGGAGGATAATTCACTCACTAAACTGTTTGCTACAGGAGCATTAAGAGCCCCAGGCACTCATGCCGGGCGGTGGTGGCGCACGCCTTTAATCCCAGCACTCGGGAGGCAGAGGCAGGCGGAGCTTTGTGAGTTCGAGGCCAGCCTGGTCTATAAAGTGAGTCCAGGACAGCCAGGGCTACATAGAGAAACCTTGTCTCGAAAAACCAAAAAAAAGAAAAAAAAAAAAAAAGAGCCCCAGCACTCATGTTGGGGGAAAAAGTTGGGCATGGTGGCACTCATGTGCTTGTAACCCCAACACTGGGGACACGTCCCTGCAGCTTGCTGGCCACATAGCATAGCTTACTTAATCGAAGAATTCCAGTGAGGATCTCAAATGAATAGAGGTGTTGGGTAGCACCTGAGATTGGCCACTGACCTTCACAGGCTTGAGCAACTGTTCACATCCACATAAACATGCATGTCATGAGCACACACACACACACACACACACACACACACACACACACACACACAAAATGTAGCCAAGCACACCACACATAATAAATACAGAAGTAATGTCATGCATCAATTACCCCCTTTCCTTTGGCTGAGGTTGTAGTTTCAATATAACACTGCTTCTCTGTCTGTATGGTTTTTGAGCCTGGGGATGATCTAACAGTGTTCAGCAATGCTTTTGGATGCCACATCTACAGCAGGGGTCTATTACTTGTAGTTAGCGGGCATATCATATAGCCTTGCGCTCAATTGCAAAGGATTCTGAAACACCAACAAGTGAGGAGGTTGAAATTCCTGCAGCGGATTTAGGTGCACAACTTAAGACAGACTCTTGCCCAGTGGCTTAGCCTGGAGTTTCCTCTGGGTGTGACTCGTGGGGGTCCTGAAATGGATTCATGTCTTATACATGCTTAGAAACAGCTCTCCTCCACTCCACCTTCTTCACCACTTGCTGCCTCCATCCATGACATGACCCATTTGGAAGCATAAGTATCCTACATTGGTCCCACTCTGGGTGGAGTAGGGGTGGGTAGGCTGGACCACTGTCAATCTTGGATGCAACTGTCATTTAGGTTCTGACGTGCATACTTGGTGACAGTCTTTTTTCACTACAATTCTTCAGTTTCTCTCCCAAAATCTCTCCCACTGGGAAAAAAATCTGTCTGGGTCTTGTAACCCATGCCATCAAAACCATCCCTTCTCCTTTCCCTTCCATCACTTTGGTGGTCTCCATCATCAAAAGGTCTCCATATTCCTTCAACCAAGAGCATGTAAACTTAATGCATATTGTTTGGTCCTATTGAGTTGCACAAGTGTAGCCATATTCTTTCCAGTTCATACAAACTTACAGAAACACAACTTTGAAAACCAATATTATGATTTTACCATCTGCTCCAAGTCTTGAATCCCTCAAAAAGCAAAGCTGCATGGATGTAGTCAGAGGTCATTCAGGTGTCTTCCACATCTCAATTTTATTGACTACAGATAATTCTATTTTATTGCTATATAAAATTTTGGGCCTCTTTCCTCTTCTTTTAGACAATGAAGTTCTTTCTTCATATTGAAAACTAAAGACCACTGCTCTGCCTTGTACTGCTACGTCCCACATGTTTAGTTATTTTCTTAGCAGAACTTTCTAGAATATAGTTTAAGGGTTTTTTTTTGATACATGAAGTTTTTTTTTTTAATTGAAAGGGCTCACACTCCATTATGCCTATTACAAGTTGAAAATATTGTAAGTGAAGAATGCTCCTTTAAATATACTAACCTACCAAAGGCATTGGCTGGGCAGGTGGGATCTTTTTCTCCATCAGTTAAAGTGTTAACAGATAAGAAAATGTTTGGGATAAAACAAAGGCTTATTTGTTTGTTTGCAATCTCTATAGATTCTGTGGATAGAGAGGAGTCCAGAAGCTGGGAGACATTGTCTCTGAAGGCATTTGGGTTTATATTGCATTTGAGGTCTCTCTCCTAATGATCCCCTCCCTCCTTTTCTTCCTACGGTGTCACTCTATAATAAGGATTGGGGCTTTTTCTAGCCACGAGCACGGAAATAACCCCCTCCACTGCCTCGCTGCAAGAGCACAGAAGTTTGACAAAGGGGTCCCTCATCTTAGTACATAGGCACAGAGAAAGGTATTGGCTGGTTTGGGGTTAGGGTTGCACTCCTAACCCTCTCTTTTCTTGTGATATAACCAGAAAAGGAAACCCACTGCAGGGAGGGCAAATGATCTACTTTGCAGGAAAATGGAAAATTGCTGCTGGGGACAAGGCATACAACGAAAACAAGCAAACAAACCAAGCCCCAAACCAAAACAAATGGGGTCATTATATCCCCCATTCTCTCATCCTTGGGTCCAGAGCCCCACAAACATTCCAGATTAGCAGCACAACACAATGGAAGGCATCAGTGATTTCCTCTGCTGGTCACATGGCGGATGGGAGCTATGGAACTCTGCAGCAGGCCAGCTTCAGCCATTTAACATTTAAACATTGCTATGTAGAACCATCAGAAATCAGGCACCATTTTTTGTTTTTGTTTATTATAGATGAAAGGCATGGTAGCAGATTTTATGTATCATCTTAAGTGGATCATGGGCTATCCAGATAGTTGACTAAAGATTATTACAGGCTTGTCTCTGAAGATGCTTCCAGAAGAAATTAGATTTTGTACTGGTGGACGGTGTAGAGCAGATGGTGTGGGGGCTGAATAGACAAGGGACTGAAAGAAAGTTGAATGTGCTCTGACTGCCTGTGTGAATTGAGACATCTATGTTCTTCCTGTCTCATCTACAGACTAGGCTGGGTTCTTACTGATGGCTTTCTAGCTCTCAGGCCTTTGTACAAGCAGATTAAAGATCATGGAACTTCTCAGTCTCCTCAATGATGGAAGCCAACATGTTATAATTTACTCATAACTTACACCTGTTTCTGGTCTATCAGCTTCCTTTGGAGAAGGTACTACAGGTTCAAGGGTTTTCTCTTGAACAACAGTGTCTTCCCACTAGAAAGAAAACGTCGATGTCTGAGTTGGCTTGGGAAATGAGTACTTCAGTTACTAGAATGTTCTTCTTAGCAGAGAATGCCCATCTGTTTATGAGAACATCACATGTGGGACAAACACGTTATCACTTAACACTAAATTACAAAGAACATAATCCCATTTTCCTTTGAGAATTTCAGAGGCACTTGCAGTACTCAGTACTTCAGGGACATTATTGTAATCCCACTTCTCAATGCAGAGCTTCAGAGGATGTGTGGGGAAGCCCTTTGTAAGTGGCAAGGAATTATGATCATGTAGAGTTTCAGTGTTTCCATTTTTTAGTGAGAAGAAACTGTATTGGCCAGATTCATCAAGACATGACATGTCCCAAAAGATCCTTATTTGGGGTAGTATGTGACAATAACTGTTATATGTCATTTATCTCTTCTTTGTGAAAGCGAAATCAAGAATATTAAACTGGGCATGGTAGCACACACCTTTAGTCCCAATGCTAGGGAGGCAGAGACGGGAGGATCTCTGAGTTTGAGGCCAGCCAGATCTAAAGACTGAGTTTAGGACAGCCAGAGCTACACAGAGAAACCCTGTCTCAGATCACCAAGAACAAGAACAACAACAAAGATAAAGTTCCTGTCTCCACTTTTGAAGTGGTTCCTGGTGAATATATTTTACTCTGATTTTAGAATCAAGAACAGTGTTCAACTGTGAAGACTCTCAATATGCACCAACTGATAACAGCAAGGCTAGTGAGACCAGAAAGCATCACAATGAAGCAAAGTCCTGCGCCTCTGTGAATTCGGGGATCAAGGAATCTGGAGATGGACCCAGGACTGTGCCTGGGGGCTCCTTCAGCTGTGGCCTCAGGAAAGCTCATCATCCTTTCTGAAGCATGTTGTTCTCATGGATGATGAAAAGGTAGCAGTCTCCAAAATCCTTTAAGGTCTAAAATTTTTATGATTTTTATGCCTTGGGTTCCTTCTTTTGAAATTATGTTCTCTCATTTTCTTGAAAAGTTGTTGTGCTAAAAGAAACTATATTTCTGAAGTAAAATAATGCTGAGAGGGACCCTTTTCAGTGTCCTGGGATGTTGGCCAGGATGAGAACAAGTATTGAGAGGTATCTCCTCACTTTAAAGTACCCAAAGCCTCCTACTGAATAGACTGAAAGAGAGCAGCTTCAGTCCATGTCCTCAGCCCCATCAGAGTCCCCAGAAATGAATAGATATCACCTTTGGAGTGTCACATTGGTGACTTGAAAGTTACATCAAGTTTGAGGGTTAATGCAGAAACTCCCCACTGCTCAAAGTGCAGAGACTGTGACTGCACCTGTTCAGTCACAAATGGCACTTTTGTGTCACATCACTGCCCACAAAACTCTGAGACTATCTTGGAAGACAGGGCAGAAAAATTATAAGAGCCAGAGGTCAGGAAGGACGAGAGAAACTGACTTCTGGATATGACAGGACCACTTCAGACGTGAACTCATGGAAGCTATTGTTGCCTGCTGAAGACCTGAAGAGCATCAGTTAGTCAGTGTCCCAGCATGGGAAGAGGGGAGGAGTTCACAAGTCCCCACTCCTAGATGAGGAACACTCGTGACAGTTAGTGGCTTCTTGACTAGAGAGAGGTAATTTTCTTTAAGAGTATGGTCCCTGGGGGGGGGGGGGGGGGGTGACCACACTCTTGTAGATAGCCCCACACCCATAAGTACATGAACAGAATGGATTATACTCTGTGGGTTATTTAACAAAGAAAGATAAAGGTGGGAGGAGAAGGAGATGAGGCATGGGTTAGGAAGAAGTTAGAAGGAAGAGTAGAGGATGAATGTGATCAAAATATATTATATGTATATGAAAATTATCAAAGAATCAATAAAATAGCATATGTACTGAAAAGAAGAGGCACTCTGAAGGATCTTTAGACTGGAATTGGAAGACTATGCTATCATGTGCCTTTCTCTAAATCAAATCGTGGGGACTCAAGAGAAAGAAAGATTGAGGAGGTTGATGTATCTGGTAGAAGGGCATTTCACTATTCAACTGGGATTTAGTGTGTGTGGAGCTGTGGGTGTGCAAAGCAGACGGAACATACAAATTTTGGGGAGGATTCTTTGAGGCCTCATATGAAATTGATAACTCTTGTATGTTCTTCCCTAGAACAGGGACTGGGGACCAGCTGTAACCAGGCCCAATGGTGGGGTGAAGAGACAGAAAGAAAACAGTTGCAGTCACCCCTACTGATACTTTGGTCTGGCAAGGATTAATGTGATTCCTGTAGATGGTGGATCCTTTGGGAAGTCCCTGGGCTGGGGTCACCATACAAGATGTTGTGTATCAGAGCTTGTCAGGAGATGAGCTATGAGGTGAACGGCCCAGACACCCAATGAGGAGTACAGTGGCACCAATGACATGAATGTCTTCTATTCATCTTGTGCCTTTCCCTGTGCGTGGACCGTGGGATATCCCAAAACAAAATATGAAGGTGGTCGACTGAAAGGGCACTGAACATCTTCCTCTTAAGGTGCTTGCAATTTTGTCTGTGTGCTTTATAAATGAGGAAACAGAGGCAGACCCTTTGGACTTTTAGCCAAGTATCTGATTGATCTGTCATTTTATGCTGTTGAATTTCACCTTCATGGTTTTGTATATTTTATTTTCTCTGGACTTCTTTGGTGTCACAATTGAATGTTACTCTATTTCCATAGCAGCAACAAGATGAGTAAATATCAGTTCTTCATTAGATATAGCGGTATCCCTCTTTGTTTGTGGGCTCAACATGTGAGGACCCAACAAATTGAGATAAAAAGCATTTAAAAATATTCCATCTGTACTGAACACTTTTTGTGCCTATACTCTCTGAGCAATACAGCATAACAACAATTTACTCAGCATTTATTTTATATTATTAGGTACTCCAAGTGATCTGGATATTGTCCAAAGTCTGGCCCGAGAGACTGCACAGTGGCTCAATCTATGGTATTGCAATCAAGAATACCACAGTTCAGATTCTCTGAATCCATAGAAATGGTGGTTGGGAATGGTAGTCCATATGTAATCCTAGAGTTGGAAAGGAGGTTTCAGGACCAAGCTGGCTAGTGAGATTAGCTGTATTGGTGGGCATGGAGTTTCACTTACAGATGCTCCCTCAAAAGAATATAATGGATGAGCAATCAAGAAAGCAAGAAAAATTCTGGGCAAACAAGTGAACACACACACCAGCACACAATGCACTCACACACACATAAACACACACTCAAACATGAATTTGTAACACACAAATAATATATCTATGTAAAAAAGGAAACAACAACTGTACTATGCCATTTTATGTGAGGTACTCCAGCATCTGTGGATTTGGGTCTCCTCAGCACATTCTTGTCCCACTCTCCTGTATATACCAAGAGATAACTTCATATACAATGGGCAGTTTATGACAAGGTGATGTAAAATCTAACCATAAAATGTAATGTATTCTAACCATGGAATTATTACTTTGAGTAAATTTCTTCTTTAGATATATAAAGTATTAACAAACAAGAAAGGATATTTCCTAGATAAACTATGAAGGAGGAACCTACACTTTAAAAAATGATGATAAAATTTTGCTATAACCTGGAAAGTTATAGCCTTTGAGTTTGATAACAAGACAGTCCCAGGTTAAATTACCAGGTTTCCCACTTGTTACCTGGGGAAAATAATTCCTAAGATGGCATGAGATTGCCTGAGTCATACACCTAAGAGTGACAAAAGGGCAGTCAGCAAGTTCCTTCTACTCTTGGCCTTAAATAAAAATTTATCTGATTTTTATTATTGTTATTATTTACAGTTTTAAATATATATGTGAACATGCACATCCATTATACATAATTGGGTTGTAATAATCATAAATATAATTCTGTGTAAGTTAAAAAGGAGAATAAATTATATCACTGTCTTTAACCTCAATATCTTAAAATATCCATTTTTAACATTTCAGGGGAATGTTTTTGTGGAGGATTCTGTTTCATACTTTCTCTTTTCTTGAGCAACATCTTTTACTCATTACTCTGAAAATTGCTTTTGCTTCGTTTGAGGCAACTTTTGTTGCCAGAATGGGCGTGGTGAGTGGCACAAGGGGAATTTAATAATGTATTGTCAATTTAGTTTCCAAGGCAAAACTCTGCTCCCTTGAATAATTTCTTTCCCTCTGGGCATTTGGCTTTGCAAGTGGGATGAGAGAAATCTACTTGCTGGACTAGGGACTGTTTATGATGTCACCTTGAGAGCTCTTCCTGTTCAAAACAAATGCACTGTCTGGGTCAGTAGAAAGTCACATATCGGAAACTGTCAGCCTCTCTCCCCCATCACTCCTTATTACTTAGGGGAGTTGGCCAAGATCTCAACATCTTTATCTCCCAGAGGCTGAATGCTTGGGCAGCTTTGCTTCCTCCTTCTCTTTCTGTCTCCAGAGCTGTCCTTCTTTGCCATTGTTGTTTAGGAAAGTGTTGTTTGGTGAGTTTCAGAATTGTCTGTCTCAGCAAAAAAAAAAAAAAAAAAAAAAAAAAGAACCTGAATTATAATATTGATGACATCAGAATCAATGAGACGAAAAAAATATCTGTATCTGGATTTGATTTCGGACAGAATACAACATGAACTTAGTCATGGAAGTTGGTTTTATCCCAATGATCACCAAAAGTCACCATCCCCTTTGGTTTTCTGCACAGATAGCAACTTCATGTGTGTGAAATGATGTCTTCTGGTTTCCTATTTTAGAATGATAATGACAACAACATTATGAGTGCTTCTGGTATACCAAACTCTACTTGGGGCTTCTCCTACACACTTAATCTTATCTGATCCTTACAACAGCCACTGCTGGGTGAAGAACATCATGTTCATGGATGTTAAGTAACTCTTGCAAAAATGTCACATCTGTAGTGGCAAAGTTGAATTTGAACCTGGAACCATCTTCCCCCCGATCTTGTGTTCTGATTTAACCTTGGTTTCATCAAGTAGGAGAAAATGTCCTGATCAGATTTCATGCAGGGAGACTAGGGGCAGTCTTCGAGTGTTTATGATCTCTCCATACTTTTTGTTCTCTTTCTCTCTGCTTCTTGTGTGGATCAAAATGTGATCAGCCTACTTCGTGCTCCTGCCACCATGAGTACCTCTTGCCATGTCTTCCTTGCCTTAATGGAGTCTGCCCTTCTGGAACTGTTAGCCAAAATAAACCCTTTCTCCTCTAAGTTGCTGGTGGTCAGGGTATCTTATGACAACAACAGAAATTACCTAATACATCATGTTAGTATTCTCCTCTGATTACTTCCATGGAATTTGAGCATCTGTTCAAAATTTAGGATTAGAAAAATTCAAATACTCAAAAGTAAAAGTGGCTTGAGAAGTCCTTACTGTTTACTTTTTCCTACTCGACTCCTTGTTTCCAACGCTCTGCTCCATTTCTTTGAAATGTGTCACAGTTCATCTGTTTGGAACTCACTAGCAATGGGGATTTCTACTTAACATGACAGAAATGAGGAATCAGACACGTAAATGCACAACTACAGTAAAATGTTCACACTGATCTGTAAGTGCTATGTGCCAGTTACTGTGGAAGTATGGGAGAGGGGTCTGATTTGGAGGGAGAGGACATTCAACTAGGTTAAAGAGAAAATGACATTTGGTTTGCTCTTGAAGGAAAGAATAAGTCTAGCAGTTAAGGGGAATAGCATAATAGCATGGGAGTAGAAAGAACAGGGGAAAGCCCAAGTCACTGGCAAACATGTAGAGCATATGACAGATGTTTTCATGTATTTAGGGTGTGTGTAGGAGATGTTGACAGAAAGGTCAAATTCAAGATTGGAAATGTATTTTCCATGATGAAGACTTTCAATTTTATCTTGAAGACAAAAGGAGTCAATGAAGGATTTTTCAGGGTCTGATAGGAGACTGTGAGGAGGGACCCAGAAGTGAAGACACACAGAAATTGATACCATTACTATTTAACAGTTTCAGTTAACAGGATTTGCTGAAAACTTAGATGTGGTATGATAGGGATTGGAAGATGTAGAGGATAAAGCCCTGGTTTATAGCATAGGGATATTGTGCATGAACTAGGGGACAGAGGAAAGAAGAGACAGTTTGGTCCCATCACTGGAAAATTCTAGTTGTAAAATCCCAGCACTTGGGAGGCATAGGCAGGTAGGTGTGGGCTTGAAGCCAACCTCATCTGCATATTTCAGCTCCAGGCCAGCCAGGGCTACATAGTGAGACCTTGTCAAAAAAAAAATCTTGAGTGACTTTTAATCCTTCAGATTGGCCCTAGACTCCCCTCCATCATTGCTCCAGCACTAGACTGTAAATGTGCTAAATTTCAGGTAAATAAAAATGCTCTGATAAGCAGTTTATTATACTAAATGTCTGTTTCTCTCTCTCTCCCTCCCTTTCTCCCTACTTCTCTCTCCTTCTCCCTCTCTTCCTCTCTCCCTCTTTGCCTCCCTCTTACTCTCTCTCT
>CAJQZJ010005154.1:1165680-1177631 GCA_907164525.1 Lophiomys imhausi | reverse complement strand
TCCAAAATCAAAGTGCAGCTGAAAGTGAGCATGCACGAGGGGAGTGGCTTTAGCAACTCTCAGCAGGGGAGGAGGATTGGGCCAGCCACATCTCACAGCCTCACTATTTTACCGCAGACCAATTAACCAGCCAGAGGAAGCCACATCCAGCCCTCAGACTCCAGGAGTTGGAAACATGCGTTCAGTGGTTCAGGGCTGTATGGGATTTAGAAATGGGCAGGGGTCGGGGCTTCATAGACAGCCGACCTGGGGGAGGTTTGTAGCTGTCAATCTCAGCTTTCCAATCTGTTCCTCTAAGGCAAGCTTAAAGTACATTCAGGGAATCATGGTGTAGGCTTTTGATCTCTTGTCATATGTGGGACTCTGTTTTTTTTTTTTAATTTGAACATGTAAAATAGAAACTTTTATTCCAAAGCCGCATGTTTTGTTACCCTTTTCTGAACAGCAGAGATAATCGCCACAGGAGCGCCCAAAGAGGCATCTGTATAGCAACTGAATAATCAAAAGGATGATTCAAGTTTCATGCACCCCATTTATCCCTTTATCTCATGCTCCCACCTCCTTCCCTGAGGAAGACTGGCTTTTTAAATTACCACATCTCAATAGGAAACCTGCTGGAGATGCAAGAGTAAAGTTTAATAGGGTCTGCTGTGTGCTTTGTCACCTTGCTGCCAGAGGGATACCCACTGTTGGAAAGAATGACAGGTCCTATAAAAAGAGAAAGAAGCAGCAATGGGGCAAGCATCACTGGACAGGCTGAATTGTGCTGAGAAATCTCCTAAGAGAGTAAGGAGGGCTCTGCCTTGACCGACCAGGCCTGGATTGTAGAGGTATCACCCACCTCCTGTGAGGACATGTAGGAGAATTGCTCATGAGGAAAGGAAGATTAGATGTGCCTTGAATACCGGGAAGCATGCTCTAAAGAAGTGGTTTTTTGTGGGTCTGGCTTAAGCCATAAACTCAGGCGGAAATGTGTACTACGAGATTGGGGAGTTGGCATAGTCAGTAAAGTGCTGTGTCTTAGTTTGGGTTACTATTGCTTCGATGAAACATCAAGACCTCAAAGCAAGTTGCAGAGGAAAGGGTTTATTGGGGTTACACTTCCACATTGTAGTCTACCACTGAAGGAAGCCAGGGCAGGAACTCAAACAGAGCAGGGACCTGGAGGAGGGAGCTGATACAGAGGCCACAGAAGGGGGCTGCTTACCTGCTCCATCTACATGGCTTGCTCAGCCTGCTTTCTTATAGAACCCAGGATTGCCATCCTAGGGGTGGTAGGACCCAAAAATGAGCTGGACCCACCACCACCAACCACTAATTAAGAAAATACTCTACAGGCTTGCCTATAGCCTGATCTTATGGAGATGTTTTCTTGGTTGAGGTTTCCTCCTCTCAGGTGCCTATAGTTTGTGTCAAGTTGTCGTAAGTCTAGGCAGCACATGTTTGCTGCCTAAGCAGGGGGACCTGAGTTCAGATCTCTAGAACCCATGTAAAGATCTGGGTGTGGTGGCCCACATCTGTAACCCCACTCTGGGGAAGAGACAGATCCCTGGGACTCACTGTCAAGCCGGTCTTAGCTGATCCGTGAACTCCGGGTTCAGTTAGAGAACTTGTCCCAAAAAATAAGGTTGAGAGCAAGTGAGGAAGATACTCAAGGTCTTCACACACATGTGCAAACACACCTGCATGCACCTGTGCACACCTACAAGGACTAGTACACTAACACGAATATGCACACATGTGTGTGTGCAAGGCATGCTTAGACACACACACACACACACACACACACACACACACACACACACACACATTACATGTAGATTTAACTGAGGTTGAGCCTATGGTAATTGCCTTGAACACTAGGTAGGTTCTCCAGTGAAGTAAAACCAATAGATTACATTGAAACAAGAGTGTATTGTAAGGAGTTGTTCCACATGATCATGGGGGCTCAGAGATCCCACAAGCTTTTTCTGCAGACATGCATTTCAAGACCCTAGGAGGTATAGTTTCAGTTAGATCTGATGACAAGAGAACCAGAAAACCAGAACAGAGAAATTCTTTCCTCCTTGGTTTTTGGTGGTTTTATTTGGACCTCCAATGGGTGAGCTGTGACCCACCCATCCTGGAGAGGGCTTTCTCCTTTACCCAGTCTACTGCCAAACACATATTTTCTGAAAACCTTCACAGGCACACTCAGAAATGATGCACCCTGTAACCTAGCCAAACTGACATGAAATTATCACAAGCACCTGTCTGTGAGAGAGCCCTAAGGGAACCTGGATGAGAATATCAGCTAATTGGAGTCTGTACAAACTACCACATTCTGGTCAAAGTGTGCTCCGGTCCCAGCCCCCAGTGTTCTTGTTTCTTGTTCTTTTGTCATGGAAGAAATGTGACTTACTGGGCTGCTTGTGGTTGTTGCCACATTTTGTGAGTAAGAAGGTAAGTTCTGCATCTGTGTTTGAGAAGGACACAGTGACGAGAATTACTGCAGTGTCACACATTTTCTGGTTTGCTCCAACTGGTAACAACAGCACTTGCTTTACTCTCATTTCCTTGATTCCTGGATTCCTGTAATCTCCTGATTAAATGATTACATGAGTCTAAAGTACTCAAACGACACCCATAGCTGGTTGTTCAAGGGGCTTTTCTGTATCTTCCAGAAACAAATTATTATTTCTTCACTGTGAAATAGACTTCTGGGTGGACAAGGACTAGCATCATGGGAACAGGATACACAGATCCCTAAAGTAGGTCCTTTGGAGTAATAGAAATGGGGTCACTCTGCCCGCTATGCTGTGGTGTCAAATTCATGTATCCTACACATCAAGGACCCAGCATCATATAATGGCCATTGCTTTATGACAGTGGTTCTCGACCCACCTAATGCTGCAACCCTTTAATACAACTCCTCGTTGCTGTGGTGACCCCTGACACAAAATTATTTTTGTTGTTACCTTATAATTGTACTTTTGCTACCAACGTGAATTGTCATGCAAATGTCTGTCGTTTTCAATGGCCTGAGGTAACCTCAGTGAAAGGGTCATTTGACCTCCAAAGGAGTCACGTCACGTCCCACACACAGGTTGAGAACTGCTGCTTTGTAATACACATGGGATCCTAAAAACAGTGTGTGCTTTTACTGCAAGGTATCATTTCTAAGGCTCCACTAACTTCAAAGACTGCATTACTCCTCAGGCTGGGGTTGATGGCATCAGATGCTAGCATGTGTTCTGCAAACATGGGAACCTGAATTCAAATCCCTAGCACCCACATAAAAAGCACTATCTCAAAGCCATAAGGCAGAGAGCAGTGAAGGAAGACTCTAGATACACGGGATGGTCTACTCTGGCTTCCACAAGTGTGCATAGACATACACACCTATAGCTGCATGTGAATGCACCATACACATACATGCAAACAGACATTGACACACACACATGCACACACACACAGACAGGGCACACACACACACCCTTTCCCTACTGACTATCTGAATGTGCTAGGAAAAGTGTTCGCTTGCTGTGAACTTTTTTGCTATAACATGAGTTTTGGTCCAATGAAATATCATGTTGAAGCCTTGTCAGTGGAAGCACTCAAAGGGTGACTCTAGCTAAGGACTCAAAAGGAAAGGATGGCAAGCTCACATGTGGACTGTCTGCTGATCCCATTCAAACTGATTGCTTTTCCTTCCAGGTTAGAAGAGATCTCAAGATGCCAAGTTGCTACAAGCGGCTGCTTCACCTGCAGGGATGACAGATACCACATTGGGATCACCTGAGGGGAGGATTCGGTTTTGTCTTTGCTGTTTAGACATTGATCAGCAGAAATAAATATGCCATCTTTGCTGAGTGGGAAATGGGGCCTTTGTTCCATTGAAGTACCCATTGTGTCAGCACCCAGACAGCCAATGAAAGAGCAGGCTTCTATCATCTCTCTGGGTTCTTTTGTTTACTGATTGCCTAGTGCCTCATCTATGGTGGAAACTCATAGGGAGCTATTAAAATTAAGTGATACTAAGATCTTCATTTTTTTGTTTCCATACACACACACACACACACACACACACACACACACACACACACACACACACAAAACCTTTCCAGAACCTTGTCTCTGATCTCTATGTATATTTGCTTCCATATTCCTAACCACTACTTAAGTCATTGCCAAGAGGCAGGCTGTCTTTCTTGTCTTTCTGTATCTCTGTCTCTGCCTCTGTCTGTCTCTCTACATTTTTCTCCTTCCCTCCCTCCTTCCCTCTCCCTCCCTCCCTCTCTTCTTCTTTCTCTCTCCGATCCACTCCTATTTCCACACAAAATAGGTGTTCTGTGATTCCTGAGTGCTCTGTCCATTGGGAGGATTTCCTTTCATCATCATATTGCAGAACACTAAGTGGGAGTAGTCCCAGCATTAGCATTTGAAATTTGCAACCATATCATATCCAAAGCTCAGCCTATCCCCACCTCAGCTCATCATGAGGGATCCCTCAAGCACCCAGATGTATGAGCTAATGGAGATACACCGCTCTAGCAATAGGGGAATAAATTGGAGTCTGAGTTACACACTCATGCAGGAGACTGTGCCCTGTGGCCCCATTTGTTCTAATCTTGTATATTACACTGTCTTAGAAATGGCCAGTAGATCCACCAACCAGTCTGCTGTGCTTGGAAATTTGGTGAGTCTGACTGAACCTAATTTATGATAGACTATCTGGCCATGCAGTCATTTGGTATCCCATGGCCAGGTACTCCATCTCTCTTAGGTTCCTGTGGTATTTTCCCCTTTTGAGTGGAATATAATTCTCTGGTGTGAAAGGCATGGTTCTGTTCCAAAAATACTGGGTTTATATTATGACACCTTTGTTGTGGCTTACCATAGCCCCACAGAACATCTTTACCCACCAGAGAGGCCTGTTACATCACAGGGACTGCTGCATCATATGGTCCAATTTGTAGAGAGTTATTTTCATAGTAACCCAGAACCTTCATGGAGCCTTTATAGCTCTAAGGTTCACTCAAGGCTGTAAACTTCCATGTCACTTGTTAACAGTGAGAACAGTATTCCCCATGGAACCTACTTCCAGGACTCAGGGAAGATTATTAGGTATGGCTATTTCTTCTCAGTGGCAGGGAGTAGTATTTGACATAATCAGCCACTATCTTTGGAAGGGCATCCTTAACATGCCCCCGTATCACCATACTCCTGTACCATTCTAGGTTTCTGGATATTCATAAGTTCCATCTCCTACCTTTGAAAGCAAATTCAGTGTATCAAAATCTCCAGCATATTTTCTAATGCCTGGTACTTCTTAACACAACTTTATTAATGTCATGGATGAATGGGACATTCTTTGCAATGGCCAGTCCAAGCTCCTTTAGACTCCATGAAAATAGAAAGAAGAAGAATTAACATAGCAAGATCACAAATACACATTTGGCCTATGCCACATGAATCCAGACTTCTTATCCTTTTTCATGCCATGGAAAAGAAGATGTTTGAGACATTTTTGGCTACATAGCATACACCCGAGTCTGTATACTGAGTTAATATACCTTTGCAAAGATTCTACACTCATCACAGCAATCGAAACTAGAGTTACTATCATTTGAGTGAGCAAAGATTCACATTTTTTCAGTAGCATATGGCTGTCATTCTCTAGGATCTGCTTAGTTTTTGTAGGCTCTGAACTGGTGAGATAAAAGAAGAGAGGATCAGAATCACCATCCTGACATCACTCAGGTTTTTAAGTCCTGGTTTGTTTGGCTTATTCTAGAATGCTTTTGATTTACTCTTTCAGTATAGATGTGAAGGTTGGAGGAGGAAGAAAGGTTTCAGAAGCATGCAGTTGTTCTACTTGACTATAGCAGTTCTTATTCCATCATCCAGGATGTGAGCCTACGAACTCTGTGGATTTACTGCAAACAAATATACAGCATGGACATAGTAGGAGCTTTCCCCTAAGAACAAGACCATTATAACTAACTCTCTGGGTCCAGATATCACTGTCAACTTTGGGCTCATGCTTAGCATTCCTTCAAATATTTAGTCCATCCTGTTCCCCAAGCAGATAGATGGTCACCTAAGTACATGGGCAAGAAGATTTTTGAGCACCCATGGGACAACTACTTCCAGGTTTATAGTCTCTAATTTTTAAAGGGCTTTTCCATTGAGGGCCTTTATGATTAAGGTCTAGGAGTTGAGTAATATATCTGGATTTTTTCATTGCCATGTTTGTCTCAGTCTCTTGATCATGTATCCTTGATTTGTTTGAGTATGTACATTGAGCAAGACTTTTATTGGCCACCATTTGTCTTGTTCCCCAGGGACTCCATCTTTTACTAGTCATCTCCATAGATGTCAGAGAGAGTGCTTCCCTTTGACTGAACTCCAACCTTGTCACTCACTATAATAATTATACTCTATAACTGTGAGATACAGTTTCCCATCATCTAGGAGAACTCAAGGCATAAGCAGCTTCCTCTCTCTTGAGATAACTTTACTCCATCATTAAACATTCAACTTTGAAAATTCTTAGGCACCAGAAATATGCTTCTTGGTATTTCTACTCATTTGGCATGCCTTCATATATGGGAAGGGAAGGTAACTACCATGTGACCCTTTCCCCTTATTTCTCTCACAAAGACTACTTCCTCTTGCTTTTGAATAATCTCAGATATAGGCCTTCAAATTCACTAAGGAAGTCAGAATGCTAATTAATCTTGGGTTATGTGGGAGGGAAAGGAACCACATGTGTTCCATTGAGATTGGGTAGAATAATAAAGCAACAACTGCCAGTCACATAAATAACACACATGTGTTTACCATGTGACAGGTCCCATGCAAAGCATTTGACTCAAATTAATCTCACAACAAGCATTCATTTATGGAAGAAATATTTATTAAGCGTCTAAATCATTCTAGAAACTGGGCATACAGCAGTAAAGAATACAAAAAAACCTGCCCATATAGAGCTTACATTCTATAGGTGAGACAGTGGAAACAGGCAATAAATAAGATAATCAAGTGCTCTGTGTAGAATGATAGGTGTTGAGTGTCAAGGAAAATAATAACTTGGGGAAAGAAAAGAGGAAATGGCAAATGTGGCTTTCAAGTTTAGAGACTGTGTTTGAGGATGGCCTAGGTAATGAGTAACTTGACCTGAAGGAGGTATAAGGGTGACCTTGTGGGTTACTGGGAACTGTCCCAAAGTGAATGAACAATAAGGGCAGAGACCCTGAGGTAGTAGTATTATCTCTATTGTATACATGACGTGCCCAACAGCCCACTGCTTGAGGACGGGGCCAGGATTCAAACTCGGTATGCTTGATTTTAGACCTTGTTTTTACCATAGAGTTGCCTAGTTTGATATTAGACAATGTGGAAATGTTCTATGTTACCAATGATGACACAAGATCCTAGATGACAGAAGCAACTTGCTCAGATGACCAGTTGTGGCCAACAGCCGAGCTGAGACTGGCATGTGGTCATCATCTTTACATGCAGAATCTAGACATTTATCCTCTGGCTAGAACCAGCTTCCAAACCAATCAATGGGTAGGGAAAACATTATGAATAGGTTTTGCTGAGAAGCATTCTAGAGTTCTGTCTTGGCTCAGCTGCACTAAATGATGTCTTTGAACTCTCATTTTTCTCACTGGTGGGTGTGGGTTAGTAACAAAGTGTAGACTATGGAGTTAGGTGCACTTAACCTGAAAGTAGGCTCTATGCTTTTTTATCTATGTGGGCTTGGGCAAGTTACTAAATATCTCTGACTCTCAATTTCATCGTCCATTAGAGGATAGGAATGCCTCTTGGAGATGTGGTAGGGACTAGAAAATACTACATGTGCAGCACCTCCCACGGTGATCGGCATGTGGGAGACACTATACCTGCAACCCTGTTCTCTCCCCTATGTGATTAGTTGTCTTGTCACATGCATAACTCTTACTTTTAAATATGTTACGCTTTTTTTGAGAGCTGAGAGGTTACCTTATATGTCTAGCTACTCACCACATTTTATATTCTATGGTGGTACACAGGAAATGGTTAAGAGTGATTATTTGATTGCTGGAATAGTGGAGAAGAGGAAGGATAGTGACTATTGCTTTGGGACTTGTCAATGCATCCATCATTTAGTTAAAACATCTGCTAGCTCCCTGCACATCAGGCTTGCCTCATCTGAAATGAGTGGCCAGCAAATACCCTCTTTCTTCTTCAAAAGTCAATATGCATTATTCTGGAACACAGGCCACTGTTCGGGTTGAGGAAGACATTTTTTTTCAGTCAAAAGAAGAGAGACAGCTGTCACCGTGAAGATCAGTAGGTTCTCGACATATCCTGGGAAGAAGACAAAACTCCAGTTTAATTCACAACTTTAACATCTTCCACCCAGGTCGTTCATCAGGACTGCTATCAAAGAGTCAAATTGACCAATTTCCATTTTTATTTCTTTTCCCCACCCTCTGGCAAGATCCCAGTGAGCAGCTAACCAGCTGAAAATAGGAAGAGAAGAGAAAGGCCTGGACTTCGATGACTCTAGAGATGGCTCATCAGTCGCCAAAAATTGAAGTTAGTTTTTCATTTGTGTAATGTAGAAAAAAAAATTCCACTGTAAATATTAGCAAGAGTTCAGTGGAGTAACTTGTTTAGAATGTCATTTTTTGAGGGGAAAAAAGTAATTAATTTTATAGCATTGCCCTACATTAGCTTGTTTAATCCTTATGACAACTCTATGAAATAATTATCATTGTTGATGTCTTAGAGATGAGGAGATGGGATGGATCCTAGAGACATTAACTTGTTCCACATTACACAGCTGTGAGTCTCAAGCCCAGGACACTATCTACACACTCTTGAATCCAAAATCATCCCTCTGCACCTTGTTTTCTGCCTCCATCGCTAACAAGATGTATGGCAAATTCTTTTTCCCCAATTCTCTCTCAGGTCAGCAAAGGTTCAAATGACAGCACGCAAGTGTCTTTTGTCCGGTGATGCATGCATAGAACCCTGGACTAATGCAAACACATCAAAGAAAACATAACTTTCCTCCAGGAGTTAATAATGTATCTAAGAATTAATACTTGTCTCCACATGAGTGAGGAGGCCATGAAGCTCCACTCCTTGACAATATGTAGGATGGGGGGAGGTGGGGGACGTGCTTTTGTGGCCGAGGATCAAGGGAAAACAAAGAATGTTCAGCACAGTTTGGGAAACAATCACAGTTGCAGCTTCTGACCCCAAACACTGGTCAACTTGAGCTAACCGAGGTTTTAAGTTTCTTTTTTAAATAAATCAAACTACTAAACTCTTAATTGTGTACATCAGGAAGACTTTCCAGACAGTGAGCACTATTGTATTGAGATGGTTGGATTACAGTGACATTTACCCCCTTAAGCTATGATTATACAGTATTTGTATCAGCAATTATAAAGTGATGACTATGTGACTGTATTGGAGACTCTGGAAGTACCCATTTGCCCAGAGCTAGGAGATCTCTTTCCATCAAATTCCCAATTTGACAATTGATTACATTGACACTGGGGGAAGACAGATTTCTTCTGAGATGGAGGCACTACTGATGTTTCTTCAGTGATATATTGAGAGGAGGCACTGGGTCTTGTGGACTTAGCACCCTTGCACTTGTAGATGGATGTCTCAACTTTGCCTAGTACTCATAATGAACATGGAAGCAGAACCAGAGTTTTGGGTTATATTTCCTTAGTGCAACTTCTCCAGTAGTTTTTTCTTTTTCTTTTGTAAGTGTGGGAGATTTTTGATAATCAAATATCCTGGCAAATACCCTAATTCATTCACCTTTGGAATTTCTTAATTAGCCTAGTCACACCATTTTTCCTTAGGATGCTAGAGTCTGAGGGACAGGAAGTTCATTCCTTTGTACATGAAGAGACAGAAGGTTAGAGAAGGAGTTTTCAAAGCTAGAGTTCCCAGCAAAGCACACAGTATAGGTTTCCTAGTTAGAATCACACACTACCCCATAACATAAGCATGCATATTACTGCTGTCCTTCACTGTACTACACAGAACATTTGTTCATTAGAAAGTCCTCCAGCCCATGTTATCAGGGATTTGGAATACAGAGTTTTTATACTCAATAGTGAAAGACACTAAACTCGTATGAAGTGAACATAGATAATATGTTTAAAGAAACTTATAATTCACTTGTTTTCTCATGGTCAAATATTTTCCTATGATTTCAAAGCCTGCACTGGGGTCTCTAAAGTCAGTCAGTAGAAAAAGGAGCCATGAGAATAAAGGGCATGAATGCAGATCTTGCTGGCTGTCCTTGTGAACTCCCAGGTGTGGTTCTTAGTGATGTCTTCACTGTCTTAGTGGGATAGTGAGTGGGTTTCATGCCCATGCAGCACTGTTATGTAGGCTTGGAGAATCTACGAGGACTCCAAATCTGCTAATTATTGTCTGTATTGTTTTGAGAAATCACTTCATGTTTCCAGGTCTGTGGGCTCATCTTGTCAAAGAAGTGAGTTGAACTACGGACACTTTGAGTCCTTGGGATTTCACAGGCTGGTTTATTGAAGCTAAAGAGAATGTATCGAAGGTAGCTCCCAGACCTTAGGAAGCCTGGATCACCTGTGCTGGAAAATGAGATGGAACCAGGACAGGTTAGTGTTAAGATCTGAGAGGGGTGGGGCTGCTGATGGAAGGCCATAGTGCAGGTAGCAGCATCCCCGGTGTATAGTAGCTGCATCAGAGAGAATGAGTTCCCTAACATCCTTTACTTGAGTAAAGACATTGTATGTCGTTACTCAAGTTCTAGGACACTGGCTCCTTGACCTAGAGTGAAGCAATGTCTAACTTATCTGGAAGGCAGCTGACAACTCACTTTGCAGCCTCGCCAGCACAGCCCTCAATAGTGGAAAGGGAATTGCTAAGTAATGGGGTAGGTGCTCAGTGGCCATTTAGCTGTTTCCTCCTGAGCCTACTTTTTCTTTTCCCCCTTTCCTCCCTCTTCCCTTTCTCTTTGTACTGTCTCCTTAAGGCTCTTCCAATCAACAGTTGACTTTTATATTTGGGGGAGGCTATATTTTAGTACATTAGGGAAGGTTTCAGTCCCCCACTTCTATTACACCATCAGAAGAATTAGGATCATGGTGAAGATAAGAAATAGTTGCCCTGGCTTCAGCTGGGGACCAGAAAGCCAGAAAGCAGCAGTATTCCTAAGGACTAGAGCCAGGGAGGCTCTATGAGCAATGATCTTGGAGCAGATGGCTCACAGAACAGTCCACCAAACCCCCCAGGTACTGCTGCTAGTCTGAGGGGGTTTCCTTTCACAGTGTTCCCATTAACACATTTTCTTGGCTTTCTCTTTATAGCTGCTGGGATGAGCAGCTTTTTTTTTTTTTTTTCCATTTCCAAACTGTCCTTATCAGTAATGCAACAATAGCTAATTTAATTAGCTGACCTGAATGGTGGCCAGTTTGGGCTAATTTGGTTTTGATAGTGTTCCTTGGCACATGCAAGACTGATAAGCATATTTCTCTCCAGATGAACAGTGGGGTTTGGGAGGGGTATGTGAATGAGGATAGCTCTCCCAATGCCCCTCATATACCTGGGGGACACAGTGCTTGACCAAAAGCAAGTTATTCTAAAGTAACTATTCCCACCAAGGACCTGTCAAATGTGTCAGCTGAAAGAGATAAAATAGACAACCAGGAAATTGCAAAGGCAAATTGCCCAGGATGAGGGTGCTGGGAGCTGGAACAAAAACATTCCGCTTAGCAGAAAGAATGTGTGAGTGAGAGGTCTGGATCTCAGCCATGGACTGACTATTCCTCAGTTACCCCAATTCTGTGGGTCAGCCGCATGATGCTTCAGGTGATCATTGACCACTTCTTTCACAGATGTGTCTCAGAACAGAACAAAACACACACACACACACACACACACACACACACACACACACACACACA
>CAJQZJ010005154.1:1155525-1165670 GCA_907164525.1 Lophiomys imhausi | reverse complement strand
ACACACACACACACACACACACACACACACACACACACACACACACACATCAATGGAGGTTGCTCTGACAGTGAACTGAGTACCCTGAGAGTACGCATTCTCCATTTCTCCTTGATGGGAATTAAACACCATTACTCCTTGTGTTTCTAGGTCCTAACATACATACACACAGAAGGTACTTAACATATGTTTGGTGACTGAATAATATAGGAAAGAGGGTATGGGGACACTTGGAAGGACAGTTTCAGGCATAGGGAAGTCAAAGTAGAACTGAGTATCATAAAAGCAATTCCTTTTCAGGTCAATATTTCAACCCTGTCTGTCTATCTTTGAAAAACTTACTAGAAAAATACAATTGTTTTGTATCCCTAGTGAGACGCCATTGGAGAGAACTTATTTTTCATCTATGTGTGGTTATCAGTTGGAGACAACTTCTGGGTTAGGGATGGGCATGTGCCCACTTCTCCTCTTGGCTCTAAGACCACATCTGGTGCTGACCCATGCAGGTGCTGTGAGTGCTGTCACAGTCCCTGTGAGTTCATGTGTGCATCAGTCCTGCTGTGTTTAGAGGGCCTTGCTTCTTTGCTGTCCCCCTTTCCCTCTGCTTCTTACAATCCTAGCAGTAGATAGCCAACACAAAATTAACCCAATGATACTTTTAGAAGTTCTTTGTCTTATAATGTTCTGTCACGGATTTTTTTTATTTTTTATTTTTAAACCTTGCAGGTTCTTTGCTTATATATAATCATGGCTTTCGGTTTTGTGTTTTTCTGTTTGTATGAATGTTGAGTGTTTCTACATTTATGTGTTTCTTGTGTTTTTTTTTAAATCTTTTTCCTCTGTCTGTTTGTTTTGTACTATTTTGATTTGTGTTTGTTTTATCTTATTTTTATTACTATTCTTTAGATGCCTGCTTGTTCTCTAAGACAGAATGTCGATTTAAATGGGAGGGGAAGAGTAGAAGACCTTGGAGGAGTTAGGGGAGGGAAAAACATAATCAGAATGTATTGTATAAAAATATGTTTTCTATAAAAGAAAAATAGGAAGAAAAGACTCAGCTGTTACATGAGACTTATTTTTTTAACAAATAAAAATCTCTTTTGTCCCACTGGGCCCTCTATCTATTATTCCCCAGCTATATTCTTTCTAGATAAAGGGCCACACCCTGGTAGTCTTTTGAGTCTGCTTTGAAGTGCTTTCCCCCTTTTGGAACTGCATTTCAATAGCACACATGAACATGCACTTAATCACATGGGTTAAGGGGTGTATGATTGAAATTCGTAGGTTTGAAAACCTTTCCAGTAGACCTAGTCCATGTGAGAATGCTCCTGTGTGCTTTCTGGTTCTATTGTGTGGTCGTATTTGATGGTGAATTTGGTGATCATCTCTTCTCATTCCATACACTTTCCCTGGGTGAACTCACCCACTCCGTGGCATCGCCATTCTATATGCCGAAAATTCACAAGTCTTTGTTTTTCAGCTTGAACTTCCTAGATCAGTTCTGCAGAAGTGCAAGTGACTGATGGAGTTTTCTACCCGGATCGTCTATTACAGCTAAGCCAAGACACCAAGAACTGTCCCTGTTACCTGTTCACAAAAATCTATTTGTCTTAATTCTCTGTTTTGGGGATAGCTTAACTCAATCTGCCTCCTTTCATTCCTGCTTTAGGCAGTCACCTAGTCTATTGAGTTTGCCTTCCAAATGTCTTCTGAATCCAGGTCGTTCTCAACACTGAAATGACTTTATTTATATCTTCATCTCCTATTCCTCCAATCTAAACAGGAATTCTCAAAGTCTGAGATATCTCAATGTCAGACAAACAAGAAGTGCTCAGTTTTCTAAACTGAATTAACATATCCCTCCCTGTGTTCCATCAAATTCTAAATCTTTAGTGAATATCAAATACTTTACTGAATACAAAGATGTAGATGTGTTTTCTTACTCTAGTGTATATCAGTTTTTATTTTAGTAGCAAAATCAAATGCCTCTCACGTATGGATCCTATGCTACACAGTTTACCCAGCTCATAGACAAAAATCAAACAGACAAACAGAAAACCAAGCCTCTGTTAGGTTAAGAAACTTTTCCCTTATTACACAGATCATAAATGACAGACGTTCAGTTTGTAGTCTGGATTGGGCCCAATGTAAACACTATGTAAGACACATATTAATTATTCAAAGTCCTTATCTCTGAAAATAAGACAAAGAAAAAGCAAAATACTCAGATGACTCTCAAAATACTTACACTACGTGAAGGAAGCCAGACAAAAAACATTGCATGGTGTAAGATTTCATGTACACAAATTTCTAGAAAATGCAAGCTGGACATGGTGACAAAAAACAGGTCAATGGTTTCTTAGGGGACAAGAACAAAGTTGAAGGACTAGATTGCAAGGAAGGAGATTTTGGCCACCAACAGGTTCAATTTCTTGGTTGTGTTGACAGTGTGACAGTCATATACAAATGTCAAAACCTACCAAAATGTACTGTCCAAATAATAAGTGTAATGTGCCACTTATGCCAACAAAGGTGTTAGCAACACACACACAATTGAGCTATGTTCATACCTTTAAAAAAATCTCACACGTTAAACAAAGGGTAGTTAATCAAGAGCTTAACCCAGCAATGGGTGAAGGGAAAACAAGTCCCCAAATACCTAGATCTCAGAGTCAACAGGTAGTGGAACAAGATCATCATCGGACAGTTAAAAGTCCCAGGACTTGTGGACTTTCCTGGTTCTCACCTCTTTCTTGCACTTGGGGGGATATATGGCAAGGCACATAACAAAGGTCTAAGGGTTTCCATCTAAGAAACAATCCAATGATGTTCACAGTCTACTGATGAAATACTGCACTCATGACTACGCATATATCAACATCTGGTAAATATTGTTAAGGGGTATGAAAGGCCTGAATCAGGCGCATCGGGCTGTAGTGTGCACTAAGTCCGGCAGTGGGGAGAAGGACAGGTCATTAGCTAGAGTTCCACACACAGACGTCCCTCACCACACCAATGAATTTAGCATCTGGAGCCAGTGACAGGTCGCTGCGTCTAGCTTCCACTGATTCCTGGAGACATTTTCCCCTCTTCATATCCCTCCCTTGAAGGCAGAGTGCAAACAACAGCTCTTGCACTGGGTCAGTCTCCGCCTTGCTACAGAAAATAGCAATGCTTTCCCCTTTATTCCATTTCTCTATTACCTTAATGTGCTGGCCTGGAGGATGAATGAGATAATAAACATGGAGCACTGAGTGAGCACAGTGTCTGGGTCACAGGAGGCGCTCAATAAATGTTAATTCCCTGCCCCAGCCTGGTATAGATTAGCCCTGACTTCTCAGAAATGCAAATCCCTGCACGCTCACCTAGGTCTCCTTTCAATATCCCTGCATAGGAGCCTTTTACTACCCCTTAAAGCTGGGCCAGAATCCCTCTCCTCTGCTAATTGTCCCACAGAGACCAGGGGAAGAGAAGGCAGCCACTCCGGAAGAGGCCAAAGCCTCCTGGCAGAAGAGTCTCTGTGTGTTATTGAGCTCCCCTGTGAATGTGCACCTCATTCATCTTTACGGACATTGCTGTGCCATCCATTTTAAATGACATGGAAGTCGACCCGTTTATCAAGATCAGCATACTACTGTATTATTATGATTATTTAGCATTTACATAACACTCTATTTGCAAAGTGCTTAATAATAATTTATTTATTACTTCATCTAACTATGCACTAATGGAAAATTCAAGAGGTTGCTTTGAGTTCACTGACCTCGGCTCTGGAGACACCTCAGGCCATTTTCAATTGCTGCCCAGATGCCTGCTGTAAAATGTTTTAATGAAAAACCATTTGATATATATATATATATATATATATATTCATACACATATAGGTACACACACATATAGATGTAAATACGTGTATATTTATACAAGTGTGTGTTTGTGTCTTTCCTTTTTGACAATTGTAGTGTGTTAAAAATAACACTTATACTTTACAATGGAGAAAAGATCCATTGCTATTATTAAGAAGTCACTGGAAATACATATATTTAGGAGTTACATAAAATGGGCACAATATTCAGTTCTTATTGCATAGAAGACATGGAAACCATGCATGTATTCTTCACATCCTGCTCCTGGAAGGCTTTACAGCTGGGCAAAGAGATGCTCACCTCTATCCCAGGATGCAGGAAGCTGAAGCAGGATGCTCAAGAGTTCAAAGCCAGCCTGGTATACGTACTGAGACTGTTTCAAAAACAAATAAATAAACAACAGAAAATCCCAACAAGGGTTCACAGCCAGGTTTAGAGTCTTATGGGTGGCTGTAAACCACCGCTAGTTAGCTCTTTTGAGGCCCACCTCAAGCAGTGATTGAGCGTGGCAGTGGTGTGCAGTGGCTTTCTGTTCACTGTGGGGTTCAATTAAAAGGAGATCTTGTTGCAGAGCTCAGTATCGGGTTGGCAGGGACTTTCTTGGGCCTCCATTTCTACTTGACAGTTTCTTTGCCCACTCACGCTTGTCTTGTCCTTTTCCTTCCCAGCTCTAAAAACCTCCGTACATTTTCCAGTCCTGGCTTAACCTCAGATGCAGCTTCCCCAGCTGCAAGACCTCCCCAAACCCATACTGAAGCTAAGCCATGCTGTGTTAGGGGCATCTATAGATTGTATCCACCAGCATGCTGATGGGAGGTGGCTTTGATGCTTTCAAAGATCTTTCCTTTCCTTTATTCTGTACCTGTGAATCTACATGGAAGAGGATTCACTACAATTCTGGGTCTTTAGCCTCCATACAAAAAGATTTTGTAAACATCCTGATAAAATGTCCTTAAGAAAAAGCAGCTTAAGGGGCAGAAGCTTTACTTTGACTTTTATTTCAAGAGTCCAGTCTATCAGGGTCAGTCATGGAAGCAGGAGCCTGAGGACGCAGCCACATTGCACCCACAGACAAAGAGAAGCAGAATGCTGAATGTCCTTGCTCAGCATCCTCCTTTTTATGCATTCTAGGATACAAGCTCATGGAGGAAGGTTCTGAAGGGAAGGCTCATTGCTTCTGATAGCCTCATTTCCATACTCCTACAATGGTCTGTGTTGATTTTTACCCCTGTTAAAATGTCATGAGCCTGGACAGATGTGTGAACATTATACAACATATATACATATGTGTATGAATATATGAAGCACTTATATTTAAATTTATATAATATACAATGTAATAAGTAAATATATAATAGGCCTAAATGAACTAACACATATGCTCACACACAATATCAGTTAAAAGGGAATGTCAGAAGAGTGAATTAGGGAGGAGAGGTCATACTGAGAGACGGAGGAAATGAGATTACATTTGAAAAGAGTCATTCCTAAACCCGATGGGCCCCACCACCGACCTATCCAGTTATACTCAATATGGGAAAGGAAAACTTAAGTGAACCACCCCAACAGGGAACAACTCTTGGGCAATGCTCAGAATTCTGGGGAATGCCAACCCCTTGTTAGGGGCTCAGTTTTGTTGCCTATGGAGGGCTTTTGTTTTGTTTTTGCCAAGAATAAGGACAGAAGACAAGAGCCCTTTCCCATCTCCCCACCCGCATGTTATTTTCCAGTCCATTTTTGGAAGAAATTGGGCCTCTCCTTTGTTCTTTTTCTGTATCTCACAGTGGTCTCAGGTAAAAGATACCTGTGACAAAACTATTAAGAAATGTAACTAGCTGCCTTGTAGGTCCCCAGTGTATGAGGAGGCTCTTGGCCTTCATATGACTTCTGAACTGGGGCGAGGGACAGTTATGTAGGGACACTCCACTCCAGAGGAGTGGGATGGAAGGGTTACGGGGTAGAGGGTGGGAGGGCGGGGCTGGGAAGGGGGGAAAGAGGACACTATGATGGAAATGTAACCTGAAGCAATAACAACAAAAAAAAGAAAAACACTTTAAAAAGTAAAAAAAAAAAGAAATGTAACTAGTAATTTTGAAAGTATAAAGCAGCAAGAATAAAAGGTAACCATGGAAAATGGACACACGTAAGGTTGGTGGTGGTGACTGGCTCTGAAAGACACGTTGAAATGGGCTAAAATTTTAAAGCATGCTTCCTAATCTTCTGTGTAAAGTCTTAGAAGGTTTAACTATCATTAGTTGGGGGGATATCTGACATGTTTTAGGGAACAATAATGAGACTATCTTGGACTTTTGTCTACTGCTTCTAGAGGCTGATTAACAGAATGTGTACCACACCCCTTCACACAACAAACTGGCAGGGTTCAGAAGTCATCTTAGGTAAGAATCTAGGCTCGACTTCAATAATGACTCCAAGGCATGAAGTAGAATAATTTGTAGTTTACAAAGGTCAGCATGAATTGACCCAAACAAGACACATCTAATTTCCATCACGTGCTCCTAGGAAGGAAGATCTTAGAACAACACAGAATTCTTGATCTGATTTCTCAACATAGTGAACAATATTCCTCTTGCTCTTACTTGAGATTAAGGTGAGTATTGAGAAGATAACATTCCAATGAAGGGGAAGGGATCTGCCCTCAGCCCGCAGTTGCCTACAATGTTTGCCACAGGGCACCAGCTCTGACTAGTCCTGTCTAAAACAGGGCTGTGCTGGCAGCAACATAGTGTGGTGACATTGCACCCCACCTTTAAGGTCACACTCTGGGTTCACATCCTGACTCTCCTGCATTTTTGTGTGTCTCTAGATTAGCTTCTTACCTTTCCTAGGAATTTTCACAATTTTTTTTTTATATAAAATGGGCATCAACAGGGCATGATGGTGCATGCCTGTAATGCTAGTACGCAGGAGGCTAAGGCAGAATGATGTCCTGAAGTTCAAGGCCAGCCTGGTCTCCATAGAAAGTTCCAGATCATTCTGGGATACATAGAATGATTTTGTTTCAATAAAACGAAATAAAATAAATAATAAGACAAAACCAGTGTCATAGCCCACACTTAAAGAGTTGGAATGGGCTACTATGCTGTGTAAAGCCTAGCATCTGCTCAGAGAAAAAGCCTGGAAATGGAGGCTCTTTATTACACATTAAACACATTGTCTGAGAGTAATGAGCTAATATGTGGGATGGCAAAATCAGGATCCAAATAGATCTCCCAAGGCTGGACTAGAGGAGCAAATCTAATAGGGTGGCGTTCAACACGGATAAATGTAAATGCAGCTCCATTAGACCTCAACAGCAAGTGGCACAAATACCCAGTGGGGAGATGGGTTTATCAACTGTGCACCTGAGCAAAGGCCTGAGCACGTCACTGACTCTGCCAATTAAGGGTCAATGGTGTGAGAAGTCCACCAAGAAGCTAAGGCTACTTAGGCAGCACAAAGCCAGTGCATTGTTTAGAAGGAAGGAAGAAATAGTACCCGTGTCCTCCCTCTGCCATTCCCTGGACTTCACATGTTATCCAGGGTGGGGATAAATGAGGCTAGAATCAGGAAAGAGATGTAAATCCCATCAGGGAAAAACAGGCAGAGGTAAGAGAAAGCCCACAAAGGCTCTGGATTCCAGACTTGAAGGATTCGAAAAGCAGTATGTGCATGACTCGTAAAACCCCTTGTAAGAAATCGTCAGCTCCCTCTCTGCTTCAAACTGCTTAGGAGAGTAAGAAGGATGGGTGTGAGCTCCAGAAAGGAATATTACTGCTTACTATAGAAGGAACATTGTCCCCAAGTGGGGAGACAGTGAAATTCCCAGACCCGGGAAGGGCCAAGTAGAAGCTCACACA
This sequence comes from Lophiomys imhausi, assembly GCA_907164525.1. NCBI lineage: Eukaryota > Metazoa > Chordata > Mammalia > Rodentia > Muridae > Lophiomys > Lophiomys imhausi. Next base: position 1,157,947 of record CAJQZJ010005154.1, on the reverse strand, counting down.
TCCCTCCCCCAAAAGATGAAGATGAACTGAGTTGGAGCATTCTTTGTTCGGTATGTATTAAGCACGATTGTTGTTGGATCAGGGCATGGGAACATAGACTTGAATAAGAGATATTGCCTCCATCCTTGTAACGGAGAAGCTTGAATTTAATGCCGTCTGTTAAACAAACATATACAAAGTTCCTTATCTGCTGTGATGGTGTTGTACAAAAGAATGACACACATGAGGGACAGTATTCTGTTCTTCCTGGGAGAATGTCCTTTCAGCTTGGGGACTGGGAACTCTGCCAGAGACTGTAGTGGAAGTCCTTGAGCAGTTTAACTCTGCTCTGGAGGTGGAGTATTCCAAGGTCACCAAGGACTCCAATGGGATGAGGCAGCAAAGCCATAGACATCCTGTAAGCCTCCACCAAGGCTTGGGGAACCATTCACCTCTGGCCCTGACGTCTCTAAGAACCTATCCCGCCTGTCTATGGTGGGGTAGGTGCATGGACTGGAATGTCCTAAAACGAGATTCCACCGGAGCTGCGGGAAATGCCTTCACTTAGTTCATGACAAACCAAAATCAGCAGCTGCTTTTGCCTGTGTGCACACCCACATTAAACTGCCAAGCTGCTTTCCATTTATTTACCCTCCATGTAGTGCCTGTTTATTGGGCCAATAAATCGGAGGCAGTAATATCCAGTCATCAAAACCTTACCTGTCTTCCAGGGCCTGGCTGTCACCTTACTACATTCCTCGGATGTCTCCCTAGGTGCTCCAATCATGGAGAACTTGCTGTTCTCTGAGCAGGTGAGGCATCTACCGCACATGCCCCTTATTAGGCACTGACTGTTTACCCCTTCGGTTGTCACTTCTCTGAATTCTTTCACTTAGCTGGACGCTCCTGGTTTTCGACTAGGCGAGGTCTTGTGGTCTTGCCTGCTGAGGCCATTAATTCCTGCTGACTGGGGCAGAGCGGAAGCCCAGGAATGACTTTCACTGTGAAGTTTAGAGGTCGCTGAGTCAGTTGCCAGACAGGGAGTCATGTACCTATCCTTGGGCTTTTAAAGAAAACTGTTAGAGCCAGATAGAGCCAAATTCAGGAAGGCAGTCTGCCTTGTGGATTCATCAAGTCTCCCTGGCAAGCAGAGCAGCAAGAGGGAGATGGATCCCATGGGTTTTTAAACCACAGACTTGGAATTACGGCTTTATCACTTTTAGGTTTCTCCGTGGTCTAATGGCTCCATTGAAACACTACTGTCAACTGTCTTCTTAGAACATTCTAGAATATTACTTTATTTTTTGGGGGGGGGAGGGGGGAGCATGACTTTTTGAGACAGAGTCTCACTATGTAGCTCTGGTTGTCCTGAAATTTGTTATCTGTACCACGCCAGCCTTGACCCAACAGAGATCTGTCTGTTGCTTTGTCCCATGTGCAGGGGGTTATATGTAGATGCCATCATACCTGGCTTGTTCCAGAGCATGCAACCAAATGGGTACACAGTCGATATTTAGTAAGAGGCGTACACAGTGGATGCTTCAGCTGTTCAGAGAATAACATGTCCTTCATGAGCAGAACGAGCACCTTGGGAGACATCAACAGAATGTAAGGTGACAGCCAGACCCTGGAAGTCAGGTAGGGTTTTGATGAGTGGATATTATTGTCTCTACAACTGAACTCAGACTCTCGGGCTGAACATGGTGTGGCATCTTTATGCCACTGACACAAGAATAGACCTTTTAAACTGTCAGCCGTCCTTTTGCCCATGGCCAGGAGAGCTTTCTAGTAGTTGGACAGACCCAACCATATGTAGAGAATCACAGACTTAGATGAGGAAATAAAGTAGAAGTTTGACACAGTTGAAATCTATAGCTGCTTTAAATGTAAAATAGCTTGCTATCTGCAGTCAGCTGACTCAGAACATTGTAAGTGGGTCTTAGAGGGACCAAAAGATCTGAATAGATACCCTCACCTGCCTCCCGAGGTGAAGCATCCTGTCTCCAGCTGGGTGTTACCTGGGCATAGGCTGCCAGGCTCAGATTATGAGCAAGTGTCTGGGCATGAAGCAGGTCTTCTCTGAAGGCCTCTCTCTGAGTCCAAGCCACAATAGGATTTATGAGGGACCAAAGAGCTCATGCACAGAGAGATTCTTCATATCCCTGACCCCAATCCAGGCTTTCCCCACTCTCAGAATGCCAGTTCTTCTGGCCCCTTGCATCATTTGGACACTGTTATTTGCAAATCAAGCCATCTCCTGTGATCATGGAAGTTTAGGCCTCTCCTCTCCTCTTTTCCTCCGTGTAGGGATGTTGAGGCAGATGCAACCATCTGAACTCAGGTGTGGACCCTGACTCAGAGTGGGGAAGCTGACACCTGGACAGAAGCCTGCCACTTGCCTGTGAAGCCTGTTTCTGCCACCCCTTCCACACTCCTCCAACCC
>CAJQZJ010005154.1:1137065-1155515 GCA_907164525.1 Lophiomys imhausi | reverse complement strand
TGCCTGTGAAGCCTGTTTCTGCCACCCCTTCCACACTCCTCCAACCCATCTGATAAAATGCCTGTGAAGCCTGTTTCTGCCACCCCTTCCACACTCCTCCAACCCATCTGATAAAATTCTAGCAGCACCGGCTAGGGCAGTATCCTTCATTACACTGTGGCTGCTTATGACTGCTCAGAAACCAGAGGCTGTACCAAAGGGACAAGGGACATCTCAACGTGGACATATGGCTATAAACACAGCCATTAAGAAGTCACCTTGGCCTCTGACCCTGCCAGAAACCATTAGCCATTTTCTTAGGCTAGTACTGTACCAGTCTGGAAATCTCCATTTAGCTGGAAGCTGTTCTGTCCTTTCTCTCTTTCCCTGTTTTCTCTTCCTACCACACAAAACGCTGGAGATCCACCTGAGACCTAACATTTGTCTGTTTTGAGAATAGATGAGTATTTATTAGAATTAAACAGCTGGGAGCCCTGTGATATTTAGACGGGTATTAGGAGGAATGTATGAGAAGAAGATAATGCTGTGTCTTTTTGTCTGTAAACCAGCCTGGGCTTAGTTACTGAGGGGATTTCTTGGGTCTCCTGTGAGAACCAGATACAGTTAATTTCCTGCAAAGGCTGCGGGCTGCGCTGCGCTGATATTGCAGTGTTATTTAGAATAGAAAGGTCAGGCCTGAGATTGAATAATCATTGACAAGAGATCCACAGGGCATAGGAAGCAGTTGGCGAGCATCACTGCCTTATTTCTCCCTCCCTTCTTCCCTTCCTTCCTGGGTATCTGTTGATACTAGGATTTGTTTAATATTGTTTTTGCAACTGTTTCTCAAACATGTAGCTGGTAGGAGAGGTGTGTTGAGACAAAGGGGCCAGCTTTTGGGCCATCAATGGAGATGGGACATTCAGTCTTATAGACTGGGTGTATCTATTCTGGGCCACGGGCCTTGGGCAACTGTGTATGAATTTTCAGACCATATATGGTGGTTTTTCTTCTCAACAGTTCGAAGCACTCTGTCCCTAAATAGGGTTCTTTTGTTTCCTGCATGGTGTCTGAGCTATCCTCCAGTTTGAAGTCTGCCCTGAGCTCAGAGACAAATATCAGACTTTGAAAAACATAGAGGAGTATCCGATGACTGGAACACATGCTGTGTGTCAGTCTGGAGCTGGGCCCTTTACACACGGTAGTTCATGAATCTTGGCACCCATGTGAGCCCTGCTTTACTGGTGGGGAAATACCCCCGAGGGCATAGAGAAGCTGGATAGCTTGCTCAAAACCTCAGTTCCTATGCATCAGAGTGAAGACAGGAAAGCTGGGGGCAGGTAATCACTGAGTACCAAGTTCATTCCAAATCCCATGCCTCAAGTTTCCTAGTCTTACTGGGGACTTTCTCTGGTGCTGTCCTCTTTTCCTTTATCTAATTACTCCAAGGATTTCCTTGGAAGTTCTTGTTTTTATTTAATACGAGAGTTTCTGTCTTGAAAAACAACATCATTAGCCATCCTCTCAGGAGACTGATCCTACAAATTAGAAAGCATTACCAATTTGTAAAGAATATGGATGGGTCATGGGAATATTGACATCACTTCTGAATCCCAGATGCCATATAATGTATTTATTTTGAAATTCCATGAGATTCCATTTATTTAAAGTTTGCACTTGACAAGGGTACTGGGAGTTTGAGGGCAGACTGGGCTATACAGCAAGTTCAAGGCTAGCTTGGGGTACATTGTAAGATCTTGAGCCCCTCCAAAAAACAAGGCTGAGGATGGGTAGCTCACACCATAATCCTAGTTTGTGTGAGCGTGCGCAAGTGCAGAGAGAGAGAGAGAGAGAGAGAGGGAGGGAGAGAGAGAGAGAAAAATCTCAACCATATACCAAACAAAACAAATAAAACCATAAATGGATAAATAAAAAAATATATTTAGGTACTGGAATGATTCCTCAAACATTGAAGCCATTTTGCATAATTTGAGAATGCCATGGGTACAAATAATAAAAGAATCAGTCAATTATCTATCTGTCATAAATTGTGAATTAGCGCCTAGGTTATAGTCAGCATCCAGGTAAGGGATAGAATGCAGGATTCTGAGAATAGGAAAGGTCAAGGGTTTTATCAGGATCAGAATGCTATGTGTGGGTATCTCCTAATCTAGGCATGAATATTAACAAGTAATGTCACCCTGAGATGACTTCTTGGCACAATGGCTTTGACACACACCAGCCTGTCTGTTGCTGGACCATGTCTTCAGAGTGTTCTGGCATCTGGTGACACTTCCCAAGCTTTTCATGACTCTGTGCCTGGATCATGAGGAGGATTATGTATAGCATGTTGGGCCATAGGGAGAATAGATAGTGGACTCTTGTCATCCTTAGCAGACAGAGACATAACAGCAAAATTAGATTACTAAGTCATCTGCTTTGTGCAAATCCAGCTCCTAAGCTGAGACACAGTGTGATGATCCCTGTTACAAAACCAGGTATATAGTAATGAGTACAAACACATTTGGTGTTAACAGGTTTCTTGACGCACCACAAGTGTTTGTGTGGCCTGGTGGCTGCTACAAGAGCTAGAACCTTGGAGTCCCAAGTTTGACCTCCATATTGGATTCCCCTTTCTCTGTGACTTGCATTCTGTGTCCTGAAGCTACTAAGGGCAAGTGTGTACAGGATCACCCTTTGAGAGTTTATCTGTTTAAAAGCCCCGAGTTCTTCAGTACAGGGAGATGACTGCTATTATCCCTCCTTTCCTCCTTCAGCACCCAATCTCACGCCCAGAAAGAATGTCTTTGCCAGTGCAGCTGTACTTAGGTTCTGGTAATGAGAGGAAAAGCTGATACTCAGGGCAGGAGCCGCTATGCCCCGGAAGAGGTAGTATGTCAGGACAGTCAGCAGCTTGGACTCTGAAACCAGACTCTCAGTTCCTGTATTTTCCTACTCCTTCTCCACCTCTCTGAACTTCAGTGCTTCCATTTGTAATGAGCGGAAGGAACCCCAGCACCCACTTGAAGCTATTGAGAAAACTAAAGAAGTGGTCGTGTGAAACCGTAAGCACAAGGACGTGAACACACACTTTTCCTACCTCACTAAGCAGTTGTATCTGAAAAGCACCCTTTGAATGCCAAGACCTCTGGTATGCCCACGAATTAATTAGGAGGCAACTGGTTTCTGACCTCCTTTGCTCCGGAGAAATTTCAGGCTCCCAAGACCTGAATGTGATTCCACAAGACAACCTTGAAATGAACCTTTGGGATTTTTTTTTTTTTTTAGGGTAGTATTAACTGACTCTCTGACTCCAAATTTATTATACACCTCTAGGAGCCAGACACCTCCATTAGCAATTTGCCCCGTAGTCCCTGTGTCTGGGTTTTATTTCTTGTACAAAGGAAACTGTGAGTTCACACAATGGTTGTGATGCTCCAAAGGAATATGTCAGCACAACTTTTGAAATGCTTGACACATCTGTGGTACCAATATTCTAACCATGACAAGTGTCACCTCTGTAGGTTGGTGGCCCCGCTGTCAGATGGCAGTCCCTCCAGTACAGAGGGGTTGCAGATGAGAAAGATGACCTCGAGAATACAATCTCTGTGGCGCCATCTGGCATCCTCTTTGCCTTTGATTTATCAGCGAATGCTTCTCCCTGTGAGATTCCATAAAGACAGGTTGTATGACACCTTTACTGTCTGGCACAATGTGGAGCAGCATGATCTCAAGCATGCAGGGACAAGGTGTGGAGGTTCACCTCTGCCTCCCTCAGGTTTCCAGGCTGTGCCTGGCCACAGGTACTGTTCAGGAACCACTGGCTGTTTCAGCTATGCTGTAGAGGTAGAGATGAGCCAGGGCAGAAACAGGTTAGCCAAGGTCCAGCCAGGTGGAGTGTGTCTGGACAACCTCTCACTTCCCTGTCTTCCAGTTTGCTCCAGTGCCTGCCATCCCTGAAGTTTATAGGTATCATTACCTGAGAAAAATCTGTTCCATCTGAAGACAGTCCGGGTTGGGGATGGGTGGCAGATTGCAATTTAATGACCAGATTAAAATATGCTAAAGCAAACAAATAAATAAATAAAAAGCCCAGCAGCCCGGAGCTCCACAATTCATTCTGTGGGCAGGAGAGGCTGGGGCTCCAGGGACCGGCTCGTAATTCACCCCATCGGCAGGTTTAGTAGGCTGTTACTGTATGACCACCAAGGGGAAACAACTCTCTGAGAAAGATTTACAGTGACTGCCACTGGGGGCTGAAGGGCTAGGGGCCAGACGCTGAGGGCTTGGGAAACAAACAGGTCCTGTTGCTAACCATGGGAAACAACAGGTTCTACCTCCAACAAACAGAGGCCCATACTCCCTTCCTCTTCTGAGTTTTCCCTGACCCTTCCCTGTGTTGCTCACCAGGACCAAGTCACTCCTCACCATGGCAAATGAACCCAGGTCACAATGCCTCTTACTTAAATGGGGGCTCAGTGTTCTAGTTTTGTATCTCAACAGACTAGCAGCCTCTTTTCTAAGGGTAGAGGAAGTAGCATTCCTTTCGCTATTCTTCATTTCAGGTACAAAATCACTACTCAATAAGCAAGTCAGTGAGCTGTAGGTGTCAGGGTCTGTGTGACTCATGGGGAGTCACAGCCTGCTGGTATCTAGCCGGAACTGGTTCTACAATCCAGGGAGACACCAAACTCCAAGAATATATAAAATGGCATAGTATTCTCATGTAACCTGCACACATCTTACTATATACTTTTAGTCATCTCTGGATAATTTGTAGTCTGTACTACAATGTAAAAGTTGCTTAACTGTCATTTTTTAAAATTATTTTTAATGTGTGTGTGTGTGTCTGTCTGTCTGTCTGCCTGTCTTTGTGTGGAAAGATCTGCACATGTGTGAAGGTGTCTGTGTCGGTCAGAGGCATCAGATCTCCTGGAGCTATAATTACAGGCAATTGTGACCCACCTGATGTGGATCCTGGGAACTCAGCTGTTGGAAAGCCATTCTCATGCTTTTTTTTATGGTTTCTTATTACTTCAGGTTACATCTCCATCACAGTACTCTCTTTCCACCCCTCCCAGTCCTGCCCTCCCACCCTTAACCCCATTTCCCTTCCATCCCACTCCTCTGGAGTGGAGTGTCCCTACATATCAGTCCCCTCCCCCAGTTGAGGGCCAAGAGCCTCCTCATACACTGGAGGGCCTACAAGGCAGCACCACTAGAGCAAAGTGTCTCATTAACAGGTAATAAAGTCAATGTTCCTGCTCCCTTTGGTGTATTGGCTGTAGTATAGTTATCCTGTACTATATGGCTAAAATCCAATTATAAGTGAATAGATGCCATGTGCATCTTTCTGAGTCTGGGTTAGCTCACTCAGGATGAGCTTCTCTAGTTCCATCCATTTGGCTGCAAATTGGCATGATTTCATTGTTTCTGATGGCTGAGTAGTATTCCATTGTGTAGATGTACAACAGTTTTTTTTTTTAATCCATTCCTCGGTTGAGGGACATTCCTCTGGGTTGTTTCCAGTTTCTAGCTATTACAAATAAGGCCCCTATGAACATAGATGAGGAAATTTCCATGTGATTTGGTGAGGAATCATTTGGATGTATATACAGAAGTGATATGGCTGGGTCTTGAAGTAGAGCTATTCCAAGTTTTCTAAGATATCGCCATACTGACCTCCATAGTGGTTGTACAAGTTTGCACTCCCACCAGCAATGGAGGAGGGTTCCCCCTTCTCCATACCCTCGCCAGCATGTGCTGTCATTTGAGTTTTTGATCTTAGCCATTCTGACAGAGATGAGATGGAATCTCAGAGTCATCTTGAGTCACATTTCTCTGATGATTAAGAATGCTGAGCATTTCTTCAAGTGTCTCTCAGCCATTAGGGATTCCTCCCTTGTGTTGCCTTGGAGCTATTTCTCAAGCCTCAATATTATTGTTATTGGGTTTGTAGGGAATCATGACTAATGAAGTCTGTAACTATTAACAATGCAAATAATTTAGAAATATTTTTGATCCTCAGTTGAGTTCATACATAGATACAGAGCCTACAGATGTGACAGGCCCCAGCTGTGTTGTGGGTAGGCACTCTCCAGGAGTGGAGACAAGGTGGGAGCCTGTGACAGGCCAGCAGTGCTGTGGGTAGGCAGTCTCCCAGGAGTAGAGACAGGGTGGGAGACTGCAGGTGTGACAGGGCAGTGGTGATGGAGGTAGGCGCTCTCATTTAGTGAAGAACAGGTGGGAGAATGGCATCTCTGGCCTTTGATCTTCCTGGCTTGCAGGTTCTACTCCCTGCTAGTTTCTCCCTTGCAGCATCATGTGCACCTCGGGTGGTCCCTCCGCACAACACGCTCTTTGCTGTCCATTGTTATATATTTAGCTGCTTTGCCAGCTGGAGCTTTCATGGTAGTCGCTTAAGACAACATTGCCGACCCTATTGGCTAATTCAGTGTTCTTTACTATAGATGCTCATAGGGCTGTATCTATCATCCCTATCTATATCAATAACAGATGTTGTACAGGTGCTCTCACTAGATGGTGAGTATCCTCACAGGAAGGACTGGGTAGTGTGTGTGTGTGTGTGTGTGTGTGTGTGTGTGTGTGTGTGTATCCATTTCTATGCCTGTGCATGTGGGAATGAATGTGTGGGTGTACATGCGCAGGTGTGGAGGCTACAGGTCAACCTCCCATGCCATTCTTCAAGCTGTTTGTCCTCTGCCTTGTGTTTTGAAACAGGGTCCTTCAGTGGCATGGACCTTGGCTGGCTGACCAGTAAGTCCCAGGGGGTCTGTCTGTCATCCCTTCCCCACTACTGGGATTAGAAGTGTGCAGCATTATTTTTCATATGGCTTCCAAAGCTCAAACTCAGGTCCTCATGCTTGTGGGACAAGCACCATGCTGGAGTTTGGCTTCCCAGACTCAGCCTTCTCCACTTGTCACCCCAACACTCAGAACAGCACATCTCAATGGAGATAGCCCGAGAAGTTCGGTGTTTAGTGGAATATTCCAGTGCCATAGGGCTCTTCTCATGTCCCATGAAAAAACATCTATGTAGCTCCCCAACCTTATCCTGTCACTCTATGACCTATCACCTTTGCCCACTGAAATACATCTGTTTCTGGTGATTGCAGAAACAGATCTCCATAGAGCTAGAACATAGTAAGGACGGGGAGGGTCTCCTCTAGGACACAGCATGACTGGAGATTGCTGATGTACTTAAAGGAAGAGAAGGGGGAGGGGCTCTGAGGTTCTCATTCATTTTCACCTTTTGGGGAAAATGTTTTTCTAGTCACATTCAGCAAATGATGCTCTTGTACCAATAACAAATGTCAAGTGTTCTTCCTGGGACTTGGAGGAGACAGAGCATTAGCAAAGGTGGAACAATCCAGCAAGAAGGACAGGAGTTCTATTTAAGGACAACAAAGCTAAGTAACAAATGTCACCTACAGACACCAGGGAGACAGCTTCTTCATATCAACAACATGACTTCAGGAAAAAAAGAATATGCCTATGGTGAGCTGCGATTATCCTGGACTGCCTGTTTTCTAGGATATTACACGAAACTCTCTCTCATGCTTTGACACCATCCTTAGCTCTCAGCATTGTGTATCTATGGGCTATAGCACTGCCTGAACTGAGGGTTGGGGATCATGTAGGGAGTTTGTAGGAGGTGCACACCTACCCTGACACCAGACTTTAAACAGCATTGCTAATAAGAACACTGTGACTCTGGCCCATGGTGTTTTGGCTTCTGTTACATTTCTTTGCTTATTTATTCATTTGACAACTGTGAACCAAACTCAGTGGTAAGTGTGGGAGTCATTGTTCAATCCTACTCCATTCCATGCTGTAATTGGGATAAAGTCTTTGAGGACAAATGAAATGAGCTCAAATGGGGGTGGTGGTTCTCAATTCACAAGGAAGTCAGAGAGACACTAAATAATTCCAAAAAAAATGCCCATGAGTGTTACACAAACAGGATAAACAGAGTATTGTCAGGGCTTGTGGTTAGAGGCAGTGGGGTATGTCTGCACTGAGCAGTGAAAGCCAGAGAAAGAATCTTCCAGGGAGAGAATCAACCTCCTTCTGAGCTAAAGATATTTGTACATTTTCCCCATGAAAGTAAAGTGCTGTGTGTGTGCATGTATTCTTGAGTACACAAGTATGTATGTGTGTGCCTGTGTGTGCATGCCCATGCATGCATAAGTTTGCATGGTGTGTGTATGCACATGTGTGAGGTCACAGGTCAACTTTGAGTGTCATTTCTCAGAAACTGTCTACCTTGTTTTTGAAACAGTGTTTCATTAGACTGAGTCTCATCAACCCAGTTAGACAGGATGGCCAATAAACTGCAGGGATCTACCTGCTTTCACTTCTGCCATGTGGGGATTGTAAGCATTTGCCACTGTGGCTATTTGTATGTGGGTTCTGGGGTCATACTCACACATCATGGACTTGCACAGCTGAGCCATCTCCCCAGTCCCTTGTAGGGACAAGGTATGTTTTATTATACCAGGATATCTCTGGGCCCACATCACCATCACCTTTGGCCCACAATACTATCATCGTATTTTAGTGGCTCTTTATTTCCAAACTTGTTTGCCTGAGGCCTATTCATAACAGCTGAGAGAGTCATACTCTTAAACTTAAATCACACCACACCATCAGTCCTATGTCCACACTTTTCCAAGGCTTACAAACTCATCTCCCCAGAAAAAGTCAATGTTCATCTCAGCTCTGCCCCACCATCCACCCATTCATTTTCTGACCATAACTCCCATCTTAATTACCTTTTATTTCTGTGACAAGACACCTTGATCAAGGCAATTAATAAAAGCAAGAATTTGGGTGTGTGTGTGTTACAGTTTTAGATGACTAGTTAAAGTCATAACCATAATGTTGGGGAATATGGCAGCAGACAGACAGGCATTGACACTGGACAAGTAGCGGAGAGCTTACATCTTGCTCCACAGGCAGGAGACAGAGAAGGCTAACTGGCAATGGTGTGAGCTTTTGAAACCTCAAAACCTACCCCCAGTGACACCAAGGCCACACCTCCTAATCCTCCCCAAACAGTTCCACCAACTGGGAAACAGTTATACAAACATATGAGCCTATGGGGGGTATTTCTCTTTTAAATCACCACATTCCAGTCTCTAGCCACCCCCCATATGCTATGGCCACATCATAATATAAAATACATTTAGTCCAACTTCAAAAGTCTCCATAGTCTTTCAGCCTCAACACTGTTTAAAACTCTTGAGGTGTACTTTGACATTCAAGGCAGTCTCTTAATTGTAATCCCTGTAATATCAAAAATCAAATTACATTCTTCCAAAATACAATGCCACAGAATGTATATTACCATTCCAAAATGGCAGGGTGGGGGTACAATGATGAAAATTTGAACTAAAGCAAGACTGGAACCCAGAGGGACAAACTGAATCCTGTAACTCCATGTCTGTTGTCAAAGGGCTTAGATGGCTCTGACCTCCCAGGTTTGCTAACTGCAGTAGCAACTAATAGTTCCTCCTAATTGAGCCAGACAGTGTTTGTCTTGCAAGTCCTAAAACTTCTTAGATATTCTCCTGCTTCAGGGCTTTTCATGAAATATTCTCTCTTTCTGGGACAATCTTAGTTACTTAGTGAGTTGACCTCACTTGCAGCATTTTGTTCAAAACCGCCTTGCGAGCCATCACATTGCCTCCACCTGCCTCTCTTATCCTTCTACCTATTTGGCTCACTCATTTGTTTACTATATGCTTCCCTTCACACTGGAATCCAAGTTCCATCTCAACAGAAAACTGAATCAAGTGCCCTAACAGTGTCAAGCCTATGGCTAGAGATAACTTAAAATCATAAAAAAATCATAAAATTACTTATGACATTATGAGAACTTTTCACAATGTGTGTGTGTGTGTGTGTGTGTGTGTGTATGAGAGAGAGAGAGAGTATATGTGCATGTGAGTGAGTAAGCATATGTGTGTTTTCAAGTGTATCTGAATGTATGGATGTAACCACACATCCACATATGCACACTGAAACAGTCAATGTTGGGTGACTTCTTCAATTGTGTCTACTTTTTGCTTTTATTCATGGTGTCATGTAACCTGGAGCTTACTGACTGTATAGAATGGCTGGGCACTGACCTCAGGGATCTACCTGTCTTTGCCTCCTTGGCAGATGTACTCCATATGCCTGGCTTCTATCCGTGGCTTCTTTGGGAAACTGAACTCAGCTTCTCATGCTTGTGTCACAAGTCCTTTGCCAACTGAGCTACTGTTCTATTCTTTCAATAGGCTAAGCATTTTAAAGAAATCACAGACCTAACCTTTAGAAGTGTGTATGTAGAATGACTCTTAAATAACTATGAGGTCAGACTATGGTAGTTTGTTTTCACACCTGCTCCATGATTTCTCTGAACCCCGTGTTTCTCTTAGCACCCCTTTTTGGTTTTGTACTGCCAAAGTGCCCAATTCTCCCTTTAGAGTATTGAGAAAGAGTTGTGTCTTTGAGTTTTACTTCAGTGACTTCACCTCCTCTTTCTTGATTTTTCTTTCTCTCTTTAACACCTCTCCCATAACTATTTGTTCCTGTGTATCCCCTTTCTCATTTTCTGTCATTTTTCCTCCTTTGTCCTTTCTACCTGCTCTTCATCCCTCTCTCTGCACTTCATTCCCCTGTCTTCAGGCCAGGTTCTACTTTCCTCCAGTGGTGCCTCTTTCTTTCCTCCCTCCCTCCTTCTTTGTATCTCTTCCTTCTTTCTTTCTGTTGCTGGACACCTGCTAAGTGACCAGTGTGGTGCTTTGCTCTGCCTTTCTCTGTAAGAGTCATGTGGACCCTCTGGGTCTGTTGATTGATGTAAGGAGAGGAGCAATGATCACTTAAGAGCAACTGTGGCAGATCCAGACACAGTGGAAGAGCTTGGAGGATGGAAGATGAGCCTGAAAAGCATGGAGGCTTCCTGGAACACAGACAGATGCCTGTCTGAAGAATAAGCATATGGCTGCATTTGCGAGTGTGGCAGTGTGGCAACTGCTGTTCCGGGTGTTTGACATCATGGTGTCAAGAGCAAATAACCAAGGAAAAGGGAACTAGGTCTGGGCTTTCTGTAGGTGCTAAGAGAAGACAATTCTTGAATTAGGATTATGGGGGGCAGGGAGCAAAGGACCTTCAGAATTCTAAATATTTCTTTTTTCATTCATCCTAATATTGCTTTCTTTATCTCCACAGAGCAACCTAGTTTAAGACATCAACTGCTGGTGGATATTAGTGATCTCAGGTACTGATGTTTTCCTAGCACCCAGCGGCCACTCAGCATAGTTGGAAAGAGGTGGAAATGAATTCCTGTGTGACTTGGGGAAGGTGGTATAACTGCATTCCAAGCACAGAAAGAGTTCAGTTTTGGACCATTGGGTAATGTCATTACCTTGTATAACTTTTGAATGTTATAGATTCCAGCCTTGTATCCTTCTACCTTTCCCTGACATGTGATCAACTGAAATATACCAGTCATAGCATTTTCTCCTCCCCTTAATAGATTATTTCAAGCCTCCTAACTGTAAGAATATTGTTATTTTAACCCATAGATGTTCCCATAAGTTCAACTTAATTTTGTTTCCACTTAGTTGATGGCTTTGTTAATGGACATAAGGTTTTAACTTCTCTCTCAAACTTCTACATTGACAAGTGGAGTTGCATTCATCCCAAGAACCCAGAAGTTTCAGTTGACTTTCACTCAGTCTTCCGCATGTTTTGACCTAGTCTTCCGGGAGGGGAAAGCATCTCTTGGTACATTGGATGTGGTGAGTACAGGCTTACTTATTGAAGTGCAAGGTGAGTATATAAGACAGCCATCTTTGTTGTGACTACAATGTCTCAAGCAACAATTCCCCTGAGGTACCAGCCCAGAGAACCCAGAATTTCCAGCAGAGATCTTGCTATTGACAAGGCAAGTCTTGAGTAGGGAATATAGAAACAGAATCAAGTAGGAGTGTCTGAAGAAGTGGAAGAGTAGATCTAGGGAAAAAAAAAAAACGAGGTGGTTTTACATTATTGAGGGTCAAGGTACAGAGATATGACTGGAATAAAGCTGAATTCGGAGGACAGGTGGTTAATGCATTGGAATCAGGTGCAGAGGGACCTGCATAGTAAGTAGTGTTAACATTAAGGAAGTCAAAGCCTCCCAGGGCCCGTACTCTTGTCTGTCCTTAGAAATGGTTGGAGGTTGGTTTAGGCCAGGCTTCCACGGAAGGAAGTTCCTCTGTTACTTGCTTCATGTGGAGATGTGATTCCCATTAGGCTGCTGTTCCTAGTGTGGACTGGTAAGAAGCTGCAGATCCCCAACCCTTCCATTTAAGGTAGAGGGACTTGGAGGGTTTGCAAATTAACACAAATGCTAGCAATCAGAGAGCAAATCTCATCAGAAGGGAGGTTTTACATATTGAGATATTGTGCGCATCTTCTCTCCCTGTAGTGAAATCTCTGCCACCTTAGTAACAATAAGGTCCAGAAATGAACAGAGACACGAAATCGGGATTCATGTTCCACAGCATGTATTCTAGTGACTTTGTAGTTCTACACTAGGCCGCCTCTGCCTGTCCAACTCTGAAGCATGAAGTGAGTTATTTGTTTGAAGAATATAAAACTTTCTTTTTTTTTGGGGGGGGGAGTTGATCTTTTTTAATGTTTATTACTTCAGGTGACAGCTCCATCACTGTGCCCTCTTTCGACCCCTCCCAGTCCCACCCTTCCACTCTCTACCCCCTATCCCTTCCATCCCACTCCTCTGGAGTGGAGTGTCCCTACATAACAGTCCCCCACCCCAGTTCAGCAGTCATATGAGGGCCAAGAGCCTCCTCATATACTGGGGGCCTACAAGGCAGCACCACTAGGGCAAAGTGTCTCACTGACAGGTAACAAAGTCTATGTTCCTGTTCCCTTTGGTGCATTTGCTGTAGTATAGTTATCCTGTACTATATGGCTAAAATCCGACTATAAGTGAATAGATGCCATGCGCATCCTTTTGAGTCTGGGTTAGCTCACTCAGGATGAGCTTCTCTAGTTCCATCCATTTGGCTGCAAATTAAAACTTTCTTAATATAAAAGAGCTTGACCTGTCTGATGAGTCAGAATATTTCATGCCATCATTTGGTTAGGGCATATAGGGCTTGTTTGTTTGTTTGTTTGGAATTCATTCTGTTATTCGTGTCACCTGTCAAAGCCTAGGTGTGTGAAATGTTTCATTCATTGCAAATTCTCCCCTTTCTTTTTATGGAATCTGGGATCTCTGTAGAAAATGTGTGAGAGCTGCAACTCTTAACACGAGAAGGTTAAGTTAGCATTGTAGGAGAGTTGTGGGTCTCAGGAACTTAGATTTGTACTCAACATTTTCATCTCTGTGGGGTGGATGGTGGATGGTAAGTGGGTAGGTGGTGGAGGAAAGGCATTTCCTGATGCAGAAGAATGAGGGCCCATCTACATCTTGCATACTCATCCACTCTATGGTTAAAGTGGGGAAATAGTTTAATATACTCCTACAAATTCAGGGCTACAAAAGGCTTCTAGAAGGCACACACTTGGACTAAGAATCAGGTTCACTTAGATTTTTCAAAAGGAAATGTCATCAATAATTTTTTTTAATTTGCAATTTTGTGATCAAAATAGAGGTTGTAGGGAGGTTAAGGAGAAATGAGGGAGGGTAGAAGGAGTAGAGAAATGACAGGCTGGGGAATGTCCTAGCAGTCAGGCTGGAAGGACTGGAAAAAGAGACAGAAGGAGAAAGAGGAGAGCAGAGGAGGAAGAATCAGGAGGAGGAATAGGAGGACCATGGGGGAGGAAGACAAGAAGGAGAAGCCATAATCAGAGCTAATATTTCTTTTCAATGGAAGCAGGAGTGAGGAGGCTATTCTAATTGGTAATAGTTCAAGGATGACAATGTGCCAGGGAAATATATTGGAGGAATGACACTAATAAGGAACACATTTTTCACCTTTACTGTTTGACAGGTACTGCACTGAGTGCTTTTCATGTATTAACTCATTTAATCCTTCGTGGAGCCCTAAGAGGTAGCTACTGGTTTTAACGATATCTCATTGAGAAGGAAATGGAGACCCAGAGAGATTAAACAATCTATCAAAAGCCATATACACTAGTGATAAAATGGGAAATACACACAGGATGAGTAGTCTTTGTCTGATTTGCTCAGGATCAGCAGTGTTTTTGTATTTTGTTTTTTTTTTTTCAAGATTTTGACATTCTTTTTTAGATACAATGAGATATATTGGGAAGAAGATAAAACTCTACACACACACACACACACACACACACACACACACACACACACACACACACAATTCATTTGCAAATCAGATATACTGTATATCATAGCCTGTAAAGAATTCTATATATTTTTAGTGTAACCACTGTATGAGGACAGATGTGGAGGTTCCCATTGTGGCATCGTATTGGTGCTCACAGTTGCCGTACCTTGGAGTACACTGGATTCCAGATCATCAGGTTAGAGGTACTCCACCTGTATCTGGACCTCACTTGGGTCAACTGAACTCTTTGAGATTTCCTAAGTGATGAGTGTCAGAACAGTTCTTTGTCATAAGGAGAGGACTGTCAACAGCCTAATTAGGTAGCTTCAGAATGGAGCTGGCCATGAAAGACGAAGGCTGGATAGAAGCTTGCAACTTGCAGCTTTGTTCCTTCATCCTGTGTGTCAACCACCGGTGAGCTGAGACTTACGCACTCATGCCTATGTAACAAAACCTACTTACTCAATCAGCTTTGGATAATTCTGGTCAAATTATGAAAGCTCTGCTGCTAAGATCACTCATTACCTCCCCCCCTCCCTGCCCAAGGAGGACTGAGCTGGTGAACCCAACTCTGCACAGGGGAGGTGCAGGGCTAATCTTTTACAGACTCTTCTGCTGTCAGGGTCCTTCCCTTTTCCCCCATGTTCCTCTGTAACAAATGAGGACACATAAATGGAGTGTCTACCTGAGTCCCAAAGTTGTTTTAGCAAATTATCTAACTTAAAGAGGGGATTGATTGCAGCCTCCTTAACAGCTCCTACTCAGACTAGAAGTTTGCGTATAAAACCTGATATAAGGGTGGTCTGTGGGATTGAGCCCAACTGAGCCCTAATCCTCCTGCAAATAACTAGTGTCAACTTTGGCACCGGTTTTGAGCGGCCTTGCCGATGCTGAAGTGACTGTTGGTGTGGAAAAGCTCTCGTTCGGTTTTATAAGTGGCGTCAGGAAGGTCCCAAATGACAGTAGTGGAGCTAGCACTTAAGTCAGAATGATGTGGCTGTTAGGTACTCAGTGAGCAAATGCCGCGTGTACCTTACAGGAAGGTATCTTGGATGCACCAAAGTAGCAGGTAGGAAGCTGACAACAACCAGAGACATGCTCATGAGTGACTCAAAAGGAGCTCTGGGTGTTTACGGAATGTATGGACATATTTGAGAGGGGTAACTGAGGAAAAGTAGACCGACACACTCAAGGCTATTAGTGAATTCTATTATCACCAGTTCTGTGTGAAAGGAAATGGATGAGCCATGTGTTCTAAAGCTGTAAGCCAGAAGATGGGTCCCTTTGGAGGGATGCCTGCAGGGACATAGGTGGCAGAGTCTGGGACAGCATTGTTGAGTTGAGTAATTAAAGCTGAGTAAGACTCAATGATACAATGATACAATGGAATACAATGATACAATGGAAGCTTTGGATAAACCCAGAATTTGGGTGGGGGGATTAAAAATAAGGCTTAGGAAAGTATAGTAGGGAAACAGAAGTCTAGGAGGAAGAGCAAAGAGAATGACCTTTATAAAAGATACAGAAGAAAAGGAACTTGGGAAAGAAAGTGGCCAGAGTATTTAAAACATTCCCAGGTTGCTTAAAAGGAGCCAGGAAGACCAGGAGAGGATCTTTAGGAGCCAATGTCAGGGCAGTTTGTTTCTGCGGAGAAAGAGCAGCCCCTGTCACTCAGGATTATACCCACAAAGCTGAGGGAGGGTGAGGCTCTGTTGGGCAGTGTGCACAGTATCCTGTTCCCTGCAGTGTCTGTAGAGTTTGGGTTTAGCAATTGGCAGCTGACTCTAGCTGAGCCCGGGGAAGGGCAGAAGGGTCCTAAGCTTGACTGTCTTGTGATAAAGGAACCACAGTGGTATAGGAACCTGGGGTTAGGGGTGCAGGGCTTAATGGGAAATGGAAGTTGTATGAAGTCTTAAATCTGTGTATGAATGCTGGGGGAGGCAGGGAACCTCAAGTCAGCCTATGGAGTAGAGGGACCTTACTTTTACATTTCTGAATTTTTTCACCAAGGCATGAATATTTTAAAGGTCATTCTCAGAGAAAGGGAACAGAATGCATAGGCTGCCTTGTTTCCCTAAGGATATAGGAAGCAGAGTGCAAGATTAACCTGTTGTTGGTGGCCTTTTCTCTACACGACAGCTGATATCAAACAGCTGGTACTGCAAGACCGAATGAAGATTTTACTTTTATTTTTTTCCACGTACTCTCCATTTTCTTTGCTTTCTGGCCAAATTATCAAAGCTCTGCTGTTAAGATCAGTCATTACCAATAGTCACAGAAGTCTCTACTCTAGGTTCTGGCTACTTCATTTTGCTCTTGGAGCTAGGAATCTACTGGCATTTATTCAGTTTTGTGGATAAAACTGGACTAAGGATACAGTTCATATGCTCTGCAAGTTGATTTCTAGGAAAAAAAAAGTGAAATACTAGAGAGATTCAAGGTAAGATTAACTGAGCATTGGAGGAATCAGGACAGCTGCCTCGTTCTAGCAGGTGAGGTCTCCATTGCCTCTGAAAAGGCTCTAGACCCCTCTTGTGGCAGTGTAGTCTGAGTGAACTTGCGCATAATGAGCAGAGTAGGAAATCAGAGAGGACAGAGCTGTAGATTAACATCCTTTTGGATTTTAATTTATAAGAGAAGGAAGATTTTATTTTGAACTTTAATTTCTCTCTGGGTACTTATTAATAAAAGATTCATATTTGAATACATACCAGCACTTGGGGGCCTTTTATGTTATGAAGGAATGTATGCTGATAACTGCTGAGCTACATTAGAAATTTGGCTGGATGTGAAGGGTGGGGGAGTGGCTTTGGCTTAGGGCACACTGAAACCCAAACACAAATGATTGATCTCCCGTATCTACCCAAAGCCATTTGAATTAGGCCTTACCTGGGTTCCAGGAAGACAGAGAAAGGCAGTGGTTCTCCAAGGCATGTGGCCCTGGGAAGCAATGTTGTCCCAATTTTTTGTAACTTATCTCCCTTCATCTCCCACCACTGCTGGAGATCAAGGAAGTCTACCTGGGTGGGAAGCCACAGACTAGGCAGAGGCACTTTCATCTTGATGTACAGGGAAAACAAGGATACTCTTTACATAGCTTCATTCTTCCCTATGCTCAGAGGGCAAGCTTAAGAACATGCTTCCTGAGCTTACCCAGTGGGTGTACAACTCCATAGAACTGAGTCTTGTGCCATTTCTCAAAAGACGACTCAAATGCAGAAGATAGGCTATATTTTGGGCACCAAAACAGATATAATCTTAATATTTTGGTTGCATTTCTTTTTCCAAAGTGGAAATTGGTAGAAATTTAGTAGGAAAGTATGCATTATGAGAATGAGAAGAACTGATTTTGCAATTTAGATCTGCTATGGTCTAAATGGTGTCTGTCTACCCTGCACTCTATGCTGGACTTTCATATAAGGCAAGCAAGGGTTTTGAGCTGTGGTTCAATCAGAAGCAAAAAGCATCCAAAATGATACTGTTGCTTTTATACAAGCTGCCTGGGGAATTCAAGATGGAGGTGTTGTCCATAAGCACTTCCTACAAGACTCCAAATCTGCCAGTTCCTTGCTTATTCAGAACAATTAGCAGTATGAATTTGTTTTTTTTTGTTTTTTTTTTTTATAAATTATATAGTGTAAGATGTTTGGCTACAGTATGAATGAATTAGGCCACACCCTCGAGTCTCTTAGATGACTCTTGGCCACCAGCCATTCTTTGATTCTTTGAGGCAGCGATATAAGCAAAAAGGTGTGACTTCCTGAAGGTGGAGAGAGGGCTATTGTCACTCTCAGTAGTTTCCTCCTCCTAGTGACCACAGGTCTGGTGTTAAAAGTCCAAGATTAGAAACAAGTTGGCAGATGTTAGAGAACAGGTTTGCTTGTTTTGTTTTCTCTTTTCCATTCTCACATTTCCATAGAAAAGAGACTTCTGTTTCCTCCCCCTTGAGAAGGCAATATTGGGTTGGACATCTCTATATCCTGGTATGCCCCTTTCTCAACCTTAACCATGGATAATGCCATATCTAGAATGGCGGCTAACAATATTTCACTAGGTATGTGTCCACTGAATGACACAAACATATGGATTTATCTTTTGTTTTTACTCTTTTTCACTTGGCCAGCCATTCAAAAAGTAAGGTCTA